>JAOTQK010000005.1:2843223-2868298 GCA_025642025.1 Rhododendron ferrugineum
TTCCATCCATCTTGTATCTCCCTTTTGTGCTGTTGAGATTTAGAGAGAAAAAAAAAACGGGATTGTAAATGAACCGCGATAGAGAATACAAGTTTGAGTAGCTCAAGTTCGACTCATTACATACTACTTCTAGTTAATCCTTATTTTTAACTTAAAGTGAAAATGGACAAAAAGTATGAAGTAATTAATTGTGACTTCCTTTAAACTATTTACCCACATAATCGAGCAAAGTTTCACCAAGCCACACTTTTATTATTCAACTTTGAATTTGGACTTGTGCCTTTAAGAGAAGTCACCATGATAAAAGAAAGAGTTATTGCCATTGGCCACATGCAGTGTATGGTTCAAATCTATAGGTAATAATTCGGGTAATCCACCAGGCGTGGTAAATTAAAATAAAAAATGGCTTTGACATCACTGGAACAATTTTTGTCTAGTTTTCACGAAAGGATTCTATTAGGGTGCGTATATTCAATGCTAAGCCATTTTTCAGGCCGAAGTCATTATTTTTCATGAGATCTCGAAAAACGACCTCTAATAATTGGTCATTCTGAATTCGAAAATTAACTTTGTCAAATTTCAAACCAAATATGATGACAAGATATGACAAAATTGTCCGCTGCGGCGCACATCTGGTTTCTATCTGTTTGTTCAAATTCCTATGAAATGGTTAAATGAATTTGACACAATTTTAGTGGCTTTGTCAAGTTTCGACAAAATATTATTTTAGAAAAATTAAAAAAACATTTTCTTTCTTGGAAAAAAATAACTCAACTCTTTGATCTTCATTGAAGATGGTTAACGAGTTATAAAAAACAATTTGACTGGGGAAATTGCTCAAATCATGGCTCTTACCCAAATGCAAAGACCAAAGACCAAGAGATACCCCCGGCCTTGATTAAAATATATACTCCTGCTCCATAGGTGGGGAGAGGATCCAGTCCAGTCTTACCTTCCAATCGGGTCCAGTTTTGGATCATTTATGGGCCCTTTTCGAACTCACAATAAAAATCAAAACTATTCACTTTTTAGAGCTCACTGAGAACATTGATTACGCCAAAAATTAAGTTGATTGAATATCGTTCGACATGATATCAAAATGCACTGATCTTAAGTAATTGTGTCAAATGAGGTGCAATCAAACCTTTTTTTCTTACAAACTTAATGTGTTTCGAAATCATATCAAACAATATCGGATTAACGTGATTTTCGTGTAATCAATGTTCTCGATGAGCTATAAAAAGTGAACGGTTTCAATCATTGTTGTGGGTTCGAGAAGGGCTCACAAATGGTCCAAACTAGCCTGGACTGGTTGGAAGAAACTGGACGGGATCCTCCCCGTAGGTGGTAGTGGAGTCGGTCCAGTACTTTTGGGACAGGAAGGGCCCACAACAATGGTTAGAATCGTTCACTTTATCGAGGTCGCTGAGAACAATTACCACGTAAAAAGTCACTTGATCCGAAACCATTTGACATGAATTCGAAATGCATTAATTTTGTAAAAAAATAAGTGTGTAACACTGGATTGCAACACATACAACACAATTATATAAAAGCTTAATGCATTTCTAAATCATATCAAATAGTTTCCGATCGACATCGTTTTTGATGTGCTAAATGTTCTCGGTAAACTCTAAAAAATGAACAATTTTGATCATTGTTATGAATCCGAAAAGAGCCCCAAAGTAGCCAAAAATTGGACCGAACTGGAACAAAGGGAACAGGATTTGCGTCCGCTGGTAGCACCCAGAGGCTTGCCAAAAAGCACACAAACAGGCACAAACATCACCTGGTAGTACCCAGGTGGTGCCCGCTCGGTGTATTCGAGAGCGGGCATATCCGCTCGGCATTGAAATTTTTTCAACAAACAGGCTTTCGGGTTCTGACCCTAGCCTAGATCACGAGAGGCCACGTGGAGGCCTCGCGAGGCTGGATCCCACGCTGACATGGCACATCGAGTGCGAGACTTTTTAGAGAGAGAAGACGAGAGGGAGTTCAAACAAAGGAAAGTTTTAGAGAGAGAGAGAAATATAGGAAAAAAAAGATATAGAGCGAGAAACAAGGCGCGGAGAGGCCGTCCAAAATCAGTCAAGACACAGAAGAGAAAAAAGAGAAAAGAGAAGAGAGAGAGAAACAGAAATACATATATAGAGAGAGAGAGAGAGAGAGATAGAGAGAGAGAGCTGCTTGTTCTCTCTCCTCCTTGCGCGTCTCCTCCTTTATTAGGGCATCAAAACAACTCCACACTCCCTCAAGCAATCCAATTAGGTAATAGAAATCAGTTTAGGAAAACAAATACACAGCAGCAAAATCTTGCAGATCAGCACAAGAAAAGAAGCAGATTTTTTCCAAATAAAAATATATCCAGATCTTGCTGCTACCAAATTTATCCACCGTCGATTCACTCCGATCGACCAGTTCGTTATCCAGATTCGTCCGTCACAAACTGTTTACGTAAATTTTCTTTTCAGCTTCCATTCGTTTTCGCATTCTAAAAAAAAAGTCTCTTCTTAGGGTTTGTGGGGGGTATTGGGCGTGTGGATCCTTCTGGATTGTTATCCGGAAGGATTTGGATCTGGATGAGATTAGCTCTGGAGGTGTTTGAAAATCGCATAGGAAAACGATGAAATGGGTATCATTGCTTAAGGACTTCAAAGAAAGGGTCGGTCTGTCCCAGCCTCCGTCCATTGAATCCTCTCCGTCTTCGGCTTCCTCCTCGTCCGCTCGAGATAGCAATGCCACCACTTCGACCGCGCAGGAGTTCGCGGCGTCATCGCCTTCTAGGTTTGTCGTTTCTGTCCGAGAATCCACTGTTTAGTTGTGGTTTTTGGTTGTGCATTAGTCTTTGACCTGCTCAAGTTTATGTTGCACATATAGTTTTTCAATAAGATTGTTATTAGTATTAGTTGGCTTGATACTCTTTGGAGATTGCCAAAAGGAGATGTCCTGAATACAGGTACTTACAGAGTTTGAATGATGAGTCTATTGGTTCAGTGATTTTCCACTTTTCTTCAGTAAATCTGGAAGCTTCTAAGCATTGATGGGTGGCAACTAGATTTTACCGCCCCGGAGCTTCGATTAGAAACCCAAGGAGCTTCGTAGTTAGGTTGCATTATCATGTGGCTTCTCATGGTACCTGGGGCTGGGTTATGGGAAAGTGGCACTTTGGACACATTCTCTTCTTAATGCACCTTTTTTAATTTCACATGTACTTAGCTTCTCATGCTACCTGGGGCTGGGTTATGGGACGGTCAAAGGTTCATTAAAGAGTTGCAAATCAAATTAGAGGGACCAGAGACCTGGAAAATAAGTCCAACTGTCTACATACTTTAGCTGTGCTAAGGATTATGTAGTCTAACTGTGATGCAAGAGGGGTAGGTGGGTACTACTTCCTATTTATTTAAGATAAGCGCATGTTAGGAAGTTAGGAACTAACGCACATCTGTGTGCCGTGATTTGAGTAGGGCTGATAAATGAACCAAGCTACTTGAGTTTGAGCTCGCGTTTGACTTGTTAAAAGCTTGTTCAAGATGGTTGGTAATCAAAATAAATCAAGCTGGAACAATTATTTAAGCTTGTTAAGCTATCAACCAAGCTTGAACAAGCTACTATTCGTCTCGTTAAGCTTACGTTGTGCAAAAAATTCAAGCTACTGGAGAACAATTCGTGATTGGCTTGATGAAAGCTCGTTTGGATTGGTTCACTTGATAAATAAGCGGAGCTTGAACATATTTTTAAAGCTTGTGAAGATCTAAAACCAAGCTTAAACATTACAATGCTTGGCTCATTTAGAAGTCCTAGTTTTGAGTGATCTTGTTAGTTGGTAGTTTCGACGATACTATTCTCTCCATCCATGTATTTCCAAAGCTATAATTAGTGGCTAGGTCTCCCTTTCTCACTCTGTCGGATTGACCTAAGGCAGCTTGACCAACGCGTGGCCTTGGCTGACATGCCAGGCAGTACTTATTGACCTAAGCTTACAGAAATGGAGCCCTACAGCTGCCGCGTTGTTAAGGCTGTACGCTTTTTGAATTGGCTGAACTCTTTGCCCCTGGTGTCAATTTGGCAAGCTTCAGATTGGTGAATTGCTAGCCTCCTAGGCCAATAGAGGATGTTGCAGGTCTTAGGCCTTGGGCGTAGAGGTGGACTAAGTAGGTCTCCCTTGAAGGTTGACAAATGTAGGTGGCATCAGTCAAATGACAGGCAGAAGTGAGGAAGTGTCCTCAAAGTGGTCTCACTCGGTCGTTGAAGATACAAAATCACACTGGGGCTATTGAGACAGTTTATGTTGAGGGAGTTACACAGGTTAAGAGAAGCTGGAACTCTGTTTGAGGCCATGTTGATTTAGAGAAAAGGATATGCCACCATGTGGAGTTAAATGGTGGAAACAATTTACGCCGTCCCTTGTGCTTTGAATATGAGGCTTTCCTGAATGCATTATCTCTTTGATGCTTGCAGTGAGAATTTGTTTCTTGCTGCTGTCACGGTGTATGCTTCTATACAATTGATCAAACACATTTAAGACGTTGAAGAACCTTGCTTTAGTACTTGGAATATCATATTTTGGTTACCTTGTTAGAGTGTTTCTGATAGCTTGCATATGCTGGTAATCGCTTATTTGTATTATAGAGTTGTTTAATCTCTGTGGTAAAGGATCAGTGGATGACTAAAATAAAATTTGCAATAGTGTGAGTCTTTGACAAGGCTTGCTGGGCAATAGTCAACACTCTCTATTTAAGCATAATCATGAATGGTGTAGCTGTGGGTTCATCAGAATGAAGGAACTACCTTTTGAGTTTTTCCTTCAGAAAACTATTTGAATCTATCTTTGGTCAACATCAAAAAGTAAAGAAGAAGGCAATTCTTGATCAGAAACAAAAGAAGGGAACATACTGTAATCTTCATCCGGTAACGAAATTAACAGAGTTTTAGTGAACAATGTTGTAGGGTGGTTTAGGAAGATATTGTAGGGTGGTTTAGGAAGATATTTTCTGGATGACCACACCCATTCAGCTCAATCTTTGATGATTGTATTGGCAATGGTCATTGTGGAACTTTATCGGCACTGATATATTTCAGGATTTTCTAATTTGATGCTTGCAAAATGCAAACTGTTTCATCGCAATGGGATTCTTCACTTGTATAATCTTTCTTGTTCATTTTCTTTTACAAAGCAGAGACAAACTTGACTTGGAATTGGACTTCAAGAGACATTGGGAAGAGTTCCGTTCATCGAGTTCTGAAAAGGTAACTGCTTGCAATTTTTCTTTGTTTGCTGGCATTCCTTGCTTTGCAATATGATTGATAGTAGTAGTACATTTCCATACAGGGTTGTCAGAAAATCATGATACTAATGGTTTCTATTTTTCCATGCAGGAGAAAGAAACGGCCTTGAATATGACTGTAGAAGTCTTCTGTAGATTAGTAAAGCAGCATGCTAATGTAGCTCAGTTAATTACCATGTACGAAGACAACCTCCTTTTCTAATTTATTGCCTCAAACTTGAAAATTTATGCAATTTCTTAATTCTGAAGATATGCTCCTTGCGGTGGTACCAATATTTATGCAGGATGATTTCAAATTGTATTACTTGGGTCATAGTCATAAGACCCTTATATTGTGGAGTTCTTTTGCTGTGTTTGATTGCCCCTTTGTGTTGCTTATAATCACTTTACCTGATTCCTTTTATCACCTGCCTGGAAATTGTATTTACAGAAAAATATATGAGAAACATAATCACCGGAGACAGCCAGAATTGTTAACTTATAGCAGTATTGCGTTACTACTCTACTCTCTTTGGTTTTCGTGTCAGGTTTCAATGCTTAATGCTTCTCTCTTCTGTGTATTTTGTGTACTCCATGGTAACTTCTGTAAGGTCCAGATTTTGGAGGATGTGTTCCTCTTTATTCATGGCATGTTTCCAAATGTCATCAGCAATTGGTTGCCACAGTAGCATTGTAGTTTTCTTATTACCTAGTATCTTGTACTTTTTACTTGGGGTTCTATATGGGTTTGCATAACTGCAACATGTCCCAAAACAAGAACACTGTGCTGGACTGTAAGGATTAGAAGTTCGACACCAATTATGATATGATTTTGCCCAGTAATTGTAGTACTTGGTGAATAAGACAATAGGATTATGAGGAAGAGGATTTAATTATTGATGGGTAATTGGTTGCCCATAAGCACCAAGTAAACAAATTGATTGTTGGATTGGGCAGAGTGTTCCATTAATTGCACTGAAAGTTGTTTCGTGGTGATATTTTGGTGTTTTAATTTTTATCCACTTTGTTGCTAACCGTTTTGGGCATCAATTCCCATGATGCCTTGGTTAGTCAATTATTTTTGGCGGATTTGCCTTGCTCTAACTAAATTAAACCTGTATGCGTGTACCATAAGTTCTCCTTGTTTTGTCGCATTTCAAAAACTTCAAAACCGCGACTCGCAAGTAAAAAAAACAAACGAAGTTAAATTTCTGAGCACATTCTGAATATAATTTGCTCCCGTTTCAAAAACTACTACCTCAAATCGTATGGTCATGGAAACACGAAAAGCAGCAATCCGACTCCCAAGTGCCAAGATTTTAATATTTTTCTTCTACGAAGTTAAAGCTCTGGCCACAAAGATTGTGTCTGCTGCTATCATTTTTTTTCCTTCTTGCACCAAGTTGAGATTTTTAGTCTGTTTCTTCATGGTTGCATGGAATGTGGATGATATCTACTATACTGGCATATTTATGTCTAAAACATATCAGCATTGCCACTAGACATCTAGAATTATATTCCTGCATTTTGGTTCGTTTTCTTCTCACATGACTCAGCTGCTTTCTAGAGTTATGATGTCTCATGATAAAACATAATGTCCACATTGAGTTGATTTCCATCTTCACTTCAAATTGTCTATTGATAATTAGGTAGCCAACTAGGATTGCTGTTGTTGACTCATTCATCATTTGGGTGTGATTTCCATGATGGAAGCATCCTTTCATGCACTGTAACTCTTAGATTGGTGTTATTTAAACTAACACTCTCAGTTTAAGAAAACTTGGAAATGTTTGGTGTTTGTCCCAGAATTTCTCACAGATTTTGGTAATTTGTAACTCTTTTTGATTTACAGGTTAGTTGAAACACATATATTCTCCTTTGTGGTGGGGAGGGCATTTGTAACGGATGTTGAGAAGTTAAAAATTAGTAGCAAATCAAGATCTTTGGATGTTGGGATATTGTTAAGATTTTTCTCAGAAGTCACAAAGGTTTGTCCATTGGATGCTTATATCCAAATACTGTTGTCTTGTTGTGGTCATTTATTTCTTTTTCTTTGTTTTTGTTTTACAAATTTCTTGCATGTGGTAGTGTGATATATCTGACATGATTTGTTTGTACGTCTCCGCAGGATGGTATCAAGCCCGGCACAAATTTGTTAACTGCAGTGGAAGTCCTTGTATCTGGGGTATATTCGTAAGCTTCATTAGTTTGAATATACTTAGATAGTCTTCAAGTTTTGCTTGTTACTTGCTTTTTGTACCATTAAATATTGTGAATAAAAGGTCAGGAAATGAAATCATAGAAGTAGCTAGTTCCTATCTTGGAATCTAGATTGCTGCTACTTTATTCACTGCATGAGCTGACTTAGTGATTTCATTCTCTGAGTTATGTAGTTTGACAATCACGAATTTGTATCTTACGAACTTCTAGTTGTTCTAATCTGTGAATGATATTATTGTTGCAGCCTATTGATAAACAATCTCTCCTTGACTCTGGGATCTTATGCTGTCTCATCCATATTCTCAGTGCTCTTTTGGGGCCTGATGAGGGGAATCAGAAGCAAAAAGCTTCTACTCAGGACATTCTGCTACTGGCTGAGAAAAATTATGGTGGCGATGTAGTTGAAGTCCGCCGGCTAGAGGTAGTTTTCTTTTCATGCCCGCCTGCCTTCTATCTAGAGTGATGGACTAGAATTTGTGTTCTATTATTTATGTTTTTTGGCCAATTTATGCACGTTGGGAGTACTCCCCTTGTATTATCTACTTGTCCTTATGTATGAATATGATTTAGAGTATTTTTGGGTTGATGCCCTATATATGCATCTTGTTGGTGCAAATATTATCGTTCCCAGGGGTTGCGTACAACATTGGTTGTGACTGAGAGAGTTTTCGTGCTTTTATCTGTCAAAGTACTACAGATTTTCGACTTTAGAATTTTATATGTCTGGTTAAGTCACGAGGTCTAAACCACTACAAAGTCGCTGTTCATTTTCAAATGTACTTTTTGCAGCAAAGTTGCCAATGCTGACTTCTCTGGTTTTGTTGAACACTCACTTCTAACCTTGATATACATACACTACATTCTAGTGTGAATGAAGAAAAACTAAGCAAAGCAGAAGAGGAAAAGGCATTCCAAGTTTCAGTTGGGTATTCCAATTTTATTTAACTATTTCTTGACAAATGTTTTGGCTTTATTTCTTGCGGTTCTTCCCAAAGTTGAAAGGCTTGGTCTGGACAGTGTCATGAGAGTTAAATACTCTTACATGTGCCAAAATAGAAAAAAATAATTGAGAAAGCTGCAATGCTTTCGTCGCAAACATTTATATGATGTAGAAAAGATAGTAACTCATATTATTTCAACATGAATTGAGCTGATTTATTCCTTTCTTGGAGAACTTACTTTTGGTGGTGACAGTTGGTTGTGTAAATCTCTCTCTCTCTTTCTCTCTCTCCGCGTGTGTTTTCTTTGTCTGACAGCATGTGGGGGTGAAACATGTTAGGCTTGTAAGGAAGAGTGCTACCTTAGTATCCTTGTGATAAGCATGATTGAGATAAATAAAAGGTTGCTGTTAATAGAAGTATGAGCATTGTTATGTACTGGGTGAGTGAGGAAAGGACCTCTGGATACTCGGGTTATATTTAACACCAATTCATTCGCAGGTAGAAGGAAGTGTTGTGCATATTATGAAAGCCCTTGCTAACCATCCTTCAGCCGCACAGAGTTTGATCGAGGATAATTCACTTGAGTTACTATTTCAGATGGTTGCAAATGGATCTTTGCTTGTTTTCTCTCAATATAAGGAAGGCCTCATCCCATTGCACACCATTCAGCTTCACAGACACGCAATGCAGGTAAGCATTTAGTCGGATTGAAATGATAGAGCTTGGAGAAACTTTCAGCTCTGTTAAATGCATTTGCTGATTTGCAAATTAGCATCACGGTCTTATTGTTAATTTTGTTCTTGCTCCAGATACTTGGTCTTCTTTTGGTTAATGACAATGGCAGCACATCCAAGTATATCCGGAAGCATCACCTGGTATGCTATCACATCTTCATTGTACTTATTCACACATGTGGGTATGTCTAATTCCTACACCAATACTGGTCGGTATGGGGTGGGATGCCAAACTGTAGACTTGTTCTGTGTGCTTTCAAAAACGGGCAAGTCCATTTGGGTTGACTCAATAGGCCCATGCTAACAAGAATTCACTCCTGTGAAACTGAACTATATCCTACACATGCAGTAAAAGCAAATAAAAGTATACAGTTGGGAAGGTCTTGCTGTGTCTCTTCTTAGTAGCTGCACAGGTAGGCACAGAAAATGGTGACCGTTGAAGTCCAGAACCTGCACGTTTCACACATAGTTCTCCATTTTGTAGTTCATCTATGTGCTTGCACTTATTTTGAAGGATGTGAGGTGGCATGTCAGAGCTTGGCCAGCTGTCAAGCTAACTGTTAACATGACCTGCCTCATAATCAGACATGATTTTAATGGGAGAATCTGCATCAGTAGGTGGAGCCTATGTTCCAAGTTCCATTGACTAAGCGTGTCTGTTTCATGTTTCCAGCTGTTTAATGTTGTCGCAACTCTCTGAGGTTTCCTAATGTGTTCATTACTTTCCATCTTTTGCTAATCGGGTATGAAATCATAGTTGTCGTAATTGTGATCGGGTACAATCCTACACTCCTGAAATTTCCAAACCGATATGGATCACATTAGATAACTCTTCAGACTAGAACCATTGTAGGATCTTAGTATGGTAACTCGGCTGCAGTATTGTAACTCGTTCCGTGAGACCTCGATGGTGTTATAATGCTACGATTGTACTATGATGTACTTCATCACCCCGAAATGGATTTCTTCTTGGAATATGATCTCGACATTTACTTTTACTAGAGTGCTATTTGTAGGAACTTGAAAAATCTATTTGGTTACAAACTAACAGTTGACCCCATACTGTTCTTTTGCAACTCAAATAGTCTAAAGAGTTTGTTTTATTGCTGTAACTCAAAATGCACTTGCCGTTCAAAAAAAAAACAAAAAAACTCATAAGTGCACTTGTTTGTAGTTGTTGTGGCTTTTCCATGTCTTGTCTCACAACTTGGATGCTCATATCCTTCGTACTAACTCTCCAATTGTGTCCCTTCATGCTAAAGCTTTTTGGCGCGTGGTTGTTGACCTGTGTTTGTAATGGGATATATTGTCTGAATGCAGATAAAAGTACTTCTCATGGCTGTCAAGGATTTCAATCCTTATAGTGGCGACCCTGCCTATACTATGGGCATTGTGGACTTGCTTCTTGAGTGCGTGGAATTGTCACACAGACCTGGTAAATTGCATAGTAGATCCCTTTTAGGCTTGCTTAAAGTTACTTTAATGGTAAAGAGCTGCTCTTTGTAGTTGAAACCTATGTTAATATGACATGATTTTTATTGATGTGGGGATTGAGATAAGGTGCTGTTCATATAGTTAGATTAGGCAGACTGATATTCTTCTTATTTTCCTATTACTTACTACTTAACTCGAGCTGACATGTTACGATTTGGTTTGTAGAAGCTGGTGGTGTCAGGCTCAGGGAGGATATCCATAATGCTCATGGCTACCAATTTCTTGTGCAGTTTGCTTTAGTTCTTTCAAAAAATCCAGTTGTTCAGGCTCCTAACTCTGAGTCTCTCTCTGATCCGACATCCGCTTCAGAAAGTTTACATGCTACTAATGTAGAAAGACAAGATTCAAGAAAAAATCTAGGTGCCACCTCCGAGCAAAGTCTCTCGCCAGCACTTTCTAGGCTGCTTGATGTTCTCGTTAATTTATCTCAAGTGGGTCCTGCCGATTATACAGTATCTGCTGGGTCCAGAGCTTCTCGAAATTCTCATAACAAGCCTAGTGGCCACAGCAGAAGCCGCACACCTTCTTCTGACCGGGTTTCTGATGAAGTTTGGGAAAAAGGTAATGACAAAGTGAAGGACCTAGAGGCTGTCCAGATGTTGCAGGACATATTTCTCAAAGCTGAAAGCAGAGAACTGCAGGCAGAAGTCCTTAATCGAATGTTTAAGATATTCTCAAGTCATCTCGAAAACTACAAGTTGTGTCAGCAGTTACGGACAGTGCCACTCTTGATACTAAATATGGGTGGTTTCCCACCATCTTTGCAAGAGATAATACTGAAAATTCTGGAGTATGCGGTAACTGTTGTGAATTGCGTACCTGACCAAGAATTGCTTTCACTTTGCTGCTTATTGCAGCAACCAATAATGTCGGAACTGAAGCACACCATTCTTTCTTTCTTTGTAAAACTCCTGTCCTTTGATCAACAGTACAAGAAAGTCCTGCGTGAAGTTGGCGTGCTCGAGGTTCTGTTGGATGATCTGAAGCAAAACAAGTTTCTTTTGGGTCCAGATCAACCCCATAGTGACTCAAATCTTTTGGAGGGAAAATCCAGCTCAAGCAGCTTCAAAAAGCACTTGGATAGCAAGGATGCCATTATCTCTTCACCCAAGCTATTGGAATCTGGTTCTGGGAAGTTTCCTCTTTTTGAAGTCGAGGGTACAATTGCAGTTGCATGGGATTGTATGGTTTCCTTGTTAAAGAAAGCAGATGCTAATCAAGCTGCCTTCCGTTCAGCAAATGGAGTGACCATTGTTCTTCCTTTTTTGGCATCTAATACTCACCGTGCAGGGGTCCTCCGGGTGTTGTCATGTTTGATCATTGAAGATGCTACACAGGTTTGTTGGCTTTCTATGGTTCTATTTCCTAAAATACTGCTTGGTGATTTTAATCTGTTAAACCTTTGTTCACAAGTTCTCTCTCTCTCTCTCTCTTGGGCTGCATAGTTTTTTCAGATTTTCTTTCCTTCTAAAAGTATCAATCCTTATTTTATATTTAGACATAGATGATTGTAAGTTTTGAAGATGTGTATACTCGTGCACAGTAAGCGTACGAGTTCTAGAAAGGTCATTGATTTCTTTGTTTACCAGGCTCATCCAGAAGAATTAGGTGCCCTTGTTGAAGTCCTCAAGAGTGAGATGGTTACAAATGTTTCGGGATCTCAATATAGACTCCTAAGTGAAGCGAAATGCGACACTTTTGGAGCAATGTGGCGCATTCTGGGAGTTAATAATTCAGCTCAAAGGGTTTTTGGTGAGGCCACTGGATTTTCTCTTGTACTAACCACACTCCATAGTTTTCAGAGTGATGGAGAGCAAATGAACCAATCTTCCTCAATGGTTTACATTAAGGTCTTAACATACCTTCTGCGTATGGTGACTGCTGGGGTGTGCGATAACGCTGTTAATAGGATGAGGTTGCACATGATCATATCATCCCAAACTTTCTATGATCTTCTATCTGATTCAGGCTTGATTTGTGTTGAGTATGAAAGGCAAGTCATACAGTTAATGTTAGAACTTGCTCTTGAGCTTGTTATTCCACCATTCATGACATCAGAAACTGTGTCATCATCTGATATTGACACTGGATCGGCTGGCTTTATCCTAACAACTCCGGAAGGTTCCTTCATTCCTGATAAAGAGAGGGTGTATAATGCTGGTGCCGTTAGAGTGCTCATACGTTCGTTATTGCTCTTTACACCCAAGGTGCAATTAGAAGTGCTGAACCTAATCGCGAAGCTTGCTCATGCTGGCTCCTTCAATCAGGAAAATCTCACTTCTGTAGGTATGGAATATATCATTTAGTTTCAATATATTTCCTCTAAAATTTGAACAAGTTTTCTTAGTCTTCGACATTTTCTGTGGGTAGGTTGTGTGGAACTTCTTCTGGAGACAATATGCCCATTCCTTTCGGGTTCGTCACTATTGGTTGCCCATGCTTTGAAGATTGTGGAAGTCCTTGGGGCATATAGGTAGAGGTTATGGTTTATTCAAGAGTTTATTTTTTTTGTTATGTATTTTCTCAAATACTTGAAAATATGGAAATGAATTGACTCTATTGGTGGCAGGTTGTCAGCGTCCGAAGTCCGATTGCTTATTCGATATGTTTTGCAAATGAGACTGATGAGTTCAGGTTGTAGTCTTGTTGATATGATGGAGAAGTTAATTCTTATGGAAGATATAAATTCAGAAAATGTTTCTCTGGCGCCATTTGTAGAGATGAACATGAGTAAGATAGGGCATGCTTCTATTCAAGTGTCATTAGGAGAAAGGTCATGGCCTCCTGTTGCTGGTTACTCTTTTGTTTGTTGGTTTCAATTCCGAAATTTCCTGAAAACACAAACAAAGGAATCAGAAGCTTCAAAGGTCGGACCTTCAAAAAAGCGGAGCACAGCTGGTGGCCTGCACAGTGGGGGACGGGTTCTCCGGATCTTTTCAGTTGGTGCTACAGAGGGAAACTCCTTATATGCTGAACTGTATCTTCAAGAAGATGGTGTCCTTACCATTGCAACAAGCAACTCTTGCTCCTTGTCATTTTCAGGGATAGAACTGGAGGAAGGGAGGTGGCATCACCTTGCTGTTGTACATAGTAAACCAAATGCTCTGGCTGGACTATTCCAAGCTAGTGTTGCATATGTGTACCTTGATGGAAAGCTAAGACATACTGGGAAACTAGGATATTCTCCTTCTCCATTTGGGAAACCTCTGCAGGTAACCATTGGAACACCAGCTACTTGTGCAAGGGTTAGTGACTTCTCATGGAAACTCCGATGTTGCTATCTTTTTGAAGAGGTGCTCACATCAGGTTCTATTTGTTTCATGTATATTCTTGGAAGAGGATATAGGGGTCTTTTCCAAGACACAGATCTTTTGCGATTTGTTCCTAACCAGGCTTGCGGAGGAGGCAGTATGGCCATCTTAGATTCTTTGGACACAGACTTGCCTTTAGCCTCTAATGTGCAAAGACCTCAAAGTGCAAGCAAGCAACGGAGCTCTAAGGTAGATTGCAGCGGAATCGTTTGGGATTTGGAAAGACTAGGGAACCTCTCCCTCCAGCTTTCTGGAAAGAAACTTATATTTGCATTTGATGGAACATGTACAGAAGCTATTCGAGTATCTGGAACCTTTTCTATGCTCAATCTTGTTGATCCAACTTCAGCTGCTGCTTCTCCTATTGGGGGTAATAAAATGTGTAAACGTTTTTTTATGACCTATTGGCAATTTCTTCGTAGAATTTGGTTGCCCATTTTTCCTTGTGAAGCTTTCATGCTTGCCGTCTGACATTTTGCTACCTCTGACATTTTGCTGTAGTTGTTTGTTACAAAAGAGAAGTCAAAGTGGGATTTGATTTTCTTTTAACATCACTTATTTTTTTGTTTCCCCAGGCATACCACGTTTTGGACGTCTTCATGGGGACATTTACATTTGCAGGCAGTGCGTGATTGGTGACAGTATCCGCCCTGTTGGTGGGATGGCTGTTGTCCTTGCTCTCATTGAAGCTGCTGAAACCAGGGATATGCTGCACATGGCCCTCACATTACTTGCATGTGCACTACACCAAAACCCACAGAATGTCATAGATATGCACAAATATAGAGGATACCATTTACTAGCTCTCTTTCTGCGTCGTCGAATGCCTTTGTTTGACATGCAGTCACTTGAGATCTTTTTCCAGATTGCTGCATGTGAGGCTTCTTTTTCTGAACCAAGGAAGCTGGAACATTTTCAGAGTATTCCTTCACCTGCTCCGAATATTCAAGAAACCAGCTTTGAGGATCTAAGTTTGTCGAAGCTGCGTGATGAATTTTCTTCAGTTGGATCTCATGGAGATATGGATGATTTTTCTGCTCAGAAAGATTCATTTAGTCATATTTCGGAGCTCGAAAATGCTGACATGCCGGCTGAAACATCAAATTGCATTGTCCTTTCAAATGCTGATATGGTCGAGCATGTCTTGCTGGACTGGACCCTATGGGTTACAGCCCCAGTTTCTGTACAGATTTCACTACTGGGATTTCTTGAGCATCTAGTCTCTATGCACTGGTACAGGAATCATAACCTGACTATTCTGAGGCGAATTAATCTCGTTCAACATTTACTAGTGACTCTGCAGAGGGGTGATGTTGAGGTCCCTGTCTTGGAAAAATTGGTTGTACTGCTAGGAGTCATTTTGGAAGATGGTTTTCTGGCTTCTGAACTGGAACACGTGGTGAGGTTTGTGATTATGACATTTGACCCACCAGAACTGACATCCCGTAATCAAATTATGCGAGAGTCGATGGGCAAGCATGTGATTGTAAGAAATATGTTGCTTGAGATGCTCATTGATTTACAGGTAACTATAAAATCAGAAGAGCCTCTTGAGCAGTGGCATAAGATTGTTTCGTCCAAATTGATAACTTATTATCTCGATGAAGCTGTTCATCCTACAAGCATGAGATGGATCATGACTCTACTTGGTGTGTCTCTTGTCTCTTCCCCTACATTTGCACTTAAGTTTCGCACTAGTGGAGGTTATCAGGGTTTGGCACGAGTGCTCCCGAGTTTCTATGATTCCCCTGATATATATTATATACTCTTCTGTCTGATTTTTGGAAAGCCTGTTTATCCGAGACTACCTGAAGTTCGTATGCTGGATTTCCATGCCCTTATGCCCAGCGATGGAAATTATGGGGAGTTGAAATTCATGGAACTATTGGATTCTGTTATTGCTATGGCAAAGTCCACATTTGATAGGTTGTGCATGCAGTCAATGCTTGCCCACCAAACTGGCAATCTCTCCCAAGTTACTGCTGGCCTAGTGGCGGAGCTTGCAGAAGATAATGCAGATATGGTTGGAGAGCTTCAGGGTGAAGCTCTGATGCATAAGACCTATGCAGCACGCTTAATGGGTGGAGAGGCATCTGCTCCTGCAGCTGCAACTTCAGTCCTAAGATTCATGGTTGATCTGGCAAAAATGTGTCCCCCTTTCTCTGCTGTTTGTAGACGTGCAGAATTTCTTGAAAGCTGTATCGACCTTTATTTTTCCTGCGTGAGGTGAGTTTTTATTCTTTTCTCGTCTCGAATGCCTACTGCATCTCTCTCTCTTTTTTTTTATTTTTTATTTTGAGCTTTTAACTATGACGGGTATTGAGTGATTTACTTAAAGGCTAAAGAAATGCTCACCCGTAGTTTTGCGAAAATTCGAATCTTACAGAGAAGTTATATGGGAAATCCCTCGCAGTACGATGTGCAGATAGTAATTTTGCAATTAACAGCCATATTGAACGGTGTTTCTGTCATGCAGGGCTGCGCATGCAGTGAAGATGGCTAAAGAACTTTCTGTGAAAACAGAAGAGAAGACCCTAAATGATAGCGATGATACTAATAGCTCTCAGAATACACTCTCTAGCTTGCCTCATGAACAGGAACAGTCTGTCAAAACCTCCATAAGCATCGGAAGCTACCCTCAGGGGCAGGTCAGTACAAGTTCTGAGGACATGCCTGTGGCTCTGAAAAATATGCCTTGTGACGAAATGGAGACAAATGTCACTATTGCTGAGCAGGAAGTAAAGAAGTCTGCTCAAGAAGATGTACAAGCTGTTGAGAGCTTAGGTGGTGAAGCTGTTGACCAGGAGTCTAATATCACTGTCAGTAACGGCGATTTCAGTTTACCCGATATGAAAAACACAGCAGATGCCATTCAACAAGAAGATTCACAAAGTTCTGCTTCTTTTACTATGTTTGACTCTCCCATTATATCTGAGTTACCTAGTTCCCGGATCCAACTCACTCCCTCGTCATCTCAAGTCATTGCATTTACATCTTGGCTGGGAAGCTCCAGTTTCAATGGATCAAAAGCTCAATCTCTTGCTACCCCTTCCATTGAATCTTCTTTGTCTATGAGTGAACATGAACCATCTTCAGACTTAAAGTCTGGTACTCAGGGATCATTTTCAGCAACCACATTTTTTGCTGTTAATCTGAAGCTGCTTCTGGAAATTGATGATTCTGGCTATGGGAGTGGTCCTTGTTCCGCGGGAGCTACTGCTGTTCTAGATTTTATGGCAGAAGTCCTTTCTGACTTTGTAACTGAACAGCTGAAAGCTGCACAAGTTATAGAGAGTATCCTGGAAAGTGTTCCTTTATATGTTGATGCTGAATCTGTCTTAGTTTTTCAGGGCCTGTGCCTTAGTAGATTGATGAACTTCCTCGAGAGGCGTCTGGTACGCGATGATGAGGAAAATGAGAATAAGCTGGATAAGAGCCGATGGTCCTCAAACTTAGATGCATTGTGTTGGATGATTGTGGATCGTGCCTACATGGGTGCATTTCCTCAGCCTGCTGGTGTTCTAAGAACTCTAGAATTTCTGTTTTCAATGTTACAGTTGGCAAACAAAGATGGTCGGATTGAAGAAACAGCTCCTACTGCAAAAGGACTCCTGTCTATTGGAAGAGGAAGCCGGCAGCTTGATGCTTACATACATGCAATCCTGAAAAATATGAATCGTATGATATTGTATTGTTTCCTACCATCATTCTTGCTCGCCATAGGAGAAGAGAATCTTGTTTCATGCTTAGGATTGCAAATCGAGCAGAAGAAGAGATTTGTCTCGAACTCTTCACAAGAAGATACAGGGGTTGATATATCCTCTGTTTTACAGTTATTAGTTGCTCACAGGCGAATAATATTCTGTCCCAGCAATATTGATTCTGATCTAAATTGCTGTCTTTGCATAAATTTAATCTCTCTTATCCATGATCAGAGACAAAATGTGCAGAGCATGGCAGTTGATGTTCTCAAGTATCTTCTGGTGCATCGCAGGGCTGCTTTGGAAGACGTACTTGTCTCCAAACCAAACCAAGGACAAAATCTAGATGTTCTACATGGTGGTTTTGACATACTGTTAACTGGAAATTTGTCTGTTTTCTTTGAGTGGTTTCATAATTCCGAACAAGTTGTCAATAAAGTATTGGAAAAGTGTGCTGCTATTATGTGGGTGCAGTATATTGCTGGAGCAGCAAAGTTTCCTGGAGTACGAATCAAAGGGATGGATAGTCGCCGTAAGAGAGAAATGGGGAGGAGATCGCGGGATACCTCAAAATTAGACCAAAGGCACCGGGAACAGGAAAATGAACGGAGATGTGCACTTGAAGTGGTTCGCGATGCGATGTCTACTGAACTGAGAGTGGTCCGTCAAGATAAATATGGTTGGGTACTCCATGCTGAAAGTGAGTGGCAAACACATCTCCAGGAGCTTGTACATGAGCGAGGAATATTCCCAATGTCCAAAACCTGGGTGAATGAAGATCCAGCATGGCAACTTTGTCCCATTGAAGGTCCATATAGAATGCGAAAAAAACTTGAGAGGTGCAAATTGAAGATTGATACGATCCAGAATGTTCTGAATGGACAGTTTGAGTTGGGGGAAATAGAGCTTTCACGAGAGAAACATGAGAATGATTTTGATGCTTCTGACGCTGAATCTGATTCCTATTTTAATCTTTTGACTGGTAACGTAAAACAAAATCCTGTTAATGGTGAGCTCTATGATGGATCCGTTTTTAGGAAAGCGGATGATGGCAGAGATGTAGCTTCTAGTAGTGCTGGGTGGAATGACGACCGCGCAAGTAGCATAAATGAAACTAGTCTTTATTCTGCTACTGAATTTGGTGTCAGATCCAGTTCAGAATCTGTCCCACAAGCAGAGAGCATACAAGGTCGGTCTGGACTAGGATCTCCAAGGCAGTCTTCTTCAATGAAAAATGATGAGGTGATAGTGACGGATGATAAATTAGATAAGGAACTGAATGATAATGGTGAATACTTAATTAGACCGTACCTAGAGCCTTTTGAAAAGATAAAGTTCAGATACAACTGTGAAAGAGTCATGGGTCTTGACAAACATGATGGGATATTTTTGATTGGTGAACTTTCCTTGTACATTATTGAGAATTTTTACATAGATGACACTGGGCGCATATGTGAAAAGGAATGTGAAGACGAACTATCTGTTATCGATCAGGCATTGGGTGTGAAGAAAGATTTTTCTTGCAGCATGGATTCCCATTCCAAGTCTACTTCATCCTGGGGTGCGACAGCTAAGGCATGTGTTGGGGGAAGGGCATGGGCTTATGATGGTGGGGCATGGGGAAAGGAAAAGGTGTGTTCTGGTGGCAACGTACCTCATCCCTGGCGTATGTGGAAGCTTGATAGTGTTCACGAAATTTTGAAACGTGATTACCAGCTACGCCCTGTAGCTATTGAGTTGTTCAGCATGGATGGATGTAATGACCTGTTGGTTTTCCACAAAAAGGAGAGGGAAGAAGTTTTCAAAAATTTGGTGGCCATGAATTTGCCAAGAAACAGCATGTACGTTATACTCCCCTTGTCTCCTCTTCGCTTGTGTTCATATTACATAAAGAGCAGCCTTTATGTGGTCTGCCAGAATTGCTTCTTGATTTTGGCTTCTTTCTTATGCTATGTATATTGCATTGTGGCTTTTTCTATTTCTGGTTTGAGTTATTTCTGTGTTTTGTGGCCTTCTTTGAAATTTGTGATTTTGCAAGTTGCTTCATATCATGTCAAATTCGTGTTAGATGTCCATTTCTGTATCCCAAGATTAGAAACCATCAACATGCTTTATAAACTACTAGTATGTATGTACTTAATGCAAGTACAAAAATCGCCTCGGCATCTTTCACAAAGTACTGCACAGAATCAGACCTGTTGCAATTTTCCAGAATGAAGCAATAATCCCATCTGTGTCAATGTGTGTTCTCGAAAGCATGTGCATGCCTTTTTTTCTTTCTGAATATCATTTTCATTATTGTTTCACCCTACTTTGCCTAGAAGTTTCTTCTCACTTTTTAGGATTGATCCCAGGTATTTTGGCTTCATAACAATCATCTTTTCAACAGGTTGGATGCTACCTTTTCGGGGTCAATGAAGCAAGATACAAATGAGGGGAGCCGTCTTTTTAAGATTATGGCTAAATCCTTTTCCAAGAGGTGGCAAAATGGAGAAATTAGCAATTTTCAGTACCTCATGCACCTTAACACTCTTGCAGGACGTGGATACAGTGATCTTACCCAGTATCCAGTGTTTCCTTGGGTTCTTGCAGATTATGAGAGTGAAAATTTGGACTTGTCAGATCCCAAAACGTTCCGTATGCTTGACAAGCCAATGGGTTGTCAAACATTAGAGGGAGAGGAGGAATTCAAGAAAAGGTTTCCCCTCTTTCCACAGCTTAATTCTTCCCATTTCATTTCTTGCCTATTAGTTTTGCTTTTCCTGTTTGTATGAGTGGACTAATAGTTGAGAGTTATATAGCCCTAAGGAAAGTTGTCCAATTGGACTAACAGCGACGGGATTAACAGTACCATATCCCTCAAGGTTTTTGTGTATCCCATGTTTTGGGGGATAACACATCCAATGTGGATTTAATCCTAGTTGTAAAAGTTCCAACGAAATTTAATCTGGACAAACAAGCGGGCCTTAATATGTAATTATTTTGGTGGGATATGTGACTTCTTGTTCCTCTTTCAATTCCTTTTCTTTCTCAGGTATGAAAGTTGGGATGATCCAGAGGTTCCCAAATTTCACTATGGTTCCCATTATTCTAGTGCTGGGATTGTTCTCTTCTATCTTCTTCGCCTGCCACCATTTAGTACGGAGAATCAGAAGCTGCAGGGAGGACAGTTTGACCATGCTGATCGTCTTTTTAATAGTGTACGTGATACATGGTTTAGTGCTGCTGGAAAGGGCAACACATCAGATGTGAAGGAGTTGATACCTGAGTTCTTCTATATGCCAGAGTTCCTGGAAAATCGGTTCAATCTCGACTTGGGAGAGAAACAATCAGGAGAAAAGGTTTGCTTAGGCTTCTTAGAACTACTCCCTCCGTCTCAAATTCTTGGTCCTCTACGGTTTTACGTGCAATTTTCAATTGCCTATATCTCTCAATGTATATTGTTTTTTATGTTTTTGAAAACATTGTTTTATAGAAATAATTGAAATCTACCAAACAAGATCCATATTACATATTTTAAACAATATACATTGAGAGATATATAATATAAGCCATTGAAAATTGCACATAAAATCGTAAAGGATCAAGAATTTGGGAGGGAGTATCAATTTTTTTTTTCGCCCTCTGTTTCTGCCTGATTTTTGTATTCTCTTTTTGGTACTGAATTGGTCGCCAGTAACAAATACTTTATTCTTTTCATTTCCCCCTTTTACAGTTTCTTTTTCTTTCATTACTGGGAATTTATTTCATATGGGTGCTTTGCCAGGTTGGTGATGTTGTGCTACCTCCTTGGGCCAAAGGCAGTGCTAGAGAGTTCATCAGGGGGCATAGGGAAGCATTGGAATCTGATTATGTTTCAGAAAATCTTCATCATTGGATAGATCTGATCTTTGGATGTAAACAAAGGGGAAAGGTGTGTGTCAAACATTCTCTTCTATCCTTACTATATGGGATAGAATCTTGTTTTAGTTTCCGTGTGATTTGTTCAACCTCCTAAACCACTTGTGAAGTCTATAAGCCATTCCTCCATGAAATCATATCCAATTGTGACAATCCAGGAAGCACGTGTACAGGCACGAGTACTGCTGATGGTACGGTGGTACGACGAAACCTAAAAAACGTAGGATATGGGTACGGCTGGGGTATGGCTATAACAAATGTATTTTTATATTATTGAGCAATGTATTACTCGTAATAATTACAGGTCAAATAAAGGAAATAGCTAAATGACTTTGGAGATTAGGAATCCAACATCAAATAACTGTATAACGCAACCTTAAGGGCAAATCAAAGTTTGATACGGTTATACTAGAGAACCTATGGACTGAAATCTTTATTCTAGAATCATGCTAAGCATAGAAATATGAAGTCTTGTCAACTCAGCTTTATCTCTGTATTGGGTACGGCTGGATATATATTGGGGTACTTCCGGTGTACAGCAAAAATCATAGGGAAAAATCTCGGCACGTGTTTCGTGTACCCAGTACTACGTATGTAGAAACCGACTCTTCGATGCATTCACCTCCGTCAGCTGGGCAAAAAATGTGTGAAAAGAGAACGCCTTTGTATGCCTTCGACGGATGGGCGAACGCCTTAGTGGAGCGTTTCTGTTGTGCCTTGCCTCGAGGCGAGCCCCAGAATTGTCTTTGAAAACATTGTAGGTGACAATCCTTTTGGTCCTTAATCGACTTATTGAAATAAGATCCTTATTTACCCTTATGTTTTGGCTATGTATCCATTCATCCATCAAATTGTATCCAATTTTGATAATTTCATCAAGTCCATAATTTACTCTTGAAATAAAATCCTTATCTGGATGCTTTTCTTTATACTGTGAGTGGGTAAAGTCCTAGTGAATAACAAAAGTATAATCTTAAACTGCTAATTCAACCTGCATGGACAGACTCACAGACACAAGGTTCTAATTAGTGGGAGGCGGATACATGGGGTGGCGGATTATGCTTTTCAGAGTAATTTTGGGGTAGCATATATTACATTTACAAAATAATTGGGAGTGACAAACCTATCTGACTTTAAACTACTTGAAAGGATTTCTTCTTTTGGATTGGTACAATAAATTAACAATACTAATGTACTCATACGGGTTTGAAAAGTTTCGGGAGGGAGTCGCACCCTGGAGTCCCCCAAGCATGTATTAATTTTATTATTATCATTTAATTTTCAATAATGAATACGCTACTTATGGTAAAACGTAAGCATTGCATGCTAAATCCTTGAAACTTATTGCATCTTGTATTTCTTTAAAGTAAAGTTGTTTGCTCAGGGATGGTTGGATAGAACGACTCTGCCTTTGTATTTATTTATTGGTTCTCTCAATTGCCTGCTTTTATATCTAAAACCTGGTTTGTTATTGACAGGCTGCTGAAGAAGCTGTTAATGTTTTCTATCATTATACATATGAAGGGAATGTTGATATAGACTCTGTTACAGAACCTGCAATGAAAGCTTCCATCCTAGCACAAATTAATCACTTTGGGCAAACTCCCAAGCAACTATTCCTCAAATCACATGTCAAAAGGCGTGTTGACAGAAAGCTACCTCCTCATCCACTCAAACACTCAAGTCATCTCCTTGCGCACGAGATTCGCAAGATCTCATCTTCTGTTTCTCAGATTGTCACATCAAATGAGAAAATTCTTGTGGTAGGGACAAATAACTTGCTTAAACCCAGAACATATACCAAATATGTTGCATGGGGTTTCCCAGATCGTAGCTTGAGGTTTATGAGCTACGATCAAGACAGACTCCTTTCTACCCATGAGAATCTTCATGGAGGCCACCAGATCCAGTGTGTCGGTGTAAGCCACGACGGTCAGATTCTGGTTAGTGGGGCAGATGATGGTTTAGTTTGTGTTTGGAGAATTAGTAAGGACAGCCCTCGTGCTACAAGACGCCTGGAATTGGAAAAAGCCCTTTGTGCCCACACTAGCAGAATCATATGCCTTCGTGTTAGCCAGCCTTATATGATGATTGTGAGTGGCTCGGACGATTGCACTGTCATTTTATGGGATCTCAGCTCTTTGGTTTTCATTAGGCAGCTTCCTGAGTTCCCATCTCCAGTTTCAGCAATATATGTAAATGACTTAACTGGGGAAATTGTTACTGCTGCTGGAGTTATGCTTGCCATTTGGAGTATCAACGGGGAGTGCCTTGCTGTCATCAACACATCCCAACTCCCGTCGGATTTCATCCTCTCTGTGACTAGTTGCACCTTTTCCGATTGGATGGAGACGAATTGGTATGTAACAGGTCACCAGAGCGGAGCTGTCAAGGTATGGGAAATGATTCACTGCTCTGACCAGAGGAGTTCCCAAAGCAAGGCGACCAATAACGCAATGGGAGGGTGGTTAGGGTTGGGGGATAGAGTACCGGAATACAGGTTGGTCCTGCACAAGGTTTTGAAGTTTCATAAGCATCCGGTTACTGCACTTAATCTTACAGATGACCTTAAGCAGTTGTTAAGTGGGGATTCTAGTGGGCATTTGCTTTCATGGACACTGCCTGATGAGAGCTTGAGACGTTCAATTAATCAGGGGTGATGATTTGGGAAATCAGTAGTGAAGTCTTTGAATCCTTTTCTAGTTGGGGCCGCAATAGATTCTTTCTGATATAAACAGGGGTAGAGGGTTTTGTGTGTCCACCATAGTTGGGGAAAGAAGCGGATTGTGTTTCTGGAAACAAGGAAAGTGGGGAGCCAAATGACGGAGCTGGCCTTGAACCGAGACAGGTTGGGAAATTGAATGACGAGGAAGAAGAAGAAATGCCTTTTAAGCTTCGATTTTGTTTTGAACCCTTGAAGCTGGAGACATTCTTATATTGGGGATGAAGCTGTCACTGGAGGAGAATGTGCTGCTTGTGTCGCATTTTGACTGATTTACAGAGGGGATTTTGGTTTTGCAGGGGGAAGCGTCGATGTAATGGATTTTGTTTTGTTGTATATAGGAAAGGGTAAGTAACATCGTGTAATACAAGTTGTATAGAAACTAGAAAGTGTGTGGTAGCAGTGAAAGGACTGAGAATGGAATCTATGAACTGGTCAAAGTGAGTTGCTTTTGGCTCCTGGATTCGTTTTGTGCAAGTGAAATTGAGAAATTGCTGCTGATTTTTTTAGTGAAATGTTCTTTATAATGCATTTATAGTGTTTTTATGAAAAACTGCTCGGATCAAGCCCTTTCCGGTCATTTTTTTGGACGATTTTTCGCGAGTACCTTTAAAATCATGTTCTGAACACATTGAGCGGCTCGGATTGTCGCAATTCGATCGGGAAAAAGAAGTCTCTTACGGTAAGGCCATTATGATCCTAATATATATATAATCGACATGGAAAAAGCCCTAATCGACATGGGGAGAGAGAGAACGAGCCAGAGAGAGAGTGTCATATTTTTGGTT
>JAOTQK010000005.1:2880977-2893560 GCA_025642025.1 Rhododendron ferrugineum
GTGTATCTCAACTTAATAACGAGTTTTACCAAGGTTTTGTGAGCTCATGCTCATACATTTTAATAATAAGCGTTGATCCAGTGTGCACGTTGCCACACAGCACTTCTCCCGAGTTAGTGATTTGTAGGATTTTTCGCATAAAACGATATGCAATTACGTGTCAAAATTTTTTATAAAAAGAGTTTTGAACTACACTGAAAAATACTCCTACTTATATTAATCATCGATTTAGGTGCGTAAGTCAATTTTAGACTTTTATTTAAAGGTTCAACACAAAAACTTAAAATGTCCTAAAGGTGTGTTTGTCTAAGCCACATATTAGAGTCCTGATAAGCATCTTATCTCATGAAGTGTATGTTACTATATTGCAAGTATGATTTAAGTTTTTTTTTCTTCTTTTTTTCCATTTGTTAATTCTAACCTATTCTATCCTAAGGGACTTGGACCTGCCTATGTTTCATGGCAGTATAAGAGAGGCACCAATTGCACTCCACTCCACTTGCATTCGAATTTAAGTTCGAGTTTGGTCTTCTTCGGAGCCACCGAAGATAATTATGCTCATTAATTACCTTGTATTTTTTTTATAACTAGAGTTCGGGCTAGTTTACGCGTACCTCAACTAATTTCAGAGCGTTCAAGAATGACCGGAGAAACCCTCTAGTGGCCCAAGATTTGAAATGTTTGGACTCCGTAAGTTTTGAACATGCGACCTCATTAAGTATTTTCAAAAAAAAAAAAAGGGTGGCATAAGTTGTTTCTATCAAGGACTAGTTAGAGCAAAAGCATCCATAGATTCCTTCGTTACCAAAAATTTATCGACTACTTTTTTTTTTTACGAACAAAATCAACCCATACATTCATTCATCAAATATTAAAATGACAAAAGAGCTGCCCTGGCAATGTCATGAGCAACTTTGATTTCACTTCTAGCTAATTTTACAACTTTATAACATAACTAAAGGATAAGCATAGTAGACAACAAAAGTTTAATAATAGAGCCGTTTGTAAACTAACATTTGAAACATTCGGATTAGAGAAGTGCTATATTCCACAAAAGAATTTTTATCACCAATTTACGTCTGTCATTTGGTTGGATATTAGTGATCAATTTCATGTGATCGCTTTCGTGATATTTTCATAACGGAAATAATTTTTAATCATTCTCTTTTTTTCGAATTGCCACAACAATCAAGAGATTATGACTTTGTTTGCTTCTGGCCTCTAGAACCAACCCCTTATCTCTGCGCACGGTCTCCAATAACATTTCTCTCCAATACCTTGTTGTAAGTGTCAACTTATATGCTGAAAAAATTATTCAAAGCTTTAGGAGTAAATAGTAATGCCCCTTTTACGGGAGGGAAGGTTGCTCTGGAAGCACGAATAATTATTTAAAATAACAAAAATTCAAAATTTACGAAAAACAATTCAATGAATCAAATTTCAAGCCAAACCCATGCGAAATGTCGCTTAGAAATGCCAAAAGAATGGACCCATGTGCTTCTCATCCAAAGGGTCCCCTTCTCCTGTTTCTCTCCCACCAATTGAGAAAACACAAACATATTACGCTCAAATTTGTATGCGCTCATATTCGATTCGAGCTATTCGTGTCGAGATGAACGGCCGGATAGGCCGCTTGACACTCGCTCAGCAGGGAGCTGCCGTGCAGCATCCCAGGGTCCATCACGGAATGTACTTTGGAACTATAAACTTTTCAAAATTAAGCAAGCAACCAAACATAGAAGTCCATATAAACAAATTCCCTTTCAATATTTTTTTTTCACGGCCCTTTAAATATCTGAAAGTGTGGAAATAAGCAACAATCTATTATGACATACTTGACATTTGAGTACACTGCACTGGGCACCAAAATTTTGAAATAGAACAGACAGGAAAAAAAATGCAAAAGATAACTACCAAAAATGGGTAATAAATACACCATGCAAAATTTCCTCCCTTCTTTTTCTGATACACCGTCAAAGGGGGGGAAACAAAAAAAAGAGGACATCAGAAATGGCACCATGTCCCTTTTTACCAGGGAGGCACCAGCCAAATCTAGATTATGTCTAAATTCACGTAGGACACCATTGGCGAAAAGGCCGGAACATGGCAATGATAAAATCCCAGCTAGAATGTAAAATCTGGAGGACATCAGAAGAAAATGATTACATAAGAACGAGGTCTTGTCCCACGAATGCAGTATGAAAGGATTCTGACAATACAACGCCAAATTCAAACTTCATGAATGAGTGTATTCATCCACCCTTAAACGGTCAAGTAGTTTTTAACTAGATTACCGTGTAGCCATAATGTAATAAACACAATGTGGTTTGTTTTAGAATACACCTCAGGTAAACCATCTTGTCTCGCAACTTTCAAGCTTAGAACGTAATACAATTAGTTTAGGTCCTAAGACAAGATGTGTTTAGGCTCCGCACTTACAATACAACTTAACAACAAATCTGTTTCGAGGCTGAAAGTTTGAAACTTAAATTGGACATGAAACCAAACCAAAATAGTATGAAACTATGAATTCAATTTAACCGCTCACAACTGTAATCAGATAGAGGAACTGAAAATACCAAGCTATTCCTGTCATAGCATGATGAAGATGCACGCATGTTGGTGACTATATCTGTCCCTCATCAATTATGTCATCTCTCAAACAAGTTCCGTATCCATATTCAAGTAGATACTTCAGGAATCTAGCCTATTGATGGATGGCGGAAACCTGGTTTCTGAACAAGAAAGGCATTCCAGCTTCAGAGGAAGGTGAGCAGGGTCAGGAAGGAGTTTTGACTGCTGGGATGGGATGGGATCCTACTCGAAGCACTCCACCACTAATAAGAGTCTTCCTGTTGGATAGGCAGTAGAGATAAGAACTCCTATCTTTAGGGCAGGCTTCCAAGACAGATGCACTACTCCATCTGGAAAGGGCTTTCCCTCAGGGGGAAAGCGAAGAACCCCTTATTTAAAGGTAAAGCCAGAAGGGAGTCAATCGAACGCGAGAAGTTACCTTTTTGAGGTGGGATAAGAGCCAGACATAGGTAGAGTCCCGTCGGCTGGGAAGGTATTTTTCTATGTCGCTACTACGTAATCGCTTCTTTTTTTTTAAAAAAAACTTAACCCAACCCAAACATTTCCCATGAAAGACACGGGCTTTTAATTAGACAAGATGATCTTAGCATTCCACTTTTAGCCTCTCAAACAAAACGTTGAAAAATAGTGGGAGATACTCATTGTTGAGAACACAATTAAAAGAGTCCCCCAAACATCATGTTGAGAACAACTCATTTTTACCTCTACGGATTTTGTTGCACTTGCCGGTGAATTTGCAGGATCCAATCTAAATAACTGTTCATACCACCAGCCTGGTCCTCAACTAGGTTTGCAAGGAGAAAGAAACCTTCTCTAGGTTGTTCACCTTGTCTTACAAGGTGACATAGCTGATAATATGAAGGGTCAGCTTCCCTAATTTTCTCAAGTATTGCCATCAGCTTCCTTGACATTTCACTATCCCGCTCACACAAAATAACCTGATTTGCAACGACCAAAAAAATAGAGCATTAGAAGGGGTCAATTACTGCACAACTCAAAAAGCAGCAGTTAAAGCAAAGGACATTAAAAAAAAAGAATGCATCTGTGTACTCAAGATCACAATGGGTACTTAAGGGAAAAAGGTTTCCTCTTACTGCAGTGAAAATCTATGGAATGCAGGGAAAATTACATGCATCACACCAGAACAAGTAGAACGAAGTTAACCTAACTTAAACCAAAGGGTAGTTCACGAATGCCTAGGCACCCAGAGGCAATCCACTTCTTGGAATTGGTTATGAAACGAATTTCCACCAAAACAAAAGAATGAACTCTCTCGAACTCTAGAATTCACATTCTACATTTTAATTTCTTACTTGGTAAACATAAAACTCCATAAAGTTCGGGTCCGATATCTTTGTGCAAACGCAGTCAGTCGACTGGTGAAATCTTGGGGTTCATTGTATGTTGGAAGTGATTCGCTACTAAACGGGTGTAAACCAGATTCTTACGAATTGGTAGGGGCAGATATCTTCTTACAGGAAACATCATTGGTGTGCCTTGAAGAACCTTAAGTTTCTCTCCATCTTCATCCTCTTCCATCATTTTTCCAGAATTTACACCAACCACCAGGCATTAGTGTTCTCATAGGTACATATATCCACTTTATGAAATTCCTAGAATCCTAGGACTATAGGAGAGTCTCAAAATTACCACTCAATTGCTCTCCCTCTATGCTCTGGTAACATAGCACATAATAAGCACACGTGAATTTTTGCTCGCTCTCTTCATGTTAGAAGCAAAAATATGCTGCACGTTCTACACTAAGACTTAGCGAAAAAACAGTACAATATCAAAAATAAATGAGATGGTAATTGAGATCCAGACCAAAACATGTCAAAAAAATCACAACCACTGCAACACCAGAGACTAACATCAAAAGGTGCAAGAGGTAACTGTGTTCTAAAAAAATAGAGATGTAATATAAAAATTTATGGAATAGAAGAAATATACCTTCGAAAGGTCTGTAGCAAAGTCTTGGCCGAGTAGATTCATAACCATATCGGGTAAAAGCATTCTACCGAACCATATAACAAACCGAAAACCGTCGTCGTAAATATAAAGGCCTCTGGAATCTAGGCTCTCTGCTGTAAGTGGTAGCCTTGAAACCTTAAACTCATCAGCCGTAGATTTAGCCTACAAATAAGATGCAGCTAGAGCTGTAAAATCCGTGAGAACAACAGCATAATTGCAGTAAATTCAAACACCAGACAGTTATGTACCTTAATGAGAACCTCATCAATTCGAACCAAATTTGGATATAGCAACTGCAACAAATTTCTAACAGGTAAAGTCATCATGGTGTGCCCTGCTGCACAGCGTTCATCAAGCTGTGCATCAGCATATCCACCACGAAGGGGAATTGATTTGCAGAGTGCTAACCCATATAGCGGCAAGAACTTCAGTGATTCTGGATATATCATCCTGCCTACCAAGCGATGCTGCACAGCATATAAATTTCGATAATCTTTTAGAGCTTTGACAATCCTCTGCTGAACCGAGTTTCGAGCTTCTTCCAGTTTATAGGACAGAGTTTTCTCTATTGCTGCACAATAGTTCAGTTCAGACTTGTTGGAAACAAAAAGTAAGAATCAAGACTAATGCCATGGTCAAATTTGAAAAACTAGCATCCGAAGAAGCGAGGCGCCTTTTGTACCTAGCCTACAAAGCAAAGAAACTATGGCGCCAGTATCAGCATGGCGATACATCTCTCCAAGATCTGCAACCACAGGCACCGCTGCAGTATGTACTCTGATACGCCTCTCTCCAGAAGATGAAGTGAATCTTTTGATGGTTAAGGAACGTAATTTAAGGAACGTAATTTTATATCTACTGCACCCATTAGAATCGCCTTAGGATTTACAGTGCATGTTCAGAACAAAGAAATTCTGGGGGGGGGGGGGGGAAACAAGTTAAATATAAAGGCATAGTGGTATACTAACGAGGAAAAAGAAAATTTCAAACAGAACAAATCATCGAGAATATCAAGCAAAGACATAATCATATACAGAAAGAAAATGGTCAATGACAGGAATTCACTTCATGCTCAAGCGAAAGGTTTTCTTGTAGCATGCTAAAGAATATGTCTCCCTGAGATGCATATGAGTCATCAACTCCTTATCCTCCAAGGAACTGCAGGGATTAAAGATCTCTTGTACCAACAGCAAGGGTGCAAAAAACAAAACAAAAAATTGGAGCATCAGGGGGTCATAACCATATATCCTATATGAACAAATGATCAAGAGAAACAAAACATTACCATGTAATAATTTTCTTTTGCATCATGTAGGCGTGAAAAATTGAAAGGAAACAAAAAGACAATTTTCCAAAATAGATATGCCACACATTTCCATGCTCATGTGCCAAGAGAGCATTCTTGAACTTCTTTCTCATGAAGTAAAGGATAAAGGATACAATAAAGCAACTTGGAAATATACAGTCTGCGTTGTCAATAATGTTTCTTCAAGGGTCAACTGCATTGCAAAAGCTTTATCACAGTCTACAGCTGGGAGCGCTAATAAATCCGTGGACCGCAACATAAAGTTACCATGATAAGATGTGAACCTCACACCTAATAGGACAAGAAAACGAAAAAATTAGCTTCTACTACCCAACTTAAAGAGGAGAAGCTTCCTGAAAGTTGAAAGGAGATAGAGGCAATGAGTTAAACATAGTGGTATTTAGACTGCCACAATGACTTGCCTTTTCCGCATCTTATGCGCATAACAGCTTCCCAAGCAGTTTCTCTTGTAAGATCTCTGGTTAGCTCATGTCTCAACTTCTCTTTGTGAATGGCTGAGTGAAAGCTCGGATAGTAGTATACTTGACCACCAGTATATTTAGCCAAAGTTCCTATATACACCAAAAAAAAATATTGAAATGACAAATGTGATTAGGTATATCTGATCCAATGCAAGAAATCAAAAGGCGCTCAAGAAAAAAGGAAAATTAGGTCACTCCATGGTAGAACCTACTTGGGATTAGGCGGGTTTTGTTTCAAAGGCAAAGGGCAGTTTTGCAACAAAAATTGCTGAAGGGGATAACAGTGGTTGTCCATGAGTCGCAGCTAAGGCCAAGTAACCTCATTAGGCAAGTAGATGTGATTTCGAGTTAGGCTAGAAGGATTGTGGAATTTTGAAACTTTAGTGGCTAATCGTTGAGTCAATCCTAGTTGAAGGAGGGCTCATCTTAGGTGACAATATTCTGGTATGCTTTCAATTCAACGGGGTATGTTTTCAATTCAACGGAGTTCAGGTCCAAGAAATTTTGAAAGCTTGTGGAACCTCTTGGAACATCTCCAAGGAAACTAGCAAAATGAGATTTACATCAAATTTGAGAACTGTGTAAGCAAAAACTTCTGCATGGGAAGAAGCAAATGTAATAGACTATTTTGCTTTAGCTTTCTTTGTCTCCAAGTTTGAAGACTGAGAAATAACTCTTCAAATTGCCAACTCAACCAATACACTTTAAGAAATAGGTTAAAATTAGTTCTTTAACAAAATGGGTCCCTCAAAGTCAAAGAAATAGCAACAAAAGTTTAAAGTTTGAAGAGCCCCTTGGAGTGCACTTGCTCCAAGTGACTTCAAATTGCAACATGAGTCATCAACGTATAACTTTGGCAAAAGTTTTTGTTTCCTCCCTTTGGTGTTGCTCGTAGAGTCTACATAAAGCCAACCTAGTACCACACACGAGAAGCCCATGAATGCCTATCTGTTTTCTCTACTCCTTTCCATTTTCTGCAATTTCTGACATTTTAAGACATGACAAACCAGGCCTTGAGAATCTCTTATTGTAACAATAAAAAAATCTCGTCTTACAGTTTCAACCCTCTCCTCTTTCAGTCAGCCATCCTAGCACCAGAACATAGAAGGGCGGTCCAGCTAAGGGGTTTGTATCAACCAAGCAACCCCACATCTTACTTTATTAAATACTTACTCTAAGCAATTCAGATATTCTGTAGTATGAGATATGAATATGAATATGCATAAATAAAAAAATACATCATATAAAGAAGAACTTCAAAAGTTTCCTATCAGCCAAAAGTACAAAGCAACACAAGGTGCACATAACATGAAAATATTATAATACAGACCTCACCAACATTAAATAACTTCTCAAAGTCTAGATATAAGAATCAATGGTGGCTTAAAGGATAAAGGCAAAGTCATGGCATAATTAGTCCTAAGTCCTAACAACAGTACCTAACAATGAAAGATAAAGTCCTTAAAAACATCATGTATGATTGTTTCGGGCCCTTCAATTCGTGCTTGTTCAAATTTTCGTGTCATTTCTTTCAACAACCCAATAACAAAACAAAAAACACGTGATACATATTTTTGTCCTTAATTTCTTGAAACCATCTTCAAAACAAGGCTCCAAATGATGACCCAATAAAAGTGGTTTCACTTGTTTTGGAAACAAATGAAAAAAAACATCAAGAACCATGTACTACATCCAAACGACCCCTTGAGTTTCTATTTCAGACTCGAGAACAATCGACTTGAAGTGAAGCCACGAAGATGCTTAAAACGACATTTACCTAGGGACGCTATGTCAGTGTACTTGTCACTGAATGCATATATATTCACCGCTATCTGGTATTTTGTACAATCAGCAGCCATCTGCTTGTAAAATGGATCTTCAGCTATCCTTATTGCATGCTCTTTATCTGTTCCGTAGACACGAAGGTCATCTCCACGCAACCTAAGGCGGCCAACACCAAGTGAAGGTAGCGTATTTTGGAAAATTAACAATTTCCCACCAAGTTGGCCCTGTAAGACCAGGAGAGGAATATGTCAGTGCTAAGTCAAAAGATGGCCAAACTCAGAAGAAAAGAATATGGTACTAACAACCATACGCCAGAAGATAAAATAATACTTAAAGACTGAAACTAACTGTACGAACATTGAGAGTTAACAGGTAAAATGGCACAGGTAACAAGCAGAAAGAACGGAGCGCACCATAACCATATATGCTGCCTTAAGAGCTGGACCAAAAGCAGATTCCACATTGACATTGTCCTGAAACATGGAGGCTAAACTATCTAGAAAAGCATCCACTACAATCCTTGATTCTGACAAGTTGACAAGGAGATCATCGGGCAAAGGAACAAATAAATCATCTAGATCTGAAACCACCATCATTTGAGGCTGCACCAACGACGACTGGCACAAAAGAAACCTAAAATCAGTCAACATGGATAAATGTTGCAAGAAAGAGAAAGAAATCATGTTGTCTAACAAGCAGCAACAAAAAATCACTGCTTTGCTTGCCTTCATGTTATAAAAATGTATATTGCTGTCAAAAGTGATGAACCCAACTCGTGTTCTGGGGTAGCCAGGCAATCCATCCAAACAAGACTTAACAGTTTGTGCCACAACCTGAAAAGGAACATCGAAAATATGTCATAAAGTGAAAATGCAGTCTCAGCTGTCACATGGTTATCATTTAAAGTAAATATAATCAAACCAAAAGTGCATATTAGCATTATAGTTTAGCACAATACTCAAGCAGTATTATATAAAGAGAAGAGCATCATCTTAAGAAAGGAAGCTCACAACTATACGAGTCCATCTTTGTAACCACATCAACAGTGCCACAAACATGACATTGCCAGTAGCGCATAATATGGCCAGCCCATACACATTACTAACTGTAAAAAGAGCTTTTGATACTATATAACTGAAGCCCTTACCACTTTTCTAACTTAGATTGCACAGAAACAAGAAAATAAATTATAGAAAGAAAAAAAAAAAAAAAACAGAGAACCATAAATTCGTGGTTGTATAGAAAACAATTCAAATAATGAAATGCATGGGCAGGAAACAGTGCGAGATAAATTGCTAAAGGTCTGTCCTTATTAGCTAAAAGTGCATACCTCAAGCATTCCACTTCTAACAGCTGATATTGATACGTCAATCAGGAAAAAATATAGCGGAGGCATTGGAGGCCGCACCATATACTCAGCTGGAGCAATAAATTCCACACTACCCTTCGTAAGCTCAGGCCGTTCATTCAAGTCCACTCTTCTACCGCTAGGATCCAAATGTGCAAAATAATCACCCGAAACTGGATATGAGATGCCCGAGATAGAAATAGGTCAGCATGTGTGCGTACAACCAAAAACACACAGACAGCAAATTCTGAAAATATGATGTAATAAGTAGGAAACATTCCGTGTAAGCATACATGACGAACATAAGTGGAAATGTCTGCCACAAGTGTAATTAAAAAAGAAAAAACCAATGACGCATTTTCCTCCAATCAGATAGTCATTTTTTCTGGTCGTCCATGGAGTTAGAAAGTGATGTACCTAATCACATCATACGACTAAAAAAGAGTTTGGCAGGTTACATGCACATAACTAGAATACCCATAACTAAAAACAAAATAGACCACTAGGCCACTCTCTCAACCTTCATTATAATCACTAATCAGCCCCAAGCGGTTTGGCCAAGTGGGCATGAGAAAGCTAATAACTTCTTGTCTTCCATGAGGTCGCATGTTCAAATCCCACGGCTTGGGGCCATTAGAGGGTTTGCCTGGTCGTTAATTGCAGTGCCCAGAATTAGTTGAGGTGCGCTCAACCTGGCCTAGGCATCCGGTTATAAAAAAAAAAAAGTTTCATATTGCTAATTAATCACCAAAACACTAATCTGCCTAAGGGCTACAACGAATTAATCAAGGTGAGTGCAAGCTGGCAAAGTCATCCGGTTATCAAAATAAAAAACTTTCACATTAATCATTAATCACCAAAACACTAATCTGACTGAGGGCTACAAGGTATTCACAAACACAGACATAGTTCTTCTAGAACAAGAAACTTATTCTAACCAAACCCAAAAAAAAAAAAAGATCCTTAGTCCGAATCAATTGGGGTCCACTACATGAATCCATTTTCTCCATTGAGCTATGTCGAGAGCACACTTCTTAATAGCCGTTTAAATCTTCTTATCCATCTCCCTGCACCTAGAGGATTTTGGAGTGTAATCTTCTCCTTCTTCGGCATTGTTTGGGCACAACAGGTGATGTGGCGGGGGTCTTGAACAGTTTTAGAGGCACAAGGGTCGGGCAGAATAAGCGGAAGGTTTCGAGTCTTTCTTCTTTATGTCTTTACCGAAGGATTTAGATGGATCAGATCAGAAGATCCTTTCAAAACTTGGAGGAATCCATTCCTCACTTAAGAATCGTTGTTCACTATATGCTATAGGTGGGTGTTGGGTTCGATTACCCTGAGTGTAGATTCTTTTTTTGACTTCGTAGATTCACTTGCTTGTAATTAGAGCGGGCCTTTTTGTCTTTAGCCTACTTTTTTGAGTTTAGGAAGTATAGGTTTGATAAGGCCTTTTTGTGCTCGGGCACCATTCCATTGAAGCTATTGCGATACAAAAAATTACTTATCAAAACGTAAAATAAAGAATAATTCTCCTAAATAGAACTTGTCTGGATCAGTATCAGTACTAGCACTGTAACAGAGAAACACCATTTTACCCTGGAATAATGAAAAAAGAGTATAAGACCTGAAAAAACCAAACCGTGTAGGATATCCTAGGACGTGGGAACTAATGACCCAAGACAGACACGTTTATTTGCACCAGATTCATGCACTAGCATCCATGTTGCATAGAAGATTACTAGTTTAGATCAATATCTATATTTTTCGCTCCCATAAAGCCCAGTATGTCCATATGACAAAACATACTTTCTTCTGAAGGAAGTAGGAAATTTACCTTCATTAAGCAAAGCACAGATGTTGCAACGCCACTTTCTTCCACCATCTGTGAATGTCACATATGGGTTCACATATGTTCGACATCTTCTACAACGAATAATGCCAGTTGGGGCAAAGTTAACTACCGGCACCTCCTCCTGCATGCAGAGGGTATACAATGTGAAAGACTAAAAATTTTGAAGCATGTCTGACATCAGCACAGTGCTATAGTTCTGAGTGCACATATACTCACCCCATCAGGAGCTTCAGCTAGAGGACAAACAACAGCTCCAAGAGGCAAATGCCATCTTGAAACCAAAGACTGAGAATTTGGCATCGCGCAAGTTGTAAGACGTAGATATCTAGGATTGCAATTCATTGGATATGTATCAGCAAAAGACTTCGGCTCCACGTCACCATCTAATGGTCTTGGCAATGCTTTAGAATCAAGTCCTGGATCAATTGATCCAGGGACAGACGCAACAGATAGAGAGCTGAAGTCTTCTGTCAAGCCCTGCACAGCTCCCATTGGAGGTCCAGAACCTTGGTGTTGCATGTGTTCCCTTGAATAGACACCTAGAGGAGCAGCAACAGGAGGAGGGGGAACATAACCTCCTTGACGGGAAGGAAAAGAGGCAGATGTTGCAGGTGGGACAGGACCATAACCTCCTTGATTGGTGATAAACTGTGCAGACTGTACAGGAGGAGGTTGTGTAACTGCAGTAGTTGGGTTACTAGGATAACGAGGAAAACCTGACTGTAATGGTTGCAAGGTTGGCCTTGGAGCAGAAAATGATGAATGTAAAGATGATGGAGGAATATTCATGCCAGAAGGCAACTGGTTTATGCTCTGAGGAGGGGATCCCATGGGCACAGGTATCTGGGGCTGTAGAGGAGCAGAAACAGGCGGGGAAGGAACATGACCTGTGGGATATCTAATTGGTGGGGAAAAAACTGGCTGTCCTGGAGCGGAAATGTGTGGAGTGGCTATTTGACCTGTTGACGGAAATTGTGGGGTCCGGAAGCGCTGGAAAGATCCAACACCAGGTGGGGCATGAGATGATTGCGGAGGAGACATAGATGGATCATTATACCTACCTGTTTGTGTTGGTCTAGAGCCAGATGCTTCAGGTCCAACAACTGGCGCAGATGGTAAGAAAGGCCTTGAAGTCTGGAAAGCAGAAGGTGGTGTTGTTCTAAACGCAGAGGCCTCCGGCCCAACCACAGGGCCAGATGATAAAAAAGGTGTTGTGCTTTGAGAAGCAGCAGCAAAGGTTGGAG
>JAOTQK010000005.1:3015553-3029166 GCA_025642025.1 Rhododendron ferrugineum
CAAAGTTTTCCTTTTTAGATTTGGTATACTTAACTTTATTTGTTCAGTATTTTAAAGTGCCTATACTGTATTGTTTGAGCATAACCCATTTCTCATCCTGCACAAATGAGGTGAATGACTCCCATGTATATTGACTCACATAAGTCTCGTTTGCCCCAATGCATTGGGACTTAAGGCTTGGTTTGGTTTGGTTAAGTCCCGTTAAGTTTGCATATGGTTTTCATAGTCTCCTAACTCTAATTAAGAGTTAGTAGTCCTCTAAGTGTTCTGTTAATGTTTTTCTTCATAGATAGCTTATCAAGTTGTTTGCTAAAGTTTGATAGTTTTTCATTAGTTGACCTCTGTCTGAAAATCAGGGCAGAGAGTCGTTGCAATCAATTTTTGGGCCGTAGAAATTGTGAATTAACTCGGTGTATCTTATCTCACATTTGTGTTTTGAGTCCAGCAGGGAATACCTCAGTAACATTGGATGTCAGAGGTGAAAGTGATGCATTTTAACAAAATTTAGTTGAGCAGACAGAGCTTGATGCATTATATATATAGACACATATATATGTAGCCAGCCCAACGTTCGGGACATGTTTCATCTTGAGTTGTTTTCAGTCACACTTTGCTCATTTGATGTGTGCAAATATGAGGAGTTGATCCAGATCTAGAAAAATCATTACTCCTCTGTATAACATGGTTAGAGTGATACTGTCGCTAATTTTTTTGCTTCTTTTCTTTTGACCGTCCTGTATAAAATGGGAACTTGTGCTTGATTTCTTCGTTTTTAAGGGAATGGAAAGTTTTATTCGTCAATATCTAAATACAATTGTCATTAAGTGGCAAAGAGAGAAAAATTTAAAACGAAACAGTGCAAAAATTGTGATACGAAGCTGTGGTGCTCGTGATACATCGGACATATTAATTGCCACAAATCATGCACAATGGTTCTGTTCCGTAACAGAAATATGTTAAAGTCACTCACACAATCATTTTGTGCGATCTCAGGAATGATGGTAAGAGGTACAAGGGAGCTGATGTCCAAGCAGCCGATATCTCCCCTTTGCATACAGGAGGAGATGATGAATTGGAAAGGACAACTGCACTAAGAATGAGGGCAATCAATGCACAGCTGTCACCTCGCCGCCGTCCAAACCGCTCAGACAACCGTCAGGTCCGTCGCAACCCTAAGAAACCCAATACCAGGTCAAGTACGTTGTACAAAGATCTGAAGAAGAACGATTACTACTGGTTCTAGCTGTCTTAAATTGCACCACAGGTTGGTTTTCTCTTTCTTGTTAGTCGCGTTTCTGAAAATTGTTAAACCTCTGGTTTTGTAGTTTCGGATTATGTGGTTGCCTTTGTCTTGTGTCTAGGTTGATAGTATGGTTTGCTGGGAGCGGTGCAGTGAAGACTTGAGAAAATAAATGAAACAGGGGCAAACTTGAGTACTAAATTCTTGCTGAAGTTCTTAAGAGAACATTCTTGTTTTTAAATTTCTTTATGTCGTCGCATTTCGACTCTCTTGAGACGCTCTTTTCGGGCGTTTTTTTTTATGCCAAATTGTTTGCTAACTTCTTTTTTATGGAGTTCGTTTAACTGAATTAGAACCTACATATTTGCTCTTATGTTTGGCATGTTTATCGTGGCTCCGGTTTTATTCCGTGGCCAGAAACTTAAGCATTGGCAGTTTCCGGAACTTAGCCAACAGTATTTTCTTTTGAGGTTCCGATAGGTTGCCTGATGTGTTTATTATGTCTTACTATAGAGTTGGACCCTTGTGATTGATTCCATGTTTGGAAATGATCATGAAAATCTTAACCGGAGACGCATGATGCCATGTTCTTGGTGATAACTTTCTACTGGATTATGGTGTATTCTGTGTATACTAAAAACATACAATCCGAAGTGGAGAATATATCTACACTTATGGTTAAGGGAAACATCTTGGTGTCAACTCCTATATATACGGTTTCCGGCTTCCATGGTGGAGAATTAAAGCTTTGATTTGATTGAATTCCCATCGCGCGCAAATTACTCGTGCGTTACCCTGGTTTGGAAACTGGAAAGTTTTAGTTCTCTTTTGATGTTTTGTCCATATCTGGCTATCTGCTATAGAAGCCGACGTTGAAGGTGTTATAGAAGCCGACGTTGAAATAGGTGATCAATTGCCTGACTAATTAACTTCTAGCCAAGTACCTCAGCCGAGGTAGTGGATCAGTTCAATGTCTTTTCTCGTTTATCCAAGTATTTTGAGTAATAATCACTTTTTTGGAAGAAACAAAAAAAAACGACATTTTGTTTTGTAATTGAAATTACAACATACTAGGTGAAGCATAGAAGGAAATTAAGCCTAAAGATTTGATTAAATGCCTACTTCGCTAGGATTTCCGCATTTGTTATGGTGCTCTAAGACAGACCGCTCGTTGGAGTACTACTACAGTAATATTTTCCCAAAACGGGACCCACTGAAGACTGGACCTGACCCTCTCCCAGGAAGGAGATCCAAGTGAATTAACGCTCACGTGCTAACCAGAACCCAACAACTAACGAACTTATCGAACGACATAAACAGACAAAAATGTCAAGAGAGAGAGAGAGAGAGAGAGAGAGAGAGAGAGAGTGTTTGATGATTAAACAAACAATGCCTTTAAGGTCGTCATCACCACCTCTGATAACATTCCGACCCTAATTATTCCCCAAATCAATCAAACCAAACCAAACCCCAGCCCCAATCAAACCACAATGGACCTAACCGCACCACTCCGCTCACAAGCCTCCCAATCCCCGTCCCCCTCCCACTCCGCCACCTCCTCCATCCGCAAACGCAAGCTCCTCCCCGACGACCACGCGCCGCCGCCGCCGCCCATCCCCTCCTCTATCTCCGACGCCCTCACCTCCAACGACGACCTCGACAGCGTCAGCGCCGCCGACTCCGAGTCCCTGTCCCTATCCCAATCCCAGTCCCAACATGTCGGCGCCGACGAGGAGGAGGAGGAAGAAGAGTGCGACGGCTCGTCGATGCGGACGTTTACGGCCTCGCGTTTGGGGAACACTAAGGTTAAGACTGTGAATTCGATAAAGGTTGAGCCGACCGAGGTCGGGAAGGACGGTGATCCGGCGCCGGCCGCGGGGAATTCTGGCCTGGGTGTCGTGGTGGTGAAGGAGGATACGGTGAAGAATATATTTACGGAGAATATACAGACTAGTGGTGCTTATAGTGCAAGGGAAGAGAATTTAAAGAGAGAGGTACTCCAATGTGTTCTTCTCCTTCTTTTCCCCCTCTTCTTTGGTATATGAAGTTTGCTTCTTGTAGTTTTTGCTCTGTTTTTTTTTATTTTTTTATAACTCATGTGTCTGGGCCAGCTTTTGCGAACTCGACTAACTCTGAGGGACAATCCCATCGCCCACTTGCGGGGCTCCTAATTAAAGCCAGAGCAAAGCTCTTTATGGACTGGCCCAAAATGAGTTGATAGCATCTTAGAGATTTCGAACCTGAGACCTTAGCAACCCCTAAGTCCCAAGCCTTGACCATTTGGCCAACCCCTTCGGGTTTTTTGCTCTGTTATATACATTCGTAGAATTGACCGACGGAGTGTTGCAGTCTTTGGATTTGTCATATAGTTCTAATTTGAATTGCAGATGAAGCTAACAAGATGGAAGGGATACCCTTATTAAACTAAATGTAATCTTGATTTACCAAAAGTAATACTCCCCCGTGGGATATTTTCAATTTTGTTGTAGTAACATTGCCCTAAGGGCATGTTTGCGATAGCTGTGGATACAGATTTTTAGATTCTAGCTTCAGATTCTCGATTCTAGACTTTAGTAAAAGCAGATAAATATGTTTACCATAACTGTGAAATTATGATTAAGCGGTAGTAAAAGCTGGTACTGGTTATTGCAAAAAGCTGAAAAATCAGCTTTTATAAACCTTAGAACCTTATACCTGATCTAATAAGCTCCAAAATATATCCAAATCCAGTTTTTCAAAATCCATAGAATCCGAAAATTTGTTATTTATAATTTTTGGTGACCACTCCAAACTGGTTTTGCAAAGCTAGAATCTCAGAATCTGCAAAAATAATTTCTCGTAAACACCCACTTAATCGGATTAGTTATGTGTGAATACTTTTATGGTTTTTTCGGTATAAACGAAAAGAACTATTTAGATCTTTTTATTGGTGGGAAAAACTCGGAAAATATTATGCACGAAAGTAAGTTATTTTATTAATCCGATTTAAGGCTTGACTATTGAAAATAGCCAAACAATATGAATCAAACAATTGTTTGGGAGGTATGGTTTTGAATTACTCCACTTGGTATAGATAAAGAAGTTGAACACCAGATAGTTGGCCACGTGGCTGTATGAAGTATTAGATTTACTAAGTGCTTAGACAATTAATCGATCAAGTGACTAAAACCAATGCAGAATGTTCTGAGTACAATCTATGTACAGACACTGGAAAAGTTCAATACTGCTTCCATTCGACCAGCAGATCAGGTTGCTTCCGGGATGAAGTACAGCCATTATGTGGCATTCTAAATTGTAAAACAGAAAGTCTGCTCTTAAATCGATTGGAGGTTCCAATTTTTTATTTTTTTTGTTTGCCGAGACCTATTAATCAATGATGATGTGACTATGGGGATTTGCAACACCTATGTTTCACCATAGAAAATAAATCGTAAGACATCTTGGATGATGGACTTGTGTGTAGTCCAAGACCTATTAATCAACCTTTGGTTTCATTGCCTTGAGATGTGTTACATTCCCACTTTTGGAGCTTTTATTGGTCGAGTCGCTTCCATAACAGAAAATCAAATACTTTGTTATGTGTAAGTTACTGTGAATCATATAGCCAGTGAATGCATGGATGTAAGATGCTATTAGGGGCTAATTTGTGCAACAAATTGGAAAAACAATTTTGTCCCCATGTAGTTTCTTGTATCTGTGCATTAGTTGCACACAGCGGCATAACTAGCTTGTGAGGGAGGGATAGGCCAGAACATATTTGGGAGTACTGTAAGTTCTCCTAATTTGGGGGTGCTACATGGGAATGTCTTTGAAATTCTTTTTCGAGTGGAAAGTACAACCCGCTTTGGTCTATGCTTAGGTCTCCTGCTGATAATGTGCCTTTCTTAAACAGAGTTGTCTATTGACAGTAAGTCATTTTGCAAAATTTGACAGGAGAAAGCTGGAAGACTCAAGTTTGCGTGTGTTTCAAATGATGGTATTGATGAGCATATGGTTTGGTATCCATTCCTCTTTCTTAAGTATCCATGCTAGATCTCTTCTTCTTCTTTTTTTTCTGTTAGATTAAATACGCTCACCCGTTGAGTTTTTGTTGACTTTATTCTCAGCCTATAACAAACTATCAGATAGGCTCTTTAACTTCTGCTCATACACATGTCATGCATTACAATGGTGTTTAAGTTTCCTCCACCTTTGGATTTCTCAGGCTGATAGGATTGAAGATTATATTTGGGAGGCAACTGCCTAACATGCCTAAGGAGTACATTGTTCGCCTTCTAATGGACAGGTATGGTTTGTGAAAACCATAATGAAGTATACGGTATCAAAACCATAATGAAGTATATGGTATCAATCTATATTCCTGAAATATATGGCTCGACTGGATTGTGATTCATGAGTCAAATGATCTTACCATTTGACCTCGAACATAAATTTGCACTATGGAACAAGATGACATGGTTAGTGTAGTATTTAGCTTATATAAAAGGATCAACAGTTGCATTTCTTGTGGTGGTGAAAATCGGTTACATTAATTCTGTGTAGGAATCCTCAGTATCCTGTTCCCCACATTATGGGAAACCTGTAACGATGACCATAAGTTCAATCTATGTCGTTGCTTGAATCGCGACACTTATTGGCTTTCAGAATTTGAGAATACCACTGGTTGGCCCCATGAAAAAATTCCTGCCTTCGTACATCACATATTTCCAAAACAGAATTAGTAAGACTGGTCTTTGGTGGGGAAATCTAGTAACCTTAATCCATATAACAATCTATCTATTCTCTAGGCTCCATACTCTCTGCTTCCTAATTAAATCGAACCAGGGTACCCCTCCAAAATCAGTGAACCAAGACCCTGTAATCAACATATTCGTTGCACAGTTTTGTGGTATAGATGTCTTATGATTATGATTTCCAAAATTGTCTGTGATGCAGGAATCATAAATCTGTAATGGTTATTAGACGTAATCATGTTGTTGGCGGCATAACGTACCGCCCTTATGTCAGGTAATGTCGTCATGTCTGCCTTTTTCTATTGCTATGTCTTGGAATTTTACTTGTTTACATGCTTCCTGAAGCTTCATGCACATGTTTCTATGTCTTAAATTCCCGTGTTGAAATAGAATGACTGGTTTGTTTACTATGTGTCTCTACTCACTCCTCCCACCACTGCGATATGGTTATTACAGGCAAGTAAATTGTTGGCTTGTGTAGGACATAGAGGTTCAATCTCATTGACACCCTTCCTAGGTCAAGTTGGTGGATCCAGAATTCTTGTTGTTTTGTTTTCTGTTGAGTTGTTAATTCTGTCTTACAAGGACATGTCAAACAGAATTCCCCAATATTTGATATTTTTTCTTTCATACGCAACACCACATCTTCCCTACTGACACTCTTTTTGGGTTGCTGTAGCCAAAAGTTTGGGGAAATAGCTTTTTGTGCAATCACAGGCGATGAGCAAGTAAAAGGTTATGGCACGAGACTGATGAATCACTTGAAGCAGCATGCCCGAGATGTTGACGGGCTAACTCATTTTCTAACTTATGCTGACAACAATGCCGTTGGTTATTTTGTTAAACAGGTTCGGTTATTTTTCCCTTTCATGATGTGTAGAGAGCTACATGATTTTCAATTGAGCAGTTAAACTATAACTCTGCAGGCTTCCCTTTGGATTGTGCTGATGTTTTTTCCTTGCTTAAGTCAAAAATATTCCTTGTATGATTTTGTGACTTATGTCATTTGTGAGCCTCGAGCCTTTTCAGTAGAAGTATGCAGCTATCCTCCGCCAATATGAGTCTAAGACTGCTGCTCAGTTTCAGTTCTGATAGCTTCATAAATCTGTTTGCTGACCTTGTGTCTAAAGAAATTCTTTATCGATGTTTTTCTGAATGGGGTATTTTATTTGAATCACTTATCTTCTCTCTTAATCAATTTGCAGGGCTTTACGAAAGAGATCCACTTAGAAAAAGAAAGGTGGCAGGGGTAGGTTTCCTGCAAAACTAAGGTTGATGTTAGAACTGTTAAAATACATTTGCGTGAAGTAATTTCTGGAAGTACTTTATTAGATGTTTATGCTTTGAATAAAATGAATGCTTTGCTGATAAAAAAGAAAAGAAGAATGCTTTCACTCTTGTAACAAAAAGTTGATGCTTTGTGTACGTTTTATAGCTTTTCTTGTTTATTTTCAAAGTGAGATGGCTGCCCTTGCAGGAGCCACGACAAAGTTGTCGTAAACTTGTTTTCTTTTCCTTTGTTTATCTCAATAAGTTCTCTTTTTCTGAAACGGAGGATTTGTCTGATGAATTTCTCTGTATTCCAGTTATATAAAAGATTACGATGGAGGGATCCTTATGGAATGCAAAATTGATCTGAAGCTTCCATACACTGATTTGTCAACTATGATACGCCGTCAGAGGCAGGTGATTAAATTTCCTCGGACTAGGCATTCAGTGATACTTGAAAACAAGGGGATGAGTCGTTAAGAATATTTGACTTCATTTGGCTGTGGTGGAGTATCATCAAAGGGGCAAAAAATACAGTTGACCCATTTAAAATTGTAGTGTTTTAGCCTGCTATTTTGGCTGAAGAAGATCAAAATCTTTTGTTGTAACTTCTACATATGCTTTCAGTTCTGTTCTTTGCAACCAATCACGGTGATGTTCCATAAGAATTTTTATCTCCATTTGTAATGATAGGCCATTGATGAGAAGATAAGGGAGCTATCAAATTGTCACATTGTGTATACCGGCATTGACTTTCAGAAGGTATACAGCATCATCATTGATTGCTACCAGAAAACTCTCATGTGCTTTAATAAGTTCCTATTGTGCATATAAAAATGTTGACTTGGGATTGTTAGGGTTATTATTTTTTCTGGGGGGTGGCATGCTTGATTTTGCTGAGAGATACGAGACAATGAAGAGAGGGACTCAGCCATTTTTTTTTGAAATCTGAAAGAAGAAGACTAGAGCGTCCACCTCTGGGAGCAGACAGAAAGAGATGGCAGCGGGAAAGACGGGAGCACGAAGGAGGGAGCAATGGATCTAGTAAATAGGAATCGATTCGGAGATGGAAATAGATATGGCGAAGTTGTGTTTGTAACCTCTATTGTTCAGACTTTAATCATCTTCAGTTGACTGGTTATGACTCCTAGTTGGCGTCCCTAATTGTACTCGTGTATGATTAACTTAAAATTGGATTGCTAATTTGTTAATTTGCTATGTTGCAAGGTTGATTGTTTAGTCCCAGCATCAATCGTCTGACTATTGAGTATTCTAAACATCTTAGTATCTTTAGGAATACTTAATCCTTGACTTTTGTAGGATAGCAGACTTAGTTATAATCTGAAACCATAAACACAAATAAGACTCACCATTAGAAAACTTTACTCGAGAAAAGTAGTAGCAAGTTTCTGTTTTTCGTGGAACCTTTCTGCTGTTGTTCAGAAATGTGAGGCATACCGTTTCTGGAATTGAATATTGCCCGTATTCTGTAACTTTATATGATTCAGTGTCTATTTACGTATGCTTCAAACCTAGTTCTGATCAATAGCCTCTCCTATTCAGAAAGAAGCTGGTATTCCTAAAAAAATCATCAACGTCGAGGATCTTCCTGGCTTAAGTAAGTTCCTTCATGCTTTCAACTTTTTATATCCTTTCCGTTGAAGCTACATTTTTTGGAGATCTTATCTACTTTCTTAAGGATTTAGGCCCTTTGTTTTTCCTCGGTCGATGGACTGTCAAACCTTTACATAGTTGATGAATAAAGAACTTAATCATCTTTCACTAGGGAGGATGTATGCTTTCTCTATTTGCCTGAATTCTAACCTTTATGAAGACTCCCTTCATTGGGAAGTCAACAAAATTAGATTTATATATAGCTGAATAGGTAGGTAAAGTTTCCAATCTGAGAAGTTATACAACAGTATGGTATTCCAGCTGAAGAGTTTCACCAGATATAAAGATGAGCTTCTATCATTGTTTTCCATTAAGTTCCCACCGCAAACAACTATTATAGGTATGTTATTTTAGAGTTTTAAGTATCTAGTAAATCTCATAGATCTATAATTGTCTGGGTACTTATTTAGGTGTCGGAGTATCCTTTTCTTCAAAGTTATATTGACCCAAATACAGCATGCGTTTCCATGTACTTTTTTGTGCTTTTGCATTACTAATTTGCAAGTGGTGGTGAAATTGACAATAGAGGAAGCTGGGTGGACTCCTGATCAATGGGGTCATTCTCGTTTTAATTCTGGAGACAGTGCCTCAAATCAGAAATCTTGGACTGCATTCATGCGTTCACTGCTAAAGGTAAGTTTGAGATTCTTTCTCCTATGATGTTATTTTGTATATTGATAAGTAACTCGTACTAGATCACGTTAGAGTTGCGAACAGTCCATGTAGTCAACTGCGAGATAATCTTAGAAAGCTTGATTGTGGATGGTTCTATTTTTTTCCCCATTGGCACGATCATGGATGTTACTTGTGGCTGCATTTGCTTAGTTAGTTAAGTTGGAAGTGGACCACCATCAATAGCCTACTCTGTCTTTTCTCTATTTGTTTTAGGGATCTGTGTTTTTATTTTGTATGGATCGAAAACTTGTAGAAGTGATACAATTCACGGAAGGGGGGAAAAATGGTTTCTGAAAAGCACTCATATACTTTCCCACGTAGATTTAGCTTTTTATTGTCATTGACAATCTTCGTTTAAACAGGCAATGAATGACCATCCTGATGCTTGGCCATTCAAAGAACCAGTTGATGCACGTGATGTGCCTGACTACTATGACATCATTAAAGATCCCATGGGTAAGTTTAATGTTCTTCATTCTAACAACACGTGTTATTATTTTTTCCATTTATAGATGGATGAGCAAGACCTAATGATGTAGGAGAGTAGGAGTAATGAAGATTTGTAGGAGTTAGTTAGTCTTGTCTCAACGAAGTTTGTCTTCTATTTTGGCAGTAGTCCTTATCCATTGTGCAGGCATGTGTAATTGCATAAGGTACTGCTTTTTGCACCTATCCCATAAACATGACATAAGCTTTACGCCTTCATGCAAGTTTGGAGTTGTCAATTGTAGAAACGTTGGATCCAAAAACGTTTAAGTTATTAGGGGGAGAGGTGTCAACATAACATTAAGTGATCACTCATCCCATACCCAAACAATGTTTTGCAGTATTCCCACAGGGGGAAATTTAATTGAAATTCTCAAATTTAGAAAGAGTTTTTTTTTTTTAATGCAAATTAGGGAGGTTTTGGATAATGATACCAATACTGTATTTCGTATTGTGTGAGTTGCGATTCACTTTCATTAGGTGCCTCTTTATATTTTTTGAGGGAAAGGAAAAGCTAATACATTTCTTTCATCGTCTAATCATTTTTCTTTCTCTCGGTACCTCGGTCCATAATTTCATTATCCGAACATGGACTGTGTGTGGTTATAATGACTACATAGTACTGCATGTAGCATGGTATGTATAGATTTTTGATCAAGTTTCTCACCAATTATTGTGCTATCATTTTTCTTTCTCTTGGTACATGCTCCATAATTTCATTATGCGAACTCAGACTGTGTGCGGTTATAATGACTACATAGTACTGCATGTATTATGGTGCTGAAAGAAGGTTTGCTGACATTGAGAGTTAACAAATTGCATGAAGTCCGTGTATGTTATCTTGTTGCTTTTGACTTTTAAGAAGTTGTTTGAAGTTTTCTTGCCCCTTTGGTATTGAGATTGTGATTCTTCCGGAATCATGCAGATTTGAAAACAATGTCAAAGCGAGTGGAGTCGGAGCAATATTATGTGACTTTTGAGATGTTTGTTGCAGACGCGAGGAGGATGTTTGAGAATGCACGCACCTACAACTCTCCGGAAACCATCTATTATAAATGTGCTTCCAGGCATGGTGCTTTGGCTCTAAGTATTACTTTTCTTCCGGGTTTTTTCCTCAAAATCACTCTATAGTTGCACGCATCAAAAGACCCAGCATTGATTTTTGGCTGCTTGGTGTGCAGGCTGGAAGCCCATTTCTCGAGCAAAGTTCAATCGGGTCTCCAATCGGGTATCAAGACCCAGCATTGATATACTACTGCATTTAGAACTAGGGTAATGTTTCCATGTCCACTTAGACTTCAGCATTTAGAATAAGGTAAGTTTTCACTTGTGCGATAGTCACTTGGGGCATTGAGTTTCACTAGTCTGTTAGTTGTAAAATTGTGATCATAAACCTCCTCAAGTTTTCGGCTTTTGCTAATTGTAGTTAGGTCATGCTTTTCAGTGGCAATTATTGAAAACGCATGTTGAACACCTGTAAATAATTGGGTAATGTATGTCATTATTGATGCTTGATCCAATGTTTATTTGATTTGGTTCATGTATGTGTACTTGCTCCTGATGGCAAACTCAGCTTTTTCTATCTTGGGTGTTTATACTATCCCTAAGGATCTTCAACATCTGTTCAAGCTGCCGATCTCGAACGAGTTTCAATTTCCTCAAGTAGTTGGATTTTTTTGAAGTGAAACCCGGACTGAAGCTTCGGTTTTTTACCATAGCCAAGTGATTTCAGACGAGCTTTGATAAGCCGAACATGAGTTGAATAATTTGGTTCGCTTTACGACCGTAACTATCATGCATAATGTTCTGGAGTTTGTCTATTTCTTGTGTTGATAAAGCCACATAAATTACTGGATACAACTACTTGGTGAGAACCGAGAAGACTAGTGTTTGAGAGCCTACTTTTTGTCTTTTCATTTTTAACTTTTTAGCTTTTTGGATTAATAGTCAGAATGTATTTTGAATCTGGTAGAGTGTTTGGATAATATGTGCATAATGTATTTTACAGCATGAGTAGTGTTTGAGAGATATAGAATGAAAATGAATTATGGGTTGGTTTTTTATTATGTTGCCCCTCGTTATTAATAATGGAATGCTGACTGGACTTTGCAATATCGGTGTAAAGAAACAAAACAGAGGATTCATTGTTCTTTTTTTGTTTTTGGTCACTGTTCTTCTTCAAACTTTCTTCCTTCCGCTGCACCACGTTCTCACCTGCAAATTAAATTTCAAATCGTGCGTGCGACTTCCTCCGACAACAGAACACAACAACGTTTGCACCACTGAGATCGTCTCCTTGATGCACACAAAACCCAACGCTCAAAATTGATTTCTGAGTAAGCTTCGTTATCGGTAGATCTGAACATAACCAGTTCTTCAACGGCCGTGTAGAGTTTGCGGACCATTCCTTGGTCAGACAGAAAACCATATGAGGTAAATTACAGTGTAACATCTCTAGGAAAACGAAAGTATTATTAAATTAAGACTCTTTGGATTACAGGAGATTATAAAATAGTGTTAATATTCTATTATTAGCCGTAGGTTGCTCGGGAAACTAGTTCGGAAGACAGATTATACTCCAAATGAAAATGACATGCATTTGGTTGAAATTTCTGCCGAAGTTACAATGGTGAGGCCCCGTTCTCCTGATTTTCTTATTTTTTTAAGTATTTTTCTCTCGTTTTACGAGACAGGTCATTCTCTCACAATACATCACCCTTAGCGGAACGGAACCTTATAGTTAGCATGAAAGGTTTTCCTGTTAAACACCTACCTATTTTTTAAATCCACTGGCAAAAACTCAATATCAATATTCATAAGGAAGCTATTCTGATTTGACAGAATGGCAGCTTCATTTGCCAAACGGAGAATAAGTTATTTTGTCAACATCTCTTTGGCGACCTCGTAGGCGGTGGTAATATGAACAACTCCATCAAAGTTCGGCTGAAAGCAACCTTAAGTTATTATTCCCGGACTATTGGGAGGATTTCGTGGCTTAAACCTAGTGGGAGTAGTTGCCTAGTTGGTGTGAGACTAGTCTTCAAAATTTGACCATTTTTTTCTCCTCCACATAACTCGGGTGTATGGGTCAGTTGACGCACATCTCGACTAATTTTTGACATATAGCATCGAAGCGTGTGCCACACACACATGAAAAGTTATTCAATTCCCATAGGGCACCGCCACGTGGTGCTCCCGGTCTCTTCTCAACCACACGTGATGTAGATTGGATTTTAGGAAAAATAGTACATCGATATACTTTGTGTGCACTCTGGTACATGGTTTTTATCTGCTCTATTCATAACCTTTTGTTGTTTACATTGTTATGTTCTCTCAATTGTATTATCTAATGAACTGGCCGGGATTGGGTTTAGTGTTCGTTCACATGCATAAAGATGATGATTTGCAACATTAATTCTTTTGCATGACAAACACTTGGTAGACTACTAGTATTCAATTTGCGTCTTGAATTTTGGAGATACAAACGTGTGGAAATATCTCAGTGGTTTTCCTTTTGCAACTACAGTACAAAGAAC
>JAOTQK010000005.1:3035814-3048231 GCA_025642025.1 Rhododendron ferrugineum
GGTAGCATATTCGTAGCCGTTTTCGCCGTCCTTGCGGTTTCTTCACTTAGCAATCTCAGACAGGAAAGACAGTTTGATAAGCTGTCGAAAATAAGCAATGACATTAAAATCGATGTCATGAGAGATGAAAGGCGGCAGAAGATATCCATCTTCGAAATTGTGGTAGGAGACGTCGTGTTCCTAACGATAGGGGATCAAATCCCAGCTGATGGGATTTTCCTATCAGGACATTCGTTGCAAGCGGACGAGTCAAGCATGACGGGAGAGAGTGACTACGTGGAAGTCGACAGCGAGCAGAACCCCTTTCTGCTTTCTGGTTCGAAAGTTGCCGATGGTTATGCAACGATGCTGGTGACTTCTGTGGGGATGAACACCTCTTGGGGCAACATGACGAGCTCAATAGCACGCAATTCCAGCGAACGAACGCCATTGCAAGCTCGGCTCGATAAACTGACCTCTTCCATTGGGAAGGTAGGTCTTTCCGTTGCTCTACTGGTTCTTCTGGTTCTGTTGATTCGGTATTTCACCGGAAACACAAACGATGAGAACGGAAACCAGGAGTTCAACAGCAGCAGAACGGATATAAACGATGTGTTTAATTCCGTTGTGCATATTGTTGCTGCTGCAGTCACTATTGTGGTCGTCGCGATTCCAGAAGGTCTACCATTGGCGGTCACACTCACACTTGCTGATTCCATGAAGAGAATGATGGCAGATCGGGCAATGGTCCGGAAGCTTGCGGCTTGTGAGACCATGGGGTCTGCCACCGTTATCTGTACTGATAAAACGGGAACATTAACGATGAATAAGATGAAAGTCACCAAATTTTGGCTTGGTCAAGAAAACATTGAAGAACATCCTTCCGAAGTGATTGCCAAAAATGTCCTTGAACTATTCCATCGAGGAGTTGGTTTGAACACCACTGGTACTGTTTGCAAACCAATTTTGGGCTCCATACCTGAGTTTTCAGGTAGTCCAACTGAAAAAGCAATTCTATCTTGGGCTATCTTGGAACTGGGTATGGACATGGAAAATTTAAAGCAAAGTTCTACCATTCTTCATGTTGAAACCTTCAATTCGGAAAAGAAACGAAGTGGGGTTTCAGTGAGGAAGAAGGATGATGACACTATTCATATACACTGGAAAGGTGCTGCTGAAATGGTACTAGGTATGTGTTCGCATTATTATCAAGGCTCTGGAAAGGTTATGCCAATAGATGAAGAAGGAAGGAAACAATTCGAGAAGATAATCCAAGGAATGGCAGCTAGAAGCCTGCGTTGCATCGCTTTTGCCCATAAGCAAGTTTCAGAGCAAGAAATCAAATATATCGACGACGGGAAAAAAACACACCAAAAGCTAGAAGAAGATGGAATGACCTTGCCAGGGATAGTTGGGCTGAAGGATCCATGCAGGCCTGGTGCAAAGAAAGCCATTCAAATTTGCAGAGCAGCTGGAGTGGATATCAAAATGATAACAGGTGACAATGTATTTACTGCAAAGGCGATAGCCACAGAGTGCGGAATTCTTGACCATTACGATCAACAAGTTAGCGGCGGAGAAGTGATGGAAGGAGAAGAGTTCCGGGCCTACACACACGAAGAAAGAATGCAAAAGGTGGATCGAATCCGTGTAGTGGCAAGATCCTCCCCTTTTGACAAGCTTTTAATGGTACAATGCTTGAAACAAAAGGGACACGTGGTTGCAGTCACTGGAGACGGCACAAACGATGCACCAGCTTTGAAAGAAGCCGATGTAGGACTTTCCATGGCACTGGAAAAAGTGGATTTGAAGCCATTCCTCAGCTACCTCAAGACTTTGAGATCCCAGGTGACAGACAATTACGTTATACGGGGTATGTTAGAAATTTATTATTTTAATATTAAATTGTTGTACATCTTTTAGTTCTAGACTTTTATAAGTCACGTGTATATCTGCGTGAGAGGCTCTTATCTTAGCATTTATTTGGATATCCACTTGCAAGATCATATCTAATCTTGAAATCACATCATTTAATTGGGTGTTTGGATATCTAGGAGCAAATCTAGAAGAATCTAGGAGTATATCTAGCAAATCTAGATAAAATCAGGAGCATATCTAGCAAATCTAGATAAAATTAATCAGGAGCATATATATCCAAGTTATGGATGATAATAACCGTACTTCTTACTCTGAGTCTCTGACTAGTTGTCATATGCAGTTGATTTTGTTCCCCTTCAAAGTCGTATTGAAAGAGCAGCTAAAAATGAGATCAAAATTTCGTATTACATCAGCTGAGCCTGATATATATATACCCTGGGCTTAGGATTACTGAGCCACATGACTTCAAAATTCTGTTGTTGCTTTTGGATTCTCTGTCATGAAACTAGAACCTTTTCTCTCCGTCCACTTAGTTTCAGTTCGATTTCATTTTGAATATTCATATTTTTCTTATGGAGGTTCTTTTGTTAGGCCCTAGAAACAACTGTTAAACAAATTGAAGAAGCATTCAAAGGGTTCACCACAGAGAGGACATTGCAATAGTGACGATCAGCTGATATGTAAGTATTTACTCTACTCTTTATTTCATTAATTAATATTTTCAATTGGTTCTAATGCTCCTCTGTGGTAGCGGCTTATGCATACAATTGTAATTGCAATAGTGGGGATAGTTGTGTCAAGGATCTTTCTTGTCCTTGGGGACTATTGTATGTAGCCATGCTTCCTAACTTTATTGCTAGGTGAGCAGATATGAATGTGACATTGGTGTGTTATCAGACAAACGACACGGTCCTACAATTATATTAGTACTTAGGTTTAACAAGAGATTGATAGGTGTGGTGTGGTTACTTCAACTTATGCCCTTTCCTTGTGCCAATGATCCTGAATAACGTATAATCTTCTGTTCATGTTCGTGTTCAGGTCGCAAACATGATTAGGTTTATAGTGTATAGCAACAAGAAGCCAGTTCCAGCAATTTTGGAGATTCCTTCCAAGGACCATCCTTATGATCCTTCACACAATCCTGTTCTTTCGCGAGTGAAGAGCCTCTTTTCTGCTGAGTCAGGCAGGTGCTAAATCTCTTAGTGGCTAGCGCCCAATGTTTTCCCATCAGTTGCACCCCCAAATTGCTCGATATTTGCTGAGTTGATTTGCTCCTTGCATGGTTACACATTCAAAAAGCAATGTAGTTGTTGGTCCTGCCTGGAATTTAAATATTTTTTATTTGAAGTCCGCATTTCTGTATATTTGATGATCAAATGGAAATTTTTCCTTACGGAGAGTGGCTTACCCGACTTTTAATTTACCGGGAATTGTTTAAATTAAATGTTATGCTACAAGTACTAGCAGCAGCCACCACACATGAAATTTTCCTCCCCTTGAGATGGTCTGTTTTTGGAGAACCCAATTTGTCATTCGATACAAGAAACGACCACTGAATTTCAGGTGTAACTCAATTTAGGTGAATGGCAATATGTGCGTTGATATTTCCATGAGCAAGGTTTTGAATCGCGCTTATGAAGATCAACTGAACATTAGAGCAATTACAAAGTCAAAATCTCATGCTATTGAATGTGGCTTGTGCCAATGCATGTGGAAGTTCCAAAATGAGGATACAAGATATACTTAAAATGACAGAGTTATAGATCAAGGCAACGCCGATTTCAATGATTTGGCGAAGATTTCTAGTTCTTTCAACCCTTCCTCTGGAGATTTTGCTTCACCCAGCAGTTTCACCATAGCACTACCAACAATCACCCCATCAGCTCCCCATGCTACTACCTGTAACAAACACACAATCAAAGTTTGATTAGGTAACTGCATTTAGCATTTCGGCTTCAAAAAAGTCCACCAATCCATTAGGTCAAGATGTTTGTGTCAACAAGAGAAACCTGCTTCACGTGCTCAGGTTTTGAAATGCCAAAACCTACTGCCACCGGCTTACTTGTCGCCTGCCAACAGAAGTCCAATGAACCGATTACATCATAAAGCTAAAGTTCTAAATATGATCAGCCTACAAATCAGAGCTTCAAAATGTTGTTCCAGACAAGGTCCCAACGTTATTTATTTGTTTATTTTTTTATTCGGAGGTCCCGACACGAAGTTGAAACACATTCTTTACTTGACTTAGTTCAAACACAAAAATCTCTGAATAACTACAAATCAATAAATCGTATGTGATTCAAATTTTCGCAAATGTGCAAATGTTGCAGCAGTAAGGGTTGGGATAGAGAGCAGGCAGATGATTCAAACTGTGATGATGTGGCGGTACTGCAAGGTGAGATAGAGGGTTGCGAACTTGCCAGAGAGAATGGGGACAGATGAAAGACAAAGCATTACAACTTGTCCCGTGTCTATCATAACTGATCTACTTCAGAGCTCTCCCAAACAAGTGCAAATAACACAAAACATAAGTTGGAACAACTGGACCCTTTTCAAAATTATACGCAAGATGGTAATTTTAATTTTCTTGTAATTTGCATAACAAGATAGAAGACAAACCTCTTTAATATCCTTCAATAGAGATTCAACCTTTCCACTAACAGATGCGCGAGCTCCAGTGACTCCAACCGAACTCACCTATGATTCAGAATTACGAATCGTACGTTCGAAAATTTTACAGCAATGCTCTGAAGTATAAAGGAAAGGGGGCTACGGGATTTCCATTACCTTTATCATTTTTCTCAACTTTTAATTCAAAAACTGCACCAAAATCAATTTGGAAACATCCAAGAACCATAACATAGTGAATGACAGTGTAGGAGGTTCTCAGTCTTCTGTAATTTTTGAAGTAGTTATATGGATACAGATCATATTCAAATTTCAAACATCCATCCTTTATCTTATTAAAAGTTGAACAAATAACATTCATATTAAGCAAAAGCTCACAAGTAAATGATGATTAATCGCAAACAGAAATACTCAGGAAACGGTACAGGTATAGGTGAAGTAATTCCCAATCCTAATTATACCCTCAGAATTCACCATTGATACTGAAGAATGACCATTAAAAAATGATGGCGGCGAAATTTTAGAAGTTCATAAGGACTCCGAATGTCACATATTTTCTTTCAAAATCTTCCATCAAAGTCGTAAACTGACCCAAAATCATGTCAGTCAATGGGAATTCCTTATCTTGCCAACATGAAATGCAAGGGCAAATATGGTCCATCATGAAATTCCCGCATGAAGCAGCAATCCTATCAGTGGAACTCCAACCTTCCTTGAAATTGGTATCCCCACAAGTCCCAAGGGCCAATGTTATGTTTACAGATAGACGGGTTGAGATTGGACTAATGTACTGATATTTGGCCAATACCATGTTTTGGTTGAATACTCAAGTCCTTTTCAAGGAATCCACACAATGGACTTTTACATGTTATATGTCAATGCGGGTCTAGCTAATAATTCTAGGTTGAAGGGGAATGCGGATAAGATGTTAAGTTGTTAACTGATATATGAACTTTAAAGTATCAGTCCCATCAGAATAATATTAGGTCTTATTCAGTAAAACAACCTTCATGGATGCCATGAACAACTGATATATGAACTTTAAAGTATCAGTCCCATCAGAATAATATTAGGTCTTATTCAGTAAAACAACCTTCATGGATGCCATGAGCTAATGAAATACCACTAATCTACTGCAAACTGTTGACAAAAGAAAGAAGATTGATGAATAAGGTTTATCAATCACAGAACCATATTTTAAAGTATTTATAAACAATAACTACATGGGAAAAAAGGATCTTACAAGATACACAAATCCTTCTGAAACTTCAACAATGGCTTTCATTCGCTCTGTTGGAGTGGTGGGCGTCGTGAGCAGTACCTTAATTACAAAAACAAAAAATCAGGCGATCATCCCTTTAAGTGAAGCAAAATAGAGTCATGAGTAAACTACTAATATCAAATTGCCCCACTTCCTGCTTATCAAATTCATGAAAGTAAAATGAGTCATTGAGAGCAATAAAGCTAGTTGTTTCACATTTATCTGATAATTTGCTCCCATGGAAACAAAATTACCAAGAAAGAAATACCAATAGTGTGGCACGTATTTGCTCAACACCTCTCCAAAATGATTTTTTCTTCCTTCTTTTTTTTTTTTTTGTGTGAAGTGGAGGGCTTTTTGTTCCTTGGACAATCCTTTTCTTGGTTCCTTTTGGATTAGGTTGACTTCCATGGAGTTGTGATCAAGGATAATTTTACTCACTTCGTATTCTATAGCATTTTCAGGGAAAGCCCTCCCAAAACAGTTCTAGAAAACTTGATTTCCTTGTCAAGAAAGAAAAACTAGGAAGAGGACAAAGGAGAGTCAAACGACGGAGAAACTAATAAACGGAAACTGAAACCTACGCCACTTCACCGACTTTAGGCTTTTCAATGTAGCGATGACCACAAACATGATCATATAAACAATATACACACGTGAACATGAATAACAAAACCTTATACGATATATAGATATGCTTTTTAAAACCACTCACCAAGCAAAAATTACATTTAGTGAAGCATGGTGATTTAGCACCATAACAGATGTGTCCGATACCTCAGAGAAGAATAGACCGATTGCATGGAGAAACTAACCAATTCAATATTATTCTTAACAGCTTCCTTTCTCAAGCTCTCAGTTTCTTCCAACGGCACGTCTGGGACAACAAGACCTGAAAAGAAGCATGTTTATAGAAGAGAGAATAAAAGGTACGGGTATCGAAGCACAATATCTTTACAAGGATAGCATGTATTTACTTATATATAAGCATCTTGCAGGGTTAAAAGTTGAACTTAGGTTGGGCTTGGTTTGCTGAAATGATTTTGAGAAGGAATGGAATGGTGATTTCCTTGGCCTCCGGATTGAATGTCCATTCACCTACATTGTTCACTGATAGTAGTCCCATTTGTCACGTAAATGCTGCCACTTTTTAGCGCACCAAAGGCTGGAATGAGTATGCCAAGGGAATGATCATTCCATTCCAATTTCATTCCAGTGAACCACACCAAACACTGCCTTAAAGTCTATAGATAAAGGGAACAGCCAACTATATAAGCATCATAAGAATAATATATCCATGAATCACGTAGGCATTATGTGACACATACAGATTCTAACAGCTGTTGAAATGATCCCAAAAGCTCTTTGGTAATTGGGCACACATGCCCTGGACTGGTGGAAAATGAATTCAGAATGAAGAAACCGCAACAATATGAGAATCTCTTCATCTTCAGACTCCTGTCTAATGATCCAGGACGTAATCCGAAACATGGAGAATAAAATAAGACGGCTTTCCTTGTTTGATTTTTCAAAATGTTTTACAGCAAAGATCTGCAGCAACATTACTGGTAAATTTTTTTGTACAAGTTTGGAGTTCATTGGTATGTCTAAGCAATTTCATGTAATCGTATGCAATAAACGATCATTAGTTTTGCTAAGGCATTTCACGAACAGAACTTGAGGCAAGGTGTTATGGTAAGGACTAAACTTCGTCATTGGCCAAGAACCACAAAATCTTAAGGTAAATAAACTTAATGGCACTGGTTGTGTCTTTTTTCGGTAATGCATGTTCCGATTATCACTGTTTCTTAAACACAGATGACTAATCTATTGTCAAATCATTTTTGTTCGTTAGCAGTCTTCCATTTACTTTGGAAAACATGTCCAACACAACTTCCTGGGGAAAGAAATTTGAGCTGAAGATGAAGAAGACAGGTTTTGTACATTACCGTGTACACCAACATCTTTCACAGTAGACATGAACTGCTCAACCCCACGCTTAAGTATTGGATTGTAGTACGTAAATAACGCAAGTGGACAAGATATCTGAGGTACCACCTGTTTCGTTGATAAGATGTATGTGATATTAGACTCCCATTGGGAACAATCAACCACAAACAGCAAAAAGATTCTTAACTAGTGCAAGGCTCCAAGTTAAATTAAATAACTTAAGAGCACATTGTCCATGGTTAGGAATGTAGAGTCATGACTGTGATAGTAAAAGCCCCAACATCCCACCAAAAGCGAACACCAAAAATCAAATGCAAAATGCTACTTCTCTTCATTTAAAGAAATTGTCCGACAATACCACAAGTTTTAACCCTTTTAAGTTACAAAAACAAGCATCAGTGACAAATGCTCCATCACCTTTCTATCAGAAACAGATCTAGATTTAATTGCAGGTTTGATGATAGCCGCAAGGTTGCTTAAATCCAATTTATTGCAAAATGACCATCAACTTTGTAAACTCTTAACAGGCAAACAGTTCTGGCAAAGTTTAGCTTCCAACTGGTGCAAGAGAAATGCTGAGTTGAATTGACGGAAACATACATAGAGGAAAACAAAACATCGTACAATCATAGTACCTCCTTCAACATCGAAAGAATTGCATTAAAATTAGTCCCTCTGGACAGTGCACGTGTAGCAGCGGCCTGGATTATTTAGAGTTATGGACACAGGAGAAGAAAAATTAGTACTACACACTTCGTGAATTACAATAAACATGATCAGACAACCGAACTGACAAACCTGTATAACTGGACCATCTGCCAAAGGATCAGAATAGGGCACACCCAGCTCAATTATGTCTGACCCACAAGCATCAAGAATTTTAAGTGCCTCTGCCGTTGTTGAAAGGTCAGGATCACCAGCCGTAATGTATGGGATAAAAGCCACCTTTCACCACACCAAAAAAACAAAGTCAGCATTCAGCAAAACAAAATACAAAAGAAAAGGATATCTTCCCATCATGGATAGCTCCAAGTCCTGTTTTATTAGGTCCTAATACTGGAACGCTCAATTTCATTTCGCAGGCAAGTGGACACCATGTCATCAACGTTAGTGAGGAAAAACATTAGATACTACTGGTAACTGGTTACACTGGCATGGATCTATTCACTGAGCGGCAACTATCTAAAAAACTGGGTTGAAAAGTATGAGTTACAGCTTTCATCCGGGAACAAAATGAGATCACGACACAGGATTAAAATATTGGCATGAGTTCTCAACCTTGTATAACTGATCTTAGGCCTAGTTCCGCTAAGGTTCTTATTTTCTAAGTACTTATTTTGCCGCTTTACAATATAGATCACTCTCTCACAATACATCACCTATAATTCAAAAAACAAGTACTTATTTGAAATATATATAAGAATTATTTCCCTAAGCCGGACGGGCCTAACTGTGGCCAGCAGAATCATGCATAACACCCAAATCAGTCAGATATGAAGCATACCAATCGGGATAAAAAAGAAATCCCAAGAATTAAGGGAAACCCAGAAAGGTCAGAAAGCTATTGATCAGACAAGTACCAGAACCCAGAAACTAAAAGCAGAAATCAAGCAAAGTAAAACCCAGAAGTCAAAGAAAGCTATTGATCGACAAATACCAGAATCCAGAAACAGGAAGCAGAAAACAAAAACAAAAAAAATCCAACGAAAGTTAAGCGACAAATAAAAATTACTGACTTTGCCTTGATTTCTCAACCGGGTGAAAGTCTCCGAGAGTCCAACTGTTGGGGTGGAGACACTGAGAACAGCCATGGGGGATTTCCTGGTTGGAATCGCAAATCTTGGGGTATTGGAGGGTTGAATGAGAAGATGTTGGTGGTGGAAGTTGCTCTTATTCCTCAATTGCAAGAAGCTGTTTGCCTTCAGGGCAACGGCCATCAGAGCATCAAAATCTGTTTGGCCTTTGCGGCGGCCGTCCGAGAGTCTGACTGATGTTGGGCTTCGCTTTACAGAGGATTCCACACCGGTTGAGGATTTGCTTTGGCCCCACCTCAAAATGTACTCTCAGATGACAGGTCAGCCTAAGTAACCTAATTGAGGAAGGTATTTATTTTTCTCTCTCCTCTCCCATTATACCCAGGCTAACAGCAGGGACACTTTGCAAGGATCCGTGCAGAGACAATCGCGTTTGGCCCCATTCCGGATACCAAAAAATCTAGAAAAATATCAATAAATTTTTAAATATTATTTTATAGGGCCCTGTAAAAAATCAGCGATTCGTATGGGCGAACTGCTCAGTTCACCCCTACGAATCCAAAAGTAATACTTACCGATATCTGCAGGAGCTGATTTTTTACAGGACCCTATAAAATAATATTCAAAAATTTATTGATATTTTTCTAGATTTTTTTGGGATCCGGAATGGGGCCAAACGCGATTGTCCCTGCACGGATCCCTGCAAAGTGTCTCTGCTCTTAGTATTTTTGTTATACCCAAAGGGGGGATTGCATTTCAGTGGTAAGAGGGGTAAAAAAATTACCAACTCATGGATCACTTTTTCGGAATTGTCCAGTCATGGAAAGAAAAATAATAATTCCCAATATATGATGTTGAAGACAAAAATACCCCTCTCTCCTGTCTTGAATCAAGGGCAACTTAGGTTTATACACGAGGCAATTTAGGGTCATACACAGAGCAAATTAGGTTCATACATGGGGCAACTTATTTGGATCGAATGAGCAATTGTCAGACACATCTACACTATACATAAACACACAGAGAGATCAATGTTAGCAACTTGAAAGATGTCGACACCGACGACTTGGACAGATTTGATATTGCAATTCACCCCCAAAAAACACACTATTTTTATTCCTCAAACCCACTGGCGGGCGGCGGAGCAGGACTTGACGCATGAGGGGTGGAGGATCTCCGACGCCAGGTTGCGGCGGAGGAGCCGTCACATGGGGTCGTACCCGGCCGTACTGATGTTGTGTTGGTTGCTATTGATGACTTTTCCTAGGTCCGGGGGAGGTTCTTCTTAAGCTTGTGGCTGGGAGGAGAGAAGACTAGGTTGAAGATGGGTTTGATAAGAGCTGAGGTTCAAGGGGAGATGATGAGAGAGAGGGGGTGGGAAAGGAGAAAAGAGGGTTTTAGGGTTTCAATAGCAAGGGGTATATTAGACATTTTTACATTGTGTTTTTTCATGTATTCTCAATTAAGATTTTTTGTTTCATATTGGAGAAATTCCAAAAAAACATGTCCATCACCCCTGGGAATAAATTGCCCCAGGGGCCACTGAACACCAATGATGTGTTCTCTTTACTTATCAAAAAGAACTTTTCAAAAAATTCTTCCTAGATTTCCCTACTTCCAATATTTCTCTCTATTCTCTCTATTTATTACCCATACTATTTTTCAAAAAAAATTTCAAAAACAAAACCTAACACAACACAATTTTCCCTCAAGAATAATTGTGTTGTTATGAACTTAACTTAAATCTGAGAATTTTGTTCTTATTTAATTTTTTTTGCATTTATTAGTTTTGCGCCAAATTTTTGCGGGTTATTGATTCGCTTCGACGAGAGGAATCGGAAAAGTAATATTTTTTTACTTTTACCCAAGTATTTTGAGAAATAACCACTTTTTAGAAAGATTTTTTTTTCTCAAAACTAACAAATGCGAAAAAAAATTCAAATTTAAATTACATTAAAGTTAAGTTCATAAGAACGCAGCCAAACCGACACACAGTAAATATTCTACCAAATTACCTCTATTTTAGGGAAGTAAAAATTAAATGTGATTCTTTATATAAGCCGATTCTCATTAATCAAAGACATTCAAATATTGTTATTCCTACCACATGTAGAACTCTCTTTTTTAAATGCAAAATACTTTTATCAAATAACATTTGGAGGGATTCCCAGTACGCATACAATCCCGAACTATCTGATTATTTTGATGATGAATAAGATCTGTCGTATTTTTTTTCTTTTTTGGTTTAATGATGCTACGCATCTTCCAACCGCACTAGTTTCATGTCATACAGCTGCGTGACACGGGGTTGATGCCATGTGACACATCGCCCTAATGGAAGTGGTGCTACTTGGGTAGCGTCATTTCAAATGACTATACGGAGTTGTTTTAAAAATATTTTGAAAACTAAAGTACTTCGGCTAATTATTTTTTGAAAAAAAATGAAGAAGAGAGTACTTCGAAAAAAAACCTCACAAAATCGGATAGTTAATTATGGTCAGACCGAGAAAACAGTACGTCAAGAGACAAAACTGTATAAAACTAAAGTACAGGGGGCGAAGTGTAACTTCCCGATTTTACTCAGCTGCACATCGGCATCCATCGGAGGAAAAGAAGCAGCGGGAAGAGATGTTGGGGTTTTCGTACGGAGAGGTGTTCCTACTCCTTGGAGCCACCGCTGCAGTCATCGGTACCCCTCTCTCTCTCTCTCTCTCTCTCTCTCTATATATATATATATATACATATACGTACGTATTTATGTATGTGTGTATGCAAAGACGATGGTCAAATGTTGGAGTCAAATTCTTGTGATTATTTTACTAAACGAACGGCATTATTAGGTCCCAAGGATCTCCCAATAATCGCGAGAACCGTCGGGAGATTAGCTGGTCGTGCCATCGGATACGTCCAACTGGCTCGTGGCCAATTCGATAATATCATGCAGCAAAATCAAGCTCGTCAGGT
>JAOTQK010000005.1:3051413-3061418 GCA_025642025.1 Rhododendron ferrugineum
CTGTTATATCGTAGTGGAAAGTTGAAAAACCAGTTAACATGCATGTGTAAAACATTGTACATTGACCTTTATTTGGAGGGTTTCTACACGAGTACACGGGCATGGGCTTCGTATATGTGCATGCATGTGGACATACGTTCTTGATCACATTCATCATATGTTTTGTTCATTAGAATAGCTTATTGTGATGATACGAGACTAGGGTTTGAGAATATATAGTGGCAAATAAAAGGAAGCCCAATTTAGTAAAAACAGATTTCTCACTATTTCCTTTATCATCATTTTTGTTGTGGTTATGCACAACCATGGAGAACTTGACTCTCTATTATCTGGCTTGTTTATGCTTCCAATCACTGATGAAGAATATTGTTTCTAGCAGGAACGGAATCGAGCAAAAAGCTTGCAGCATTCAAGATCTGCACATTCCACTGAAGTGTAATGGAAATGACAGAGGCCCATAACTGAAGGATCCAAACAGTAACCATCGGATTGGAACGGCTCTGATTATTAAGCATAACTCTGACTAGATCCATTAGCTGAACATCTGTAGCTAACTTGTGTAGATTACCAAAGAGCTGAGGATGACAATCGAGATCAGAAGATAGTTTTCCTGCTAGGAATTGCTCATATGATTTTTGTAGTGATTCTTATTGTTCTTCAATAGCCCCTTCTGGTTGTGCCATTACTAGTCCCGTTGCCCCTGACTATTGTTTAGAGAGCATTCTTGCGATGATATGTCATGCAAGCTAAGCTAAGGACTATCATCTGCCCACCCGAGACCAAAGTCTAGGTTAATAAGAAACCAACCCAGAAAAACACCCATTGGGGCAAAGTCCCATTACACCCATTGGGCCAAGCCCAGAAAACCTAACCTATGAGTCTGCGACCCAAATCTACAACAAAGCTCAAAGAGACGGGCCAAGCCCAGTCCAAAAATGGGCTAAGCCCAACCCGGCACCACCACTGCCTAACCCTAAACAGATCAACCCATCCCGCCGCCCCACCAAGCCGCAGGCCACCAACCACAGGCAAAAACACACCACCACCACAGCACCGATCTGGGCCCAAACCCAACACATCCGGACTTCGAAGACAACGACCCACAAGAATTATGTGATTCATGAGAACTAGCATAACAAAGTTGATTATCATAACATTATTGAAGGAATGAGAGTATGATTTCAACTCCTCGAAATTGTTTGTCGATTAAAACCCGCAAAAAAGTTTGATTGTCGGTAGCATTGTGGAATGGTGTAGCAATATGGGAACTGAAGATTAATCATCGAACTAACAAGTACTAAAAATATAATCAAGCTACGCATAACAGTGAGCTACACAAATTAAGCAGTACAGAGATCACAAAACAGAACCAAAAGTGTTTACAGTTCTGAGTATTTCAGAAAACAAATTGTGTTTCCCACCACCCTCAAGCAATTCGAAAATCCATGATAAAAAAAAGAAAAGAAAAAGAAGATGAAGTACGCTTCATCAGAATCAAGGAGCCTCCTGACCCTTTGTGGTCAACACGTGTACTGGCTGTGCAAACGGTGTCGCTTTGGGTAAAAAAAAAAACCAACCGGCAAGAAGCCTCCTTTTATTACCCAGCCTACAAGGTATTATGAAGGCTTGCCAGTTGGGTTTTTTACCCAAAGCAATGTCGTTTGCACGTCCAGCACTTGTGGTCAGCAGGCCCCTCGGTTCCCGCTTCATCTTCTCAAAACCTCACCACCTTATTGGCCTTGACCACCGGATTATCCCTAGCAATGGTGTCCTTCCCCACAGCCTTAAAATCGAACTTGCACTCGTGCTCCTCCGGGTACCTGTGGGCTCCACAGAATGTGGCCCCACACCGGCACGGGAACCCCAACAGTCCCACCTTCTTGTTGCAGCTCGAGCACCTTTTCGGCGCTGCCTTACCCATTGATTCAAACCCAGTTGACGGCGACAGCAAAGACGCAACATGAGCTTTAAACACCCTGAAATCGTCGTCAAGTTTCGCCGTTGAGGTTTTTTTGTCGGACACCGCTTGCTCTTCCTTGCCGCGGAGGTCTCGGTAGCACTTGGAACACAAGTCCATGGTCGTCGACGTGCTGAAAAACCCGCATCCGTTCTTGCATAGCTTAGGCTCGGATTGTTGGATGCCTTCAGAACCCATCTCTCTCTCTCTCTCTCTCTCTCTCTCTCTCTCTCTTCTAGTTCTAGTTCGTTGTCTCTGGATTATGCGAATAGTTATAGATATGCTATTGCTAAGGTCGGCTACTGAAGAGGGTGGTTTGACAAATACAGCCAATTCTACTTGAAGACGAAGAACAAAATTATGGGGGGTTTATAGGCAATTGCAATGTTTCCAATACTTGTTGGAATTGGGATTTCTAATTGTAAAAGGAAATTAAAGTTGTGATTCTTTAGTCGTTTTTAAATTTTTTTTTTTTAATTTTAGAAATTGAATAAGATAAACTGGTAGCGTGTACTATTAAAATGAAAAAATTCCAAACCAAAGAGAAATGGGAAAACTAGGGACCCACATAGCTTCTTGAATAATAATCTAGAAACAAATTCTGGAATTCCCAATCAGAAGGAAAATTCGGTTTTTAAATGGCAGGAGATTCTTTTAGGAAATATATAAGTTTTAACGGAATTCGATTTTGGTGGAGTTCTAGGTATAATTGGTGAAGTTTGCGACATGTCACCATAAGAGAGGTCCAAACTATTGGCCGTGAAAATACCATCCATACTAGATTATATTTCAGTCATATCTCAACCAGAAGTCCAGAAATCCTTTTAATTACGGCAAATTTTCCAATTAGATTAGCGGGGCGGTTCAAGGGACACCCAAAAAAACACTCCATAGTTTCCGATTAAATTTTGATGATCCGAGCCGCTCAATGTGATTAGAATGTGATTTTAAGGGTACTCGTGAGAAATTAGCAAAAAAAATGACCGTGAAAGACTTGATCTGAACAGTTTTTAGCTTAAATTTAATGAACGGTTCAATTAAAAACTGCTCAAAACAAGCACTTCCCGATATATTTTTTTGCCGATTTCTCGCGGGCATCCTTAAAATCACGTTCTGCACACATTGAGCGGCTCGGATCATAAAAATTTGATCGGAAACTATGAGATTGAGATTTGGGGTGTTTTTTTAGGTGTCCCTTGAACCGCCCCGATTAGATTATATTTCAATCATATCTGTGCTATGGTCCTTGGAGAAATTGATTTGAATGTTCCACCATTAGATCACCATTACCAAGAACTCCACCAAAACCGAATCCAGAGAAAGAAATTGATAGAGATTGCAGTTTCGATCGTCGGATAGTACTATTACATGAGATATTTAAACCAAAACCAAGCATTAAACCTGCGTTACATCTGCTAAATTTAGTTCGAAAACAATTGCGAGAAATTGCAGCAGCAAGTATGAGAAAATCACTTACTAAAAATCAGGAACTTTTACGTAAGAATTCCAGACTTGTAATTTCAGTACCCGAAAGGTCGGATGATTATGAACTCGCGCCGAATATGGAACAATGGTAGAAACCTTGAGAAATACTAAAAACCAGAAGCAAATACAAAAGCAACGCATAATGTGGTTTCAACAAGCAAGTATTTGAATAGCAAAACAGTGAAACACATGTCAAAGTTCTCGCCCGCATCGAAAGGGCTGATGTGTATTATCGAGTAACCCAAACAAATGCAACATCAAGAACTTAAAACTCGTTTACCAAAAAAAAAGAACTTAAAACTCAACTTGGCTCCACAACAAATCGAGCGTTCTCACACTAACCACTGTCAACTGTCCATTTAGGTTTGATTATGAAGTGAACAAAGACATTGAAGTCGAGCTAACATGAGAGGCAATTACCTTATATGGAGATTAAGTATTCCCAAATCCAGTTAAGCAGGGAAATCCAAAAAATTGAAGTCAAGAACGGTTTACAACTCAGGGATGCCCATGAACATCTGAGCCTGGATTATTCAACAGAAAAATTTACCCAATTTGCTTTAGCACGCATCCAGATCCCGGCATGGGGGAGGCTTGGGCTCACCTAACAATGTAGTATTCCCACCTTCTGGTCCACAATTAAGGCGCATGGGGTTCTGAGTGCCGCGCTGAGATGCAAATATGATATCAGATAATAAGCACACCATATCCACAATCACACAGTGGAAACAGATTTAAACCCTACAGTTGCCTTACCGGTGGCTTCTCCCCTCTTCTTAACATCTCAACTATCTCAACCACTCGCTTTGGAGTGACATCCTCCTACATGTTTGACATAAGACACAAACATAAAGCTCGAAAAGCTTCTATTTAGGTGATGTGAAAACACCCGAGGTTGGAAAATTAGATGTACTCACAAAGTAATTGTAGGTGTATTTTTCTGATCCACTGGAGTAGTCAGCCACTGTTATCATAGGAGCATTTACACAACATCCCTGTAGAAAACACAATGATTTATCGCCCCAAGCATTGTTCGTCGAGGATATATATGTGCAAACTGCTTAGATCACATCAAAATTGCACAAAGGCATCTAAAACACATGTTCTCTCTTGATTTTTAATTGCCACTCCAGGATGGTGAGATAAGCAGCAGCAGGAAGCAAAAGACAAAGGCAAGCCATAGGAACAGTAAGAAGCTTGCCCCATCAGCAATTTATTTGAATACTCATTTTTTCAATTTTTAGGCTCGCTCATCATGAAGTTTAGTTTTCTTTGCCTTGGTAAATCGGAATAAATTGATGAATGAATGGTGCTACTTGTTTTTAATTTTCACTTGGCAATCATAGGAATTCAAGAAAACAATATACTTTCTATCCACTCCTAGCCTAGTTGAGCAAAACCAGTTGTAAAACCATCAAGAAATGCAGGCCAAGACCAATGAGTAAGAACTAAGAACATACTAACCATGCATTCCATTTCTCCAACAGAAAACATGCCATCCTTGGTTACTTCTGCACATCACAAGTTCTGTAAATTAATATTCTGTTTGTGCTCCAGCTGCACAATCTTCCATGAGAATTTTCCTTAAAGGTATCAATCAGATCAAAATGAGAAGAATAGAGTGCATATAATTGAAATCGTACCATTGCGCTTAACCCCCAAGTGTTTTAGTAAGGCATCTTCAATTTCTCGTGAACCACGAATCATACAAGGTGTTGTGCCACAAACCAAAAGGTGGTATTTGCCAACCTGCAGAATCAATAGAAGAAGCTTACACTTGAACGCTGAAACTTGCAAGACAAACAAATTTTGAGAAATTGGTATCAAAATGACAGAATTCACAATCAAAGAGTCAGGAAAAAAAGAAAGTCTACTTCCTCACCTTTGCACGGTTGAACATTGAATAGAATGTTGCAACCTCGTACACACGGATAGGAGCAACTTCTATAACCTTAGCCACCTGTACCACAAACACCAACATTCATTAGAATGCTGAAATTTAACACAGGGGACAATCCTTGAGCCTTGGAAAACGGAAGCTTATCCCTAGTTTCTAGTTTGGTCTCTTTTTCGTTTTCTTTCGAAACCTCTCTCTCTCGCTTTTCATTCCCCTCTAGCTAGTACAAATAAGAACTTGATCAGTCATCCTTGGAAGGATAAAACCCGATAGGGCTAAAAGCAATAACCTAGAACATGGGTTATCTAACCACTTCTAGAGAAGTTAGTTGCTCATCTCCCTCCCTCCAGTGGTGACCAAGGTTCGAGTCCCACGGGGGGCGGGGCTTTGGGGGCCAAGGCTATAGATAGCCTCTAGACCTCCTTGTGCTAACTCTAACATCCCCCACTATAACCCCCGCTAATGTATACAATGTTGACATAAAAAAAAAGAACATGGGTTATCTCTTGACCTGTGATAGCAACACGGCCGAAAGAAAAGATTCAGAGACGTGACACAGAGATAGAAAGGAAATACTTGTCAAATATGGCAAAGGCATGAAACTGTGTATTCTGCAAGGCGGTATGTATCCATGTACTTACAAAGACGTAGACGTCAAAGCAGCACATGTTTGATACTCGCAAGTTAACAACAATTTCACATCACCAGCCAATCTAACAAGATATTTTTTTATAGTTAGAATACTGTTTATTCCTTGAAATGTAGGATTGACGAAATGTAAAGGAGACTCAACGAGCTGCAATCCATGGCCCATGCCATGGCTACCCATGAGCTGAATATTTCCCTGATATAATGGACGGGTATCATAGGATACCTTTTATTGATATACTTGTTTCTTTTCTTCTTAGAAACGTCATCACGGACATAGAGTAAAACATAATTACTAAATTGATCTGTATAATTTCTCAATAACACGTAAGAATCAAAGTATTAGCAAGAATCTCTCTGCTTTTCACTCAATCCAGAACTAGATTCTTCTCTTTAAAATTTCGCATAACTAATGTTCATCACTAGCTGGACAGATTACCTAACAGTGTTTCATCAATGTAGAAACTTAACATCGACAACTTCTTAAGGAAACTTCGGGCATGAAACTTAGGTCATAATATATGATTGTTGGCATTCATCAAATATCATACCAGTTGATCAAACAATAATTTGACGAAGTACAATATTTGGCGCAAATAAAACTATTACAAACATGTTATGCACTCAGAAAGAAGTTAGGTCTCTCAAACAGAGAATTCCAACAGCTTTTGGATAGTCACAAGAGTATAGAATTTAGACTCCGTATTGGGCTACTTCAGGGTTTCGTAAGTAAACAAACATTAGCCAAGGTAACTAGCAATGACCAGAAGGGCAACAGAGGTTAAGCTACCATGTCTATACAAAAGCTTGTCAAGAGCTCATTCAAAGTCGATAACTTTTTGTCATAGAAATGCGGGGCACAAAGGTGTTTAAAGAAGCTTTAGGAAGAAAATGCTGATAGTTGGAAAAACTTCAAAGACACCCACAGAAACAAATGCTACGAATGAAATGTATCTGTAGAAGGAAAATAGAAACTGCTTTCAGATTCACGAAACATACTGCATTCATTGCTGAAACAGGAAGCCACCCTCCATGCTGCTGTTGCGCAAGATCTAGCAGAGGAATGACCGCAGACTGTTTGTAGTTGGATGGATAGTGTGATAATATCTCCGTCACCTACAAACATAGAATACAATGGCAAGCGTCAAAATTCAAGATTGAGAAGCATACAATGTGCTGAGCCAACAAGGTTTAGCTATGCCGATAAAAAGAATACAAGGTTTAGCCATCCAATAGCTTTGATCAGAGGGGAAAAGGTACTTCTGACCTTAATTCAGTACACAATCCCCAAAGGACAGACCATTTACAACTTTCAATGCGATACATACCAAGAAGAAATTAACTCTAGAGTCTAGACTGTACTGGGCAATAGAAACTCGCTGAATGGGTCCACATAGTGAATTGCAGTAGATAATAGATAACAACCCCTAATCCCCTAGCTATCCTTGTGAGCTGGAAATTAGTACATAAACAAATACATTAGCTTTGCTCAGGGCTCAATGCTGAACTTATCATGGCCATTGCACAAGCTAAGAAATCATGATATCGTTATCACCATACATGTGTGATTGAAAGAAAAAAAATCCATTGCCGGAAATTAGAGACCTAGATCTAGAATACCCCCAAAAAAAAGCAGAAACATTTTCTGTACCTAGAACAATGTTGTCAATCCCGTACCGTACCGGCAATAAAATGGTACACTACTACACATACCTAGGTGTGTTTGTAATGCCCCAAGTACCGGCCCACACCGGTAGATACCCGGTGTACCAGTCGGTACCGTGCTTGTACCGGAATCTCGGTCAGTACAAAAAAATTGCGTAATTTTTTTCTTTTGCTTAAAAATGCTTGAATTTCAAGATAATATAACAAAACTTGGAATCTATAATATGTTAATCATCTTAATTTAATATTAAGACTAATCTTAAGGCATATCAATTTATTTACGTCTCTATTTAAGTTTTTTGGTTTTTTGTAAATATATAAAAATCTCTGAAATACATGTTGCGGTCAATCCGGAACAATACCGCAATACACACTGATTCTGGTACGTACCGTCCCAATAGAGAAAATGGTACGCTTGCCGGTATGGAATTGACAACGTTGATCTAGAATACCATCAAAAAGTATATGTATCTACACACACAGGTACTGTTTAGCATACAAAACACTTCAATAAGCAGAAGCCCAATCCTTCTTGGAACTCCAAAATTTCTGTTAATCCAAGTGGAATGAGACTAAATGAACAAAGATTCCATCAAACCAAGTGGAATGAGGCTAAATGAAGGATAGGGAATCAAATCCTTCCAATTTTTCCCATAGAAATATGCACACACAAACGTATACAGTAGATGGATAACCAAACGTCTGATAATTTGAAGTCTTAAACGTCATTTTACCTTTGCTTTGTTTGCGTCATTGAATTCCCATGGAAGGTCGGGTTTGTTATCGGGAGTATCAAGGTGCTGCAACAAAAATAATCACTCGATTAAATTTAAAAAATTCGAGCTGCACTAGACCTAAAACCCCTAGACGATCAAACTTACATAGTTTAGGGCAGTGGAAAAGGACCGAGAAGCCTGCATAAATTAAGAGAAAGAAAGAAATGAGATCGAAAAAAAAGAAATCGGAGTTGTTTTGCTCGGAAAAAAAGTGAGAAAATGAGGAGGGAACCTGGGGAATTTGACGGAAAGCTTGACGGATCTCAAGCAAACGTTGAGTCGCACGGCGAGCGAGCATCTTCGATCTGATGATGATGAGAGAGAAGGGGAAGGGGTGGGGAGAGCGCGAGGTCCTCGTCCCTGTGACTGAGGTGAGAGGGTCTAACGTTTACAGGGGTGCGTAGAACGCATACGGATGAGTAGTTTTTGTGGTTTGTACCGTTTGTAATTGATTGTACGTGTGCTTTCCACAGGGTGGAGTCCCGTTAAGGGTCCGATCTTCTCGGTCCCGAAATTCTCTGTGCTCAAGAGTTTTTTAGCCGGTAGATTGTGTAATATTTTTTATGCTTTAAATTCAACGGCAAAGAAATCAAGCTTGTCAAGTTGGTTGTCTTATTTTTCTCTTCAATGACCTAAGTTCGAGTTCCACAGGGAGCAAGTTTGGATTTCAGGGCTATAAATAGTTTCTGAACCCCCCGTTAACTAACATACTGACACCCTGCTAATCTCCTTGATATATACCAAATGACAGAAGAAAAAAAATTCAACGGCGGAGAGGCACGAGTTTTTCGGCACAGATAATCCTGGGCTGTAAGCCGGAGCAAAAACTGGGGCCGTGAGATTTACTGGGCTGTGATGTATTTGGGCTTTCAGATTTTTTTTTTGATGTGTTCATCATTGGAAATTATGAGGGAAATGATGGGCCTATTTTCAGGTCAAAGTCTGACTAAATAGTGGAGTATAGCCCAACATATCAGTGTTGGGCCAACACTGATAAGCAATTTGCGTGGGTGAAGTGCACAAAAAATTACTCGCTACGACTTTTTTTTATTTTTGAGGGAAGAGGAGCATATATTTAGAACCTAAATAAATTATAGTTCTCATTAAGGACATATTGGTTCAGAAAAATAAAAAAAAAAATTATACAAAGAAAAAAGGCAAAAAAAAAAAAAGCTCCGGTGTCGAAATCCACCGATTCGCTCGTAGAGCCGTAGTGGTGGGTGGATAAACTGTGATTTGCATCCAGATGTAGCTTATTCTCGCCGCAGTCGCTCTTGAAACCTTCAACTCCTACAACTTTGATTTGCGAAAGGGGTGGCATGAAGCACTTTTTTCGCCGGCTACTCAAAATTTGTTTAGCTTTTAATGGCAGACTATATTCAGATAGCCAAATTAATTAAATTAGGTAAAACGTCATTAGAATGTGTGTAAATAGCTACATACTCTAGAAGTCTAGATGCACTTTTTGAATAAATTAGGTTAAAATGAACAATTTGGTGTTAAGCCTTGGAGAATCTCCGACCCAATAACCTCTAATCTCTATTTGTGGGGCTATAACCAATGAACCATAGTATTCG
>JAOTQK010000005.1:3074257-3091426 GCA_025642025.1 Rhododendron ferrugineum
CTGCATGTAACGAAATTGCATTAAAATCGAGATAAAATCCTAGATGAATTGGCCCACAAGTGTTGATAGAACCTATATATGGCTTATATTGCCATCGTTCGGTCCCTTGCTAGTTGACGATGGAGTTGGTTTTTTCAAGAATTAGTTAGGGTTCGTTCATGAGAAGTTTGAACACCTGAGTTATAAGAAAAAACAAGCCACGACCTTTACTTAAAATCCTTTAATATTTAGGATTAGGATTATTACAGTATTATTTTTTGATCCGATTACTTAGGAGTTAGGGCAGGTTGGAGTTAATTAAGGTTTTGACCCTAGCTCGTTTTATGAATTTAATTATTAGGGCTAATCATGCTTTCGGTCGGTTAAACAGAATAAAGCATCTCTAATGATGATGCATTATAATTAATTTGGTGATATACTTTACTACTCCTGTATAACAAAAATACACTTTCTACATATATTTATATATATAGGCGACGACCTGCTCTAACGACATGTGCTACTAAAATTGTATTATTATTATTATTATTATTATTATTTCAATAATGGACTTTCAAATGCTACCAGATTATTTCACTGCAAAATAAACGATATACAAGTATAATACTACCAATGTTTTCAAATCCACAAATCAGAATACGTATCGTGTATCGTTTATTTCGTTTTATGAATCATATCGAGATACGTATTGCGTATCGTAAAATACGTTAACAGAAGCTAATAGGCAATAAAATAATAGTTATACTTAATTATAGTATAAAAATCTGGTGTATATTTGAAAAATAAGTGTTTTATATAAGAAAAAAATGCTCTTAGGATAAAAAAATCCAAGTCTCTAAGGGAAGAAAAAAAGTTATCTGGTCACGTAAAACATGATCGAAATACGTTCTTTCTTTTATTCAAGCTTTGAGTTTGGGTTTTCTTTAAATGATTTGGACATGACCATATAACTAGATGAAAAGATCAGTACGCATTTGGTGTTCCACTTCTTAAAATATGGTATGATTTGTTCTCCATAAGTAATCGTAGGATACACTGTAAATCGGGATACGTAATAATATCGTAGGATACGCCGCAGTATTGTAAGATTTTTATACAAAAAGGATACGGGGTGTGATACATATCGTTTTTGGAAAGAGACGATACGAATCGTAGGATACGTATCCCGTATCGTAAGATTTTAACAACTATGAATACTACTACAAATGTACTAGCTACGCTTATTTTGATTTGCTTCGCCACCAAACTACGGTGAGATCATGATGCCCCGTCTTTCTTTTTGGAAAGGACGTCGTGACCTCAACTTTTATTTTCAAAGTTATACTCTACGGCCGACACTTTCTTACATTTCACGACAATGCGTATGGATCGACAAGGAGTAGAGTGAGGTTTCGAAACGAGAGGAACGAAATTAGGAAAGCGCGCATATTATTGGACCAATAATTTCTTCACGCAGTTCACATCTGTCATGATAATACAGTTTTTTTTCAGTTTAAGTCGGTGTACTCGACACCTTCAGTGTTTGGTTTAGGGTTAGCTCTCAACCATTGTGAGGAAGTTTCCCACCGATTTAGTGTCAAACAGACCCGCATTTTCTGGCAGGAAAACGAATCAGTGGCCACCCAATTCACACATCGGTAGGTGGCACCAGTCTATGAGTTTGTCGAGTAGATTATTCAACGTTCCCGGAATACCACGTGGCGTTGTCTATGTGGTACTCCCAACAGTTTATTTGGCGATAAAGTATGCGGTGAGTCGGTGAGGATATTATTATTCACTTTCTTAGTGGGTGGTTGGGAAACAATAAGTGACCCGTATTGTGTGATGATGATCTTTTATTTACAAAAAATACCACATGACAAATTGACAATGCCACGTAGTATTCCGGGTCATTGGCCGAGTTTGCCAAACAACACATTTTGGCCATGCCTATCCAGATGTGTACGTAGACCCAACATTTAGGTTAGGTGTGAGTGTGACATCCCAAAACTTACCCACATATACTAACATCACACCAAAACACACAACTCATCCCCCATGGGAAAGGCCAAAAGAGTAGCAATGTTACATCAAAGAACAACTCATACCTGTCGGAGGGAGCCCTTAAACATTGGGAGTGAGTCCTACCACTGGACAAAAAGAGCAGGTCCAATTTCGGCAATGAACGGCTCGGATTAAAATCTGAGCAATGGATGATCCAGATCAATAGGAGTTCGAATTAAATCCAAGTCGTCCGTGCTAAAATGGACGGTTGGATCTTGTAGTGCGGCTGTGCACTACAGGATCGCCAAATCTGAGTTCCACTTGGATTAGGCAGTAGGCACCCTTTTCTTGCATTTAAATTTCCCAAGGACCACACAGAAAAGGTGTCCACTGTCCACCTCTTCTTGTTTTGTCGAAATTGATTGAATCCTTATCTTCAAGTTGTAGCTATGTGTATTTGCATTAGAGGAAAGTTCAATTACTCATCATATACAGAAAATTTACACAATAATGTTCATGAAGTACTCCGACTATTGTAGTGTGAGATTTCCTGCGAGGGCTTGGAATGTACCCATCCTTATTCAGGCCTTCTTTAGAGCCCGCAATGTTTAAAGGAAACAAACTATACCATACCAGAGTCTCGGGTCGGGTGAGAATGATTTAAAGCAGCCGACTTCCGTACTCTGTATGCATTATCAACTTCCTAGATTTTCGTGCGACGAAGGAAAATATGTCAACCAACCTATGAGTATAAAAACGGGAAATGTTGATGGGTAGAAGTAACTTTTTCGTCATTCATAAAGGCATCAAGTGAAGTGCCTCCAAGACTTCTGGACCCCCCATTTCAAGTTATTTTCAACTCACGATCTTAAACTCGGGCCGGCCGGACAACCATAAACAATATTGTCATGTGGTGATCAAAAAGAGTGATTTTTTACCTAATACTATACGGAGTAGTATTTACTTTGTGGCAAAAGACAATAACTACTTGGTAGCATTGTCTTTCGACATTAATTGTAGAAAGCCTAATAAGGGTCAGAGAATGGCAGCATCTTTATTTGGATGGGTACACGAGTGCGATGATTTTAGCTGTTGTGGACCCTAAAGCCACACGTGAAATGAGGTCTGGCACTAGGCCACTTGGTACTTTTGGGTTGCACTAGGGACCTGGACCAGAACGGTTGTAAACTGCATGCAGGCCCTACCTCGCATCCCTTCTTGTTTCCCTGCCCTCTAAAACTATACGGACCCAAGGATGCTGCCAAGCAGGCCGCCGAGCGCATCCGGACCGTCTATCTCGGCAATCAATAGTCTTTCCTGAAAGAATTTATTTTTTAATTCGGACCGTTAAAAATACTTTTGAACAGTCCGCGTGTGCCCTGGACTCGCTCGGCAGGATGCTTAGCAGGGATCGCTTGACAGCGTCCACGGATTCAAAACTACACATTGCTGGCGTGGGACCATTCTATGTCTATGCATCATCTATGCATACATAGATATGTTTATCTACATGCACATACATTTACATAATAAATAAATAGTAAAGATATAGCATAATAAGCCAATTTCATGAAAAATATACATCTGTATACCTTCAAATTTTCAAATTATGCAACTGCTGCTAACTGATCAATCACAAGTCCACTGATGCGTAATCCGTTTTGAACCAACGGAACAAGACAAACATCGGAAGGAGAAGATGAATCTCGCAATGGATAATCTCACGCGGCAAGAGAGCACCCAATCCACCAGACTAACTCTTCTTATCGAGTTGTACTATTGGTTGCTTTGTACTATGTCAAAAGATAATTTGTTCTACTTTCTCTCGAATTGTAATGCATCCCGAATATTTCTTCCTATAAAATGTAAATTTATAGCAGAGCACAAAATCAGAAATAAATAGATACATCTTTGATCGCAAAGCTACAAGCCTATTGTGTCAGTTTCCTCATGGCCAAGTGAAAAGTAATTCCAAATCTCAGAAGCCGTCACTCTTATGGCCTGTTTTAGGGAACTCGAACACACCAAAAAATTTGAACGAACAGGCTACCACCATGAAATGGGGCCTAAACCTTTAGGGTCGTCTTCACCAGTAGCATCAAGTGAACCCTGCAATATATATATATATATAGATAGTATAGTGGTTACCTCATTGTTAACAGAAACTGCAATTTTCTAAAAGCAGCGATGCTTCTGATAGAGTTTTGGAACACAAGAGTAGAGCTATTCCTCAGAAGCCGTCACTCTTACAGCTTGTTTTAGGGAACTCGAACATTACCAAAAAAATTCGAACGAACAGGCTACCACCATGAAACGGGGCCTAAACCATCAGCATCAAGTGAACCCTGAAAAATATACAGATATCGTGGTAACCTCATTGTTAATAGAAACTGCAATTTCCAAAAGCAGCAATGCTTCTGATAGAGTTTTGGAACACAAGAGCAGAGTCTATCATTTTCGATGTATAAGGCGCCAGTAAAATGTTTACTGCTGTAAGTTAGAGGAGAGCTTTGGAACCGTTTCCATATATTTCTTGTAACAGGCTAAACTCCAAATCAACACCCTCTAAAACTCTATTTTAGAGGGTGAAAAAAAGACATTTTTTCTTCAAAGCGTGGTTATTGAGTGTTACACTATCCATGTCAACTCCAACCCCATTACTCCATTTCTTCAAAATCCTTCTCTATTTTCTATCTAAAACTCCAACAATTTTCTCATTTCCTCCAAAATCTGATTCACTACATTTTTATCAAAACATATTAAAAAAGCGTTCGCCTATGAATTAGCTCCAACAGAATATTGATCTCTTTTTAAAGGTATTATGAATATCATCCTAATAGTACATACTTATGAAAAATGAACATAGAAATTAAAAGTTTTATCCATTTAATGAATAACGTTCTATTCTCCATATTTGCAGGATGATCCTCAATTTTTCTTTCCATCCTCTATACTTGGAGGACCAACACCCATCCCCTACCATGGAGAAAAGTTTTTTAGGATGGGTAGGAGGAGAATGATCCATAATATAGCAAAATGGAGAAATGGAGGATGGGTTGGAGATGCCCTAACACACAAAATTCAGTCATCACGTATCCCCATATATTTCAATAAGAAAATTCCAAAAAAATAGGTTTATCAACCACGTACAGAGGTTGTGCACAGTTGCAACTTAAAGCTCTAATGTTGTTCTTTCTTTTCTTTTTCTTTTTTTGGGGTAAATACTAATGTTGTTCTTTGCGATGGAGAAACAAGTCTTTTTGGACTCCCTCACCTCTCAATCCTTAACATCACACATTCAAAAGAAGCGTATCGGATGCCACAGCGAGAGGGGGAAGAAAAATCAGGGAAGTTAAGTTAAAAGGTGGACTTACTGTAATCACCATAGGAGCAAATGGCTTGGATTGTTTTTCCTTCATATTTGATTGTTTTTCTTGCTCAACTGGTAACCGATTTGGTGGTTTTGCTTTCTCAACTGAAGAAGGGTTTGGTTGTTTTCCTTGCTCAACTGATGATGGACTTGCTAGTTTTTCTTCCTCAACTGGTATCGAAGGATATTTTATACTTTGAACTTGGAACCGAATCTGCAGTTGAACACAGGAACTAAAGATTCAGTTAATTAATAAAGTGTCATTATCTTAAAGAACTGAAAAAAAAAAAATTAAGAACTGAAAAGCTTCAAAGAACAATACCAACCTCATCGGTTCCATCTATAGGAAAACTCTGTCCTTCATACTCCCATACCCAGCTGATTTTTTTTTGGAGAGCGAGACACAAAATCATGAACATTAATTGAGGTCATGAATGTGCTAAACGAATTATTGATAAAAGACTTGATCAGGAGCATACTCTACAGTAAGTATTGGAAATGAATAATCAGTTCAAACACGAATCTTACCTATTTACCGGGTCAGCCTTAAGATGGGATGGATTTGGCATTAGATGGACAGGCACGTAGATATCCTCAAAAAATCCAAGCGATACTGACAATAACAAATTCAAGTCCAATGTAAGGGCACTATACAAACTTAATTTAACATTCTTCCAAATTAGAACTACCAGATGGACAAGATTTCATATGCGAATTAGGGCCGCAAGATAGTGGGATCAACAGTAACATAAGTGATAACCGATTAGGAAAATGGGAAGGAAGAAAAAAAGAAAAGATAACGGGGTAAAGCTCACCACCCGAGATAGGATGCCGGGGGATACATATAATCACCACCCGAGGTGTCTAACAAGGGATACAGGGCTAAACAAACTTGCCACCTATCAGAATCCACCGAAGGATAGAGTAAACAAGAAGAACTAATCTTCTCACAAGCCAAAGGCTAATTCAATTCAACTCAACTCTCTACTCATTTCATTCATGATCAAGACATTATATTGGACACTCTTGGAACATCCTTCCAAGTTCCAAGCATAGGAAAAATAAATGTGCATATCTGTTTACTCTTGTACTGTTACTGCAATCAATTTGAGGGTAAAATAAATATCGTGAAGGGCCAACGCGGTCAAAGATGGAATCTTCCTGACAGCAGGTGAAGGTAGGAAGTTCGTCTAATTGCCTCATTCAAAAGCCTTCATGCCAAAAAAATTAATAGCAAACTGCGACAGAAAGGGAAGGAAAATATGCATCGTGCAGCAACTTGGCAAGTCGAACAATGACACGCTTAGAAAAAATTTGTTGCAAGGACTTTAGCAGAAAGAAAAGACACTAATTCGAGGAAAACAAAGAGTAACATATCATAAAGCAAATGTAATGTGATTAAAATGGACAAGAAGTATATGAGTCATACAACGTAAACCGTTAGCATCAGATTCTTTGAGTTTTGCAGCTATAACCTCTCCCACAAACGGACGAAACATTATCAGCCGGAAAAGCACCTGCCAAGAACACCATTATGTCCCTTGTTAAGTTAACATGCATGAAGGGGTGTTGGGACACCCAAAGGAAAACCTCATTAACTGAATTTTACACAGCTTTTGTGAAAGCACAAGGACCTTTATATGGAGACATCACCAACACCATACTTGATGAGAAGAAGGAAACAATGACATCACCATAACCATACTTGATGAGAAGTAAAAAGACATTTACAATAATAAAAGTAGAATAATTCTCAATATTCAAGGAAATGTCATATTATGATAATGCTACACGACTATAGTGTCTACTGGAGCAGCCCTCAATCTCATTGAAAGTAAAAGGGAAAGTCTACAATACACATCCCTTAAAAGTGTGTACCATATGCACCTATTGTATGGCTCATTCATAACATTTTAGTGTGTTTCGTAATTTCTGTTCTAGAACTCATAACTTTTCAACAATACAATTCGTAACATTTTCATTATGATTCATAACATTTTGGTGCATTCGTAACTTTTATACTAAAATCGTCACTTTTTAGCAATATCATTCGTAACATTTTCTCTATAAATCATAACATTTTTGGGGTGCATATAATACACACCCAAATAAGGGGTGTGTATTGTAGCATTTCCAGTACCAATTCGCATGTTGCCGAAGGGACTCAGTCTTTCCTTAGGGGAAGCAGGGGAAGCAATTAATCAATTTTGTTCTTCTGTTTTAGTGTTTTTGGCTCGTTACAAACCAAAAACATCAATTATCGGATAATTGAAATTAAATTCACTAAAATAATTTAATTTAAAGCATCATATTTCTTCTTTATACATAAAGTTTACAAAAAGACAACTTTCTTGCAATACATTTTAATTATTGTAGTGAATTCAAACTCCATACTGAAGAAATGCTAAAACCCGATCTTCTTAAGAATCTATAGAGAGGTTCTTTGAAGACCATCGTGACACATTAGTATTCGTGGGGCTGAGGGCCCTTACTATCGCCCTGCTGGTGCTTTTATTTTTTGAACTTGCCTTTATGGACATTGTTAACTTCTTTTCGACCAGATCCTCCTTTACCAAACCAGTTTGCGCTGGTACCCATGTTGATGAAGCTCTGCACGGCCTTGGCTCATTCGGTTATGGCCTCAACTAGTTTATAGTGCTGGTCAATAGACTAAATACAAAGATAAGCTCATCCATGTCTTTCTGCGCGTTGAGAACGAAATCCTTAAACACTTGGCAAGCAACAACAATCTATTGGTAGTTTGGAACTAGGAGCAGCCCAAAATCTCATAGAAAGTATCCCAGTCGAAGGAACTCAGTCTTGGCCTTCCCTAGGTAAATGGAGTAGGCCGACATCGGTCGTTTATCAAACCACAAGAGGCCGAGCTCCCCCAGACTTGATTGGAACAACTTGCACATTAAGGCTTCATCAGTTGAGTAGAGAGACATCATCTAGCGAAAGTGGACCAGGTGAGCACTTAGTGGCAAGATCCTTCTAAAATGGGTACGCTCCCTAGACGAGAGCTCGAATAAGCGCATCCATCTTGGGAGCTAGCTTGCTCCCCTCAAGATAGGAGCTCGCTCCTAACTAAAATGGGAGCTTATCGGGCCGATAAGGCAGTTATTTTCTTACCTTTAAGGGAGCTATGCTATTGTGGAAATAAGAATATGAAAATCATATTAGTCAAGAAGTTTTGCAAATTGAGAATATATAACTTCCTATAATTACACTTTAAGATCAGATTTTAGTACGTATCACTTTTTCTTTAATGGTCAAGTATTTAAAGATATTTTATACACATATTTTTATATAATCTATATACACCCCTTGGGCGCTCCCAACCTTAGGAGCTTCTAGGTGCCTCCACTCCCCCGCCCCCGCTTCGTGCTACTAAGGGTGAGCATATGCGTTGGTCTTAGGTTCAAACCTGTTGAACTTTGAAACGTTAAAATTCCTTGGAGGCTGGGCCGACCCAATTTCCTCCGTAAATGGCGACGAGACCAGTTGTTCGAGAAATTAGGTCCGCCTTAGACTAGTCTAAGAAATAGCAGAAATAACAACTACAAAATAGTTTTCCTAGATCCTCACCACACCCAACACGACAACCTCACTGCTAACTTACGGTATGTACACATTTGTTCCCCACTAACAAGGACCTTCTCATTTCCTGTGCAAATGTATCAATTACTCATTTTCAATCTGCAACAAATATCAACATAGTTCGAACTTCTGAAATCCTCTTACAATCATCTCCACACAAACAAAACGAGCAAAATAGATTTTTCGCTAATTAATACTCGCTGAAGTGCTATTACAGGCAATAGTATGGTGTTCGGCACAAGGAATTTCAGCTAACGAGGCTGACATGGAGCTCTCTCTGAGTTCAACCAGAATTAATGGAGTTTACACATGGCACTAAACCACAAGAAATAAGTAATCTAACGGCCTCCCATCAGTATAACTACAAGGAAATATCTAGAATACAGTAATTCAAAAAGGCATGCTAAAGAAAGAATTGAACGGAAAAACATTACAATGAGTTTCACAATACAGGTCATACGCACCGTATACGTCGAAGCACCGTCTCCGGGAAAAATAAAGCCCTTGCCAATTTCCTGAATATCGTAGACTGAGACACAAAGCCCCAAATTCGCAATAACCTTCGTTCGAACAGCAAAAAAAATCAAAAACACGTCAAAAAAACACAAGGATGAGAGAAGAATGGATTTCAAAGATAACGAATAGAAAACTGTGGTGAGAGAATTGGACCTTGTCTAAGAAGAGAGCTTCAAGTTCTCCCCTGATTGCGACGTGGAGAGGAAGGTCGAGGAGGTGAGGCGGCAAACGCAGCGTGTGCTCGATCAAGCTTAAACAGAACATTTTGAGCTTTGATTAGTGAGAAGATGGTTTAGGAATAGAAACCGTCGTCGGAGTTGAAGGAGGTGGTGGTGAAGCAGGAGGAGGCGGTTGGCAGCCGAAATCGCGCGCGCACAGAGAGAGAGAGAGAGAGAGGAGGGTTTATGCTTTTTTCCTTTTAATCTGGAAGACAATGCGGCCACAAGGTTTGTCGGCAAATTTTGACCTTGGACGCGAGGTTTTGTTTTATGCCCGCAACTTCGGACGTTTGGGTCAAATATTAGGCTTTTGAGTTGGGCTCTATTTAAAAACAATGTTCCAAAATAACTTTTTGGAAAATGACGGCCAAGAACATGTTTGATAATTAATATCCGCCAAGGACATTTTCAGTATTAACAAATGTTCTTAGCTTGTCCTTGGTGGGTATTAATTGTCAAAACACGTCTTGAGCCGTCATTTTCCCATAACTTTTAAAATGGAAAAATGACGGCCCAAAATGTGTTTTGATAATTAATATCAGTTAAGGACAAACTAAGAACATTTGTTAATGCTGAAAATATCCTTAGCAGGTATTAATTATTAAAACAAGTCATTGGCCGTCATTTTCCCTTTAAAAATAATCTTCCAAGTGGCCCAAGATGTCTTTCTTGGAGAATTTTAATCCTGAGAATAATTTCCTTGAAAATTAATTTTATGAAAATTACTTGGAGGTCCTTGGTCCCACTAAAATTATCCAAATTGTTGAAGCCAAAATCAATTAAAAAACTTATTTCAGGGTCGTTAACATTATTATCATAGGGATAAAATTGAAAACCAAGCTTAGAAAATATGGATAATAAATTTTGAGTTTACTGCAGCGTGTTTGCTAAATATATATTTTCGCATCATTTTCTTTTTTGATTTGAAAAAAAATAAAGATAAAAACATGTTTTATATTTGGATTATTTACATAATCAGTTTCTAAATTTATTAAAAAAAATCTGCTTTTGTTTTACCCAAAAACTAGTCTGGTTGATGGATTTGAAACTAGACAACGATAAAAAGGAAATTGCAATTTTAAAAAATTCAGCATACATTACTGCGAATAAACTTGCTTTCTTTCTTTTTTTTTTTTAGCCCATCGGTGGGAGAGATCATTACATCATCTATGAAGTACGAAGTACAAAGTACAAATCACGGGACACTACATCTATTGTGAGAGTCCACGAGATAATCCAGCCCAACAACTGAACTAATAGGATAAATAAGCCCATAAAAAGGACTACAATCACTATGAGCTCAATCCAACTACAAGCCCCATTAAGGGGAGAAATAACCCCAACTAATACACCTACACTCAGGTAAGAAGACTCGAACTCCTGGTGAGATGTAAGAGTTCTGGCCAACTGAGCTAGCCCCAGTTGGTTAAACTTGCTTTCCATATTTTGCATTCTACCATAAGTAAATGTGACGAGAAAAGCATTGGGGTTTTTTCCTCTTAAAAATACCTCAATTCTTCAAAAATTCTACCAACCATAATAGACTAATTTGTAGCAAACCAATTTATTTTGCAGCTTTTATAGTAAACACTACTCTTGTGCTTCTGTAACATTTAATCCATAATCCAAAGCTGCAACAAACACACTTCATAGCTTCTCTAAAATCTAGAATCTGGAGTAGAATCAACAATATAAAATATAAGAAAAAGCTGTCGCAAACAGTCCCCATATCATTAATTTGAAAATCAAGAATCCCTTCTTAATTCCTACTATTGATTTCTAGAATGGATTATGTACACACAAAGCACCAGGATTGCGACTAACCCACATAAGGACTCGCCTTATTCCACCACCCCATTATTCCTAATCACTAACTCAGCTCCTACATGATTTTGGCTGAAAAAATTCCCTGTCAAAATTTACAAAACGGAAAAATATCGGAAGAATGAGAGAAAAATCAAGTAAAAATGTGCAGTCCCCTCTAACACGAAACGTCGAATCTGTGTGATGAATTTGAATCAAATTTCAGGGCTCCAATGGCAATGGTTCAGGATTCAATCATCTCTGAATGTTGCATTGTTGGAGGTACGGGTGTCCGTAGTTAACATGCCTCCTCCAGTATTCCTTGTACTTATCAAGCCCGGTATCCAACCACGGCTTCATGATTCCGTCGAAGTGTATGACTGCAGCCTGCTCGATGTCTACCCGCCTGATGCCAGAGTCATGACCTAGGCCAAGGACGTGCCATGTCCTGTCCAAGGCCATGGTATGGTTGTAGAAGGTGACCCAACCTAAGGCCAGGCTACCCGCCTTCCACAATGGCCTTTCATCTCCCTGCATGATTCCCAATTATAAGAATAAGCATAGCAGTTGTATTCACAGAAAAACCGAACGTGTGCATAAGCCTAACAATACCACCAGAAAAGAGAGGTACATAAGCAATTTATGGTAAACCACTCTCATGAACCCTTCCAATGCCTGATTGATGGGCTAGAACAAACACAGAAAACAAAAATGCACATCAGCTAGACTCGAAACCATTGCAACACATAAACGAGATAGCATCCGATAAGGTTTCCAATCTCAGTAGTTATGTCACCTTGCAAGTTCCAAGCAATTGACATTGTGCTTGTGGAGCGGAACGTACTCCCCTAGTACAAGAGGTAAATTCCAATATTGCACGCCACCGTTTGGCCAATCATATTTTAACCGGGGTAAGGGAGGGAGTGTCATTCTTGACATTTTACCTAAGATAGGTCTTCACCCACAAACCAATGACAGTCAAATAAAACCAGATCTGGGAACACTGAAAGATAATGTCTATAACTCCAACATGATGCAATTAAAGTGATATTACTCGTATCATTGCAACATCATTCTTCTAAGAGACTAAAACGAATCACCTGACAGGTCAACACTTAAGGCACAAATAACAGAGCAAACAATCAAAGAGAGTATTGTCCAAAAGCCTCAGAAAGCTAGCTCCATCCAACTCAAAACCAATCGGTAATGAGTGGAGAGGCCACCCAGGCTCATATACTAGTTTTGAAGGTTATAATTAACCCATGTGGGACAAGCTCTAACAGGGTCAACAAAATAAATAGCTTGAATCCACCAGTAAATTAGAAAAAAATGAACTTGCAGAGAAAGGGTTTGAACCATACCAATTGCAGATAGTTGTGGTAGACCCCAGTTAGATTATGTCTCCACCACTCTCGAAGATCAAACACATTCATCCCAAAAGCCCATGTGCATGCCTCGCGATCAAACCTCTTTTCAATGCTTGGGTCTGAAAAGTTGACAAACATATCCATCCGGCGAAATGAGGCTTCACCTTCCTGACAAGTCTCCACCGCTCCATTTACTTTGCCCTCCATACTGATGTTCCAAAGTCCTGTCAGATCCCTTTGCACAACCACGTCATGGTCAAGAAGCACTATCTTATTCAGCATAGGGAACACATCTGGCAGATAGAATCTAAGGTGGTTCAGTGCAGAGGTATATCTTAGGTCAGGGGAGTTTTCCTTCCGCAGTGTTGCATTGTACTTGGTGGACAACCATTCAAAAGACTCTATACTCTGGATCTGCATTGCAGATTTGCCTGGAGGATTTAATAAGAACCACATAGACATTGCTGGGAGGTTTAGAGAATCTGTCACTACGTGAAAGACTAGCTTCTCTGGTTCCTGCAAAGCAATAATAATTAGGTTCTACTTCAGTTCAAGATATTTCAGTTCAATGCCTCATAAACATAAACAAGACATTTCCATATTCATACATCAATCACACAACTGAATTATCATGCTATTAATCAATGGAGTTGGCACAAAAAAATTGGGCGCCGGACACGCTTCTTTAACCGCCTATCCTTTTCACTAACAAACTTTACAAGCACTGAAATTTGTTGTCATCAGACTTGCTTCAGTTGTGCGGTCCTGTTTACTATAACAGGGAAGCCATGAACAGTCTTGATCCTAAGGAATTAATCAAGTGATGAGCAAAACAATATGTGTCCATAAGAATCCAATTCGTATAACTAACTACGCAAAAAAGAAAGTGAAAGCTTTATGATGAGTTGCACAACAAAAAAAAAACACTCCACACCTGCACAATACAAGAAAGGTGGATTAAGTGTCAAAACTAGCATGCAGATGGTCATATCCGTGCGGCAGGTGAACTGCTGGCCAAAACTGTAATAAATGACAATTGAAAAAGATAACACAATACTAATTACTTTTTGGACCAAAAATATGCTATTTAAGTGATATGGCACCAAATAAACCTCAGGCAGCTTACCCTAGAGGTGGAAATGGTAGAGTTCACAACCACAGCACAGGCCAGAACATTGTCACTGAAGACAGCAAAGTGATAGAGATCAGGATCATGCAATTTCTGCTGATTAGGGAACTGCCACTCCTCTGGCTGCAGGGCAAAGTATTCAGCAGTCAACCGCATGGACAGGCAGTGAAGGCCTTTGGGGGTTGTCCTTCCAGCAAGCTGAAGAAGAAATTGAACTTGACTCTTCTGTGCCCTAGCCTGTTCCTCCAAATTGTAAGTCATAGCACGGAGTTTAGTGACCATGGCGGGGCAGTCTGTATACACACGGCTGGCTTTTGTCAAGGTAGCCTCCATCGCTCTCATCCTATGCAAAGCCCTGAAAAGTTTTTACTGATTGTTAGATGAGATGTAGGTAATTATGTCAAAGAGTAGCCATGTGAATGCCATCCAGTTACTTGATTACACATATTTGGTGGCACCAACTAAACAGACTTGGCTGCGGAATAATCAAATTTAGCACTCAAGAGACTTTCCTTTATCTTGATTGCCTAGGTAGCCGGATCTCCAATCCCATTTCAGAGGAGCAAGAACCAGACTCGGTACACAAGAACAGTCTAACATAAGAAAAGGATCGAAACCCAAGTTTAAAGAAAGAAAACGTGCACATCAACAAACATAAAGAAAAGCAGGTCTTATTTCACCAGTTGTGGATCTTGTACGACAAATACTCAAACAATATGCATTAGATAAGATTAATATCTCGTCTATTACCTTCCTAAATATTCAATCCCTCGCATCTCTTTCAAGTAAATTATACCCACTTTTATTGCTCTCCAAATCTATTTAAGCAGTAGGAAGTCGATGGAAAATGCACTCCTACTATCTTATTGGTTTTGCGTTTGATTCCATATGGCATCATACCTTCGTGTAAAGATGATAACAACCGGTAATGGTGGTCGAAAAAGGAGTATGATATAACAGGACAGATCCAGACCAACCATTTGAAACTAATCCTAGGGCCTCGGTCTTGGAAAATGATATATGCCAATAATTCTTTCAACTAAGTATCATGACTCCCATTTCTGTCAAACATATGATGAAGAATGGTTTCAAAAAGTAAAAAGAAGAGATTAGAAGTTTACACCGGAGACAAATCAGAATCCTTGCTAGATTCACCAACAGCTCGTTCCAACATTCTAATTCGTAGTCTCAACTCTCTTACTAATTGGGATTTGCTACCAGGTGGAGCAAGTTCGAAGTATGCATTGGCCCTAATCAACTGATCTTTAATCTCTTTCACCTTCTCATCTGATACCCTCCTTGTCAATGCCTGTATATTTTGATTGCCTTGAACTGTTGCCTGTATATTTCGATTGCCTCGAACTGTTGCCTGTTCCGACTGTTCCTGCTATACAAATCCAGATCATGTTACTCAGCAGACCGCAAAGCGAAAGAACTTCATATTTCCACATACACTGTTTGCATATTGGATTTGTATGGGAAAGGAATAGGAAAGAGAAAGAATGGAAGATAGAATAAAACTTTTTTATTTAGTTTGATTGGCTTGGGAAATAAGAGGAAAATGAGAACATATTTTGTCAAGATATTCTCTCTCTTTTATGAAAAGAAAAGGCAAACGAACGAGTCATTTTCATTACCTTCTCATTCCCTTTCCCACACTAAATACAAAATCTGAACGTAAGGTATTTTCTTACAAGAACTTGATTTAGGAAGGAAGTTCTTCTAGATTACATCCTAAGAGGCATTGACTTATGAGATTATCATGTCACATCTATGTGATTATCATGTCACATCTATGTGGCTATCATACCAATGATGGTTTCTCCAGCTGCACCTGTTGATAATCTTGTTTTGCATCCTGATTAGTACCTATGGTTCAAGACAAAGAGGACTTCAATAAACATCCATCATAGATGGACAAATGAGGATCGATGAAGGGAAATATGCAACAATAAAATCACCATTTCTCTTTGGTATATCTGTGCCGATTCTGGCATTTTCAGATCCGTCAGACCTACTACTCCCATTAGAAGAAATGTCAGCAACCTCAGAACCTACAACACCATCTTTATACACAACTAGTGGCGGCTCTTCCACGCTTTCACCTTCTTTCTACACCAAAGGATCCAATTCCGTTTCTTAAAAATAAGCAACAAAACAAACAGGAACAACTTCATCATATAAATCAAACCAAAAGAGTACCTCCTCAATTGAACTAAGCGTGAGAGCATCTGTCCTATATTTCTGTCCTCAAAAAGCAAAAAGAAGTCATTAGATTTCTATTGGATAAACCCCTAAATCCCTGTTGGTTGTAGAGAAACGTATGGCGCAGATTTAAGAGAGAGAGAGAGAGAAAAAACGAAACTAAAACTGTACAGCAGTATGACAGAAACATCTATTTGATTCAGTTGAAGGCTTGAAGCTACTCTCTCTTTGGTCAATCAAACTTTTTTTTGCAAAAAAAAACAAACGGTTTTCTGTCTGATTTATCCTCTGCTTCTGTGCAATCAACCAAATAGTAGTACAAGTACTAACAAATGAAATCAAAAGCAAATAATGAGATTCATACGATAGTTGACAAATCTTCGATATACTCCTCCGATGCTGCAAGAAGAAGAAAAAATTCAATCAATCAAACGCGAGAGGATTGAGAGCGCGAGCGCAAAGCGAGAATTAAAACTCCTTATGATCACTTCGTTAATACACGGAGATGAACAAAAATATGTAGGCTTATGTTACCTTCGGATTTGAAATTTCTCAACGTACTGGAGAGTAGAAAAATCGGAAGTAAAACAGAAACAGAGAGCAGAGAGAGGATGGATATCCTCGTGCATCGGCGATTCTGCTTCATCAAAATCCACAAGTGTCCACACTAGGGTTTTCGAACATTGCTTTTGTATGGGTTCCGCAAAAACAGTTTAGGGTTTTTCTCGTCTTCCTGGTTCTTCTCTTCTTCGTGCTTTTTAGAGAGAGAAAGGTGCCGAGTTCGTGACTGCAACGGCTTTCTATATCACATTGACTGTCTCGATTTGTTTTTATGTGTTTCGGGCATTATATACCTTGGGGAGGTTTACCGGGAGACTTGAGATTTGAGCTCGGAGAAACGCAACTTCAAAACACAATTCTAGATACAATATAGGAGTAACATTTTAAAGGCGTGTTTGATGCACGTGATCTCTCATA
>JAOTQK010000005.1:3120297-3161259 GCA_025642025.1 Rhododendron ferrugineum
TTCTCCGGTCTTGTGAACTCCTTGCTTTTTTGAAAGCATATCTAGAAAACATTTCGATTTCAGAACTAGGCTGGGTAAACCGCTTGGTTAGCCACCCCACCCAGCGGTGCTTCGTCTTGGAAGATATAATAGGACATGTATGGTTAAGTTATTGTGTGTCACTAATTCATGGTGTTTTGGATTACTAGTGTTTGAAGGTTGTGCTAACTAATTTGAACCTAGTTTTGATCCATTTCACATGGAAGTTTAGCTCGCATCCCCTCTGCGAATATATATATATATATATATATATATAGGAGAGCACACAGGCACACACTTTGTTCTCCTTGGGCATGTATCCTTGCAAATCCTTTGTGTTATTGATTTGATCGGCAAATCCTTGGTGTTATTATTATTATTTTTTGATAAGTAAATAATTATATTAGAAAGAAGACATTTAGGGAATGCCGCCCGCAAATCCTTAAGTGTTATTGCAATGACGTTGTCGTCTAATTTCGAACCGTGCATGTTGTAATGTATGGTAATTCTTATTGCTTGTGAAGCTGTTATGAATTACGATAGACATCATTTCAACATGATTTTGACTTTAACTTTCAAGAAGGTTGTTTAAATTTGTGTTTCTTACAACTCTAGGAGCTGCATTTTACTGGAACCTTTTAGTGTTGCCTGCCATTACCCAGCTAGGGCTGTTTTGACTGAGAAAATACTTCCATATTCTGAATCTGAACTTATAGTCAATTGTTGCTGTTCAAGACTAGTTAAATAATATTGTTTCAATTGGTAAAGCTATAACATAATAAGCAAGTTTCACCGCTACAGATAAATTTTTGACTAGGTCCAATAGTTTTAACGAACATCAAGAAATAAGCAAGATAAATATTGACTTCAAATATCAGAATAAACAATAAGTCAATAAACGTGACAGAAGTGCTGCAATGATAAAAAAGGAAAAAACAAAAACAAAATAGAAACCGTGTTCGTCACAATAACCAAATTTGTGTGCAGGTTCTCCGCAAATCTAAGGCAACATTTCAATCACCAAACTGCTTCAATTTAGAAGAACAAAGGTTCAGATTGCAGGGGTCAGCATGAGCATTAGAAGTGCTGAAAAGTTTTTCTGACTCAAAACAGTCAGAAATATCATCAGCAGACATTGGTGCCAAGAAGCTGTATACTATTCCTGGTAACTTCAGAACTTGGTCGATTGGTGCCTTGCCACACATTGCTAAACTCGTTACCGAAAGAAAAACGAAAAACGGAACTCAAAATTGTTGCTAATAAGATCTGTGCCCTAATAGCCTACGGAATTTGTTCCACATTATTGATGAAATACAAACTTCTGGTTTAAGGTATTCTAATGTAGCTTGAGTAAGATGAGACCCAAATTATTACTCCATGAAATACTTATTTGATCCAATCACCTTTATCACAATTTAAATCCTATAATAAGGTTTCACATGGTTCCTTGAATTTTGTCAAGGTCTTCTTTATGCAAATTGGAAATCAAGTCAGTGTCGTTGGTTAAAAGTGACAAAGATATAATCACTAATTAAACACTTACAAGTTTATCCAGGGTAGTATTAAAAGGATCAGCGTGAAGGTGTGTACATGCTGGTGCTTGTAAACTAGCTTCACCAGAGGAAATCTTATGTGATAATTTGGAGGGAGATTAGAGTTCTTCTTGCCCTTCTTGATTTGAGTACAAGCTTGGGGTGAATATATCGGAATTGGCTTTTTAGGTATTTACTTCTGCTGCTAATTGTACTTGTGATAACAGTCTATGGGGTTGAAAGTTGAAACAGCTTGTTTGAATGCTTACTATCATCTACAGTCTACACCAAAATGGGTGTTGGGTTCATCCTTTTGAACCTTATTTCATTTATAAGATATGATGCAGAAGAATCACTCACATCAAATTCTCATTTAAGGAAAGCAGAATGTTTTTAGCAAGATCTGGTCGTTCTTAAAAAAATAAAAAATCGTCAGGAGAGGTACGTCAAACAGGCTTCTTTATATTCTCAGCTCGTGGTTCGAATTGGACATCTGAATTGGGATACTAAGGGTAAGATTTTACATGGTTATAACAGATGTTAGTAGACCCACAGAATGTTCAATTATGCTCGAAACTTGATCTGGGACAATTTCAAACTACCAAACCTATCAGGCGAAAAATCAAGTGAGGTCTAACTCAGATATTGCGATGAAACTTTGCAATGCTGCAACAAACTCACTGCTGAGCTTGCCAACTTCAAACTAATGCTAGTGCGTAATTGAATTAGAATCAAGGGCACACGAGATGAAATCAGCAGTAAGGTTAGAGAGTAGTAGCTTGCGACACAATTTGGATCATTCGCGAAGCCATGCAACTGAAATCTGAGTTTAATTCCTCCTCTAATATGCTCAATAAATTATCAGAACCAAGAGCTACTTGCTATGATACCAAATGATGCAATCAAAATATCAACCACATAAACTAGCAGGGAGGAGTTTGAGTGATTAAGGTGCAACATTCTTTAACCAGAACTGGTTAATTGAGTGATTTATGTCACTTATTTATAGAATATAGACTTAAGGGCACTGACAGCCACCAACTCACTGTCAACTAGCTCACTAACAGAACACTTAACAGAACTTCTCACTCTCAAGGAATAGGACTAAATTTAATCCCAATTGTGTCAATCCCGCTTTATGAGGTTCTTTTTTTTAATCAAGAGTTGTTTTGCAATTTTTGGCTAGTTGTATGGATTTAAGGTTTTTGCAAAAGTTGGTTATTAGTTTTTAAGACTTAGATGCCAACTGGGAATATTTGCTATTAATCTCTATTTGATCAATTAAATTTATTTGGTAAGTCTTCTGATAGCACTTTTTGGGTGTTTTCACTCTTGTATCAGGTGCTGGTTTCTGCCAAGGAAGAACCAGATCTTCCTATTTCTCCTGCCATGGAAGGTTTACTGAGGGTTCATAAACGTATTGTTGATGTGGACAGTGACCCAGCTAATACTCCATCTGGTGCTGGTGGGATGGTTTGCACAAGGCTTCTAGTGGCAGCCAATCAAGCTGGAGTCTTGATTGGAAAACAGGGTGCCACTATAAAGTCTATTCAAGATGCATCCAGTTGTACGATTCGTATTCTTGGAGGAGGTGCTTTTCAGATCATTTCTGCCCAATTTTGTTTGAAACTTGTTTCCATGGAACAAACTAGCATGTCTGTCTGTTTGATATTGTTTTCCATTACTTAGTAGTTTCTCATTTCAAATGTTGCTTCTTTGAATTTCCGCTCGAGGAATTATTCCGAAATAATATTTTTTTCCTTTTCCCATGGTTTTATTTGAGAGAAAGTGAGAAACTGCTTCTTACCCCATTTGTTCCAAATGTCAATTTCATCCCTTCTCCCTTTTACTCGTGCAGATGTTCACTGATTTGTTGTCTTGGCTTTTGTTGCATGAGTAAAAAATTTGGGAGGTGCTTATTTTGAGATCATTGGAATGTTTCGTTGGCTTCAAATCATTAACCCAATTGATATTTTTTATTTACTGAACTCTTATAGTTTACCTAGTGTAGTAGTGTGTCTCCATTTCGTATTGATTGCTTCTCCTATATGATGACACAAATTATTGCAGAAAACCTTCCACCTTTCGCCTTGCCGGATGATAGCATTGTTGAGGTACAAGGGGAGGCGACAGGCGTGCACAAAGCAGTTGAACTGATTGCAACCAATCTCAGGAAGTTTTTGGTTGATCGAAGCGTTATTCCAGTGTTTGAAATGCAAGTAAGTTTTAGAGCCTCTTTTCATGTATTTGGGGATATTTGGTTTCTTGAGTTGGTAATTAGAGGGGGTCATGCTAATGAGAGCTTGGCTTTAACAGTCTTTTTGGCAAACTAGGAGGGAGAGAGAAAGGATAAGTGTAATTTATGAGGGAAGAAAGGAATAGTCGGTTTTCTGAATAAGCAGGAGAAGTAGTATAAAAAATTATCTTGTTTTGTTAGAGTTGTTATACTATTAAAGTGGTTTCTTGCTTGCTTGTAAAGCTCTAGGATTATGAGTTGCATTAGGTTTTTTCCGCTCCATGACCCTCCACCTTTTGGAGAGATTGAAAAAGCGTTTAGTAGGAGAAATCTCTTCTCTACATCTCCCTCCTCTTAGTGATCTATGCAAGTCATAAATGGTTTATGATAGCTGATCCATCAACCTACTTAATCGAGCTTTATGCTCCAAGGAAATAAAATGCATAAACGAGGGATCAACTTCCTCGCTGTGTGATGGAGTATTTTTCAGCTAAAATATGTTTTAAGGAAATGGGAAGGCTAAATTTTTACCCTTTTATTTAGTTAGCGTGGGAGTTGGACTGTTGGGTACTGGGGCCATTGGTTCAGTGATTAGAACTTGAAAGTCGGCCTGGCAACCTTGAGGCTATAGGTTCAAAACTAAGGTCAACCATCTTGAGATCATCCTCTAATGTATCTCTCTTCTCAAGAAAAAAATGATCTTTAAAAGGTTTGAGATCACCTCAAAAACTCTTTGGAGTTGTTTGTATCCAATAAAATCAGAATTACGCACATCTTGATCATAAACACTATTTCCCTCCCATATCTCTGATGTGTGCACACTGGGTTGATGATGTCTGTTATCTGATCAGATGCAAGTGCCGAATGCCGAAGCAAACCACAACATACCCCCACACCAACCTTGGGGGTCGGCTCCTCAAGGTTTTGGCGGTGGACCTGGTTTTATGCCTAACCCTCAATACATGCCTCCTCCGCGTCAGTTCGACAATTATTATCCACCACAAGACATGCCTCCTTATGACAAGCAGCTTCGTCAAGGGCCACCTGCGTATGGGAGAGATGCATCTATGGGAGTTCATGCAACTAGTGCACCTTCACAGCAATCAGTTGTTACAAAGGTTTGATACTTTACTTTGTCTTGTGATCTCTTAAAGGTTTGATACTTTGCTTTATCTTCTGTACTCTTGTGAAGATAAGAGAACAGGGGGGCAAAGAGCTAATTGTTGGGTTCCATAGACTTGTACTAATTCTAGCAGCTGGGAGAGGGAGGGAGGAGTTAATCCTAATGATTTCCTATTAGCCATCATTTTGTAACTGCTGCTGTTACATCATTTTCTTCACTTTTGAAAACAGATGTATTATTCTGTATTGTTTTTATTTTTATTTTATCCGATTCTGTATTGTTGTTGTTTTATGTGTTCACAGGTCACTCAGAGCATGCAAATCCCTCTATTATATGCTGATGCTGTCATTGGGATCTCTGGTGCAAATATTAGCTATATACGCCGTGCCAGCGGTGCAAGCATCGCAATACAGGAAACAAGAGGTGTACCTGGTGAGATGACCGTGGAAATTAATGGATCTGCATCACAAGTCCAAACTGCTCAACAGTTGATACAGGTGTTCAATTCTTTTAGCACTTAGCTGCATATACTCCCTCCATCCCTTCATAATAGTCTGTTGTTCAATTATTGGTTTTCTCTTGTAGCTAGTCCGTTTTAAAATTCAAAGATCATAAGTTTGTAGGATTCCCCTGTTGGCCCTCTCTTTAATAGGAGTAAATTACTCCAAGGAATCAAATGAATCACTGAAGGGCAGTCTTGAAAAGTTGCGGGTTTTAAAGCATAATCGTTTTGTTTCCATAAACGTTGAATTCCCATAAATGGACCAGGAAAAAGGGATGGATGTTCAATCAGTTGATAATCTTCTCCTCTTTTACATGAATGCAGAATTCCATGGCAGAAGCTGCTAGCAACACGCAGAACAACCCAGCTGCACCAACTGGCCAACCATACGACTATCCTAGTCAGGGTCCAGTATATGGGTCTCCACCATCCAACCTCGGTGGTGGTCATGCTCCTGCAGACTATGCTTATGGAACCAACTATGGTTATTAAAGAGGCTCACTTCTTGGCCATTCATGTAGGGCTCCAACTTTTGGGTAGTGATATTTGCTCTAGGATTTCAGATGGGAAATACAAGACAATTCTTGGTCAGGAAGTCTGTGTTGTAGTTGGATATGCTTTTCTTGAACCTTGCTGTTTATGGCTGCTGATGTGTACGGTTATTCTCTTTGGTTGCTTCTTTAAACAGTTAAAACTCAGGTTGGCAGGACTACTTGTCTTTTCATGAGTGTGGATATTGATAGGATGACTGCTGTGGCAAACTATTCTTAGTAATCTCTTATGTGGTTCAAGCATAATGTCTGTGCTGGAAACAAAAAGCACATCAGCGGTTAAAATGGCATTCGTTTTGTGCTGATTTTTTTCAGCAGTAAAATTTCACGTGATGAATTGGCCGTCATCTATTCTAAAGGCTCCCAGTGACGTTGCAGGCACAATTGGTTGGATGCGAGAGTTTAAAGTGCTAATGTGGAGGATATATATGTATATATATATATGCTTTTGCTATTATACATGATTCATCAAGAGTGCTCTTAATTTTCTTCCTTTTATTATCTAGGGGATTCTAAAAGACTCTTTGGTTCTCAGCCTAATTATCTCTGCATGTGTACTTAACGAGACTGATTTTGAAGTGCATTGGTTGGTCAAGTTACCTTAGATCTTTTCGGCAGAATTTCTCAGTTCAAATGGGCAAGGGGAGTTTCGACTGATTAAGAAAGACGGAAGGATTAGAAATCTAACTTATGGTTCGATGGATTGATAGCGATTCGATGGAACTGTTCGTTTTCAGGTTTATAATATACCATAGGAAACTCAAAACAGCAGGAAAAATACCTCAACACGACCTTCCACCAAATGAGAAGAATGACAGATTTGCAAAAAAAAAAAAAAAAATTGAAAAAAGAATAAGAAAAAAGCTGATAGGGATCAATGCGCTCAATTTCAGGTGAAAATGATGTCGAATGCAGGGAACTAGGAATGTTCAGCGCAAATCTTGTCAAGATTCAACAGTCCAAGACCCTCGACTCAGAAAAATGGCGCCAAAAAAAGGGACCAAAACAACAACAAAAACGCCGGACAATATGCAGTACACTGATGCCCCGGTTACTTACATTCAGGGAAAAACAAGGAATACAAGTAACTAAAAAGATAGAAGAATACCTAGAAATAGCCTAAGTTAAAGATAAAACGATCTATATGGGTGCTGCACAGGTGGTTCTGAAATGGCCAGTTTGATTACAACGGCTGCAACGGACGACCCGTTTTGCTCTCCCCTTCTCTTCTGTCCGAGCTCGCCTTTTCCGGGGTCGAGCTGGAGGCCGAAGCGACTTTGGCGGGTTCACGATTGCATCAGACCCGTCGCTTTCGCTCTGCAACCCACCATCTAGCGTCTCCTTCCAAAGGGTCCTATCCGGAACCGGGTGTATCGTCTGAGAATACGCTTTCCGATATGTTGCCACCGTAAAACAACTCTCCGTGAACCGATGCACATTCTGCCGGCATGAAAGTAGGGCCGCCACGGCATGAGCGCACGGTAGGCCGTAAAGCTGCCACCCTCTACACGAACAACAACGATTTCTGATGTCAACGACATTTGTTCCCTCGTGGGATATAACTTCGAATTCTGCTTCATTTGCTCGGAGCACCTGATATTGGAAAAATAGCAGGATGAATGCACAACTTTCTAGTTTCAAATAGCCAAAATACAAAGAGTAAGCTAAAGCAAAGAATAATTCCAACGGCTAGAGTGAGTTGGTCTCCAACCAATAAATTAATGTGCTGCTGCAATCATAATAGAATTCTAGGCCCAAAGCTCAAGTAAAAGTAAGGCCAACAATTGGTCTAACTGTCTAAGCTAGGTCCCAACTCCTGAGAGTACCAAGTATACGAATAATAAATAGGGAAAGTGAGCATGGGTGTAACGAAAAACCGCCAACTAGTATACAGCACCTGATAGGACCGGGCCCGCTCGAGTGCCTCCAACACGCGTCTTTCAGCGGAAGGCACGAGTATTGATGCCCACTGCATACTTGCTTCCCTTCGCTCGTTGAACCAAGTCATTAACTGCCGGCGGATAGACTCCATCATTTGGATTATTGGAAGCGTAGAGGCTTCGAGTATCCACGAATTCAAAGATTCTATTATGTTAGCGGTTAGATTCCCGAACCGGGTCCCCTCGAAATAAGCTGTCGCCCACAACCGAGGCGGAACCCTTCGGATCCAGTATGCAGCCTCCTGCGATACATCCTCGATTTCAAGGACTTTTGCTTCGAAATCGATCACTGTGAGGGCATTGGCAGCTTCCCAGAGGAGGTTGACGAGCATGCTATTATTGAACTCCTTCCGGAAGCTTTCGCTGAGGTGGTGCAAGCAGAACCCGTGGAAAGCAGTAGGGAAGTTTGCTTCCACCCCTTCTACGATGCCCTTCTGTCTGTCTGATAAGATTGTAAGCCTAGGCATGTTTTCAGTGTTGTTCTCAAGCAGGTTGTGAAGCTCAGAAAGGAACCACATCCAGTTGTCATCGTTTTCCTCGTCCACTACACCAAATACCAAAGGAAATAAGGAACCATCCCCGTCAAAACCAGTGGCGAAAAACAACGTTCCAAGGTACTTGCTTTTCAGGACGGATCTATCTAGCCCAATTAGCGGGCGACATGCATTCAAGAATCCATAGATTGATGCTTGAAACGAAATAAACAGACGTTGGAAGCAGTTATCCGCTGGATTCACATAAACTGAAGCGATACTGCCTGGATTCGTTCGTCTAATCCGGTAACAATACTGAGGAAGGATACGGTAGTCTTCTTCAAATGACCCACGAACAGCAGCCACGATCCTCTCCTTCCCTCTCCAGGCTTGCTTGTATGATAATGTGATACCATGAACCCGATGAATCTCCTCCAATATCTCCTTTGGCTTGTAATGTGGGTTTTCCCTAAGGCTTTGTTCCACAGAACTCGCGACCCACTGGACTGAAGCCTGTTGATGGCCCAAATGGGTGATTCCACCACAAGTGTGTTGGTCGTGAATAGTCCTGATAGTGAAGGTAGGAACACCTGGAAGCTTCGCAGCGTGAATCCGCCAAGGACACCCTTCACTTGCACATTTGGCAGTAAAACGGGTCTTGTCAGATTTCACAGTCTGTATCTCAAAGTGAAGAGCGATTGCAGTGTCTCTCAGTGCCCTCCGACAACTCTTGACATCAGAAAACTCTTGCCCAACGGTCAATTCATGTGTTGGAGCTGGAACCAAAGTTCTCGATTGGAGGAAAGGTGTTGCGACCAGGTGTCCATGGTGAACGGACATATCTGGGGCAGCTACAATACTCATGTCTTGACTAAGCTCTAAGTCATCCATTTCATTGCTGTCAATAACAGTCAATTGATTATTATTCTCCAATAACCCGAATTCATGATTCTGGGAAGCAAGATCCATCTGATGATCACAGGTATCAAGTTCGGTATCATCTTCATTAGGACTAGAGTTATCACCATTGCCCTGATTTATTCCTTTGTCATGGCTTTGTTCATATCTGCTCTCATGCTCATTGCTATGGCCATTGGTATGCCGCAGAACCATTTTACGGTCATGGGCCTGACCTAGCTCTAATTCGTGATCATCTGCATCAACTATACCCAGATCATGGTCATCAGTCTTTCCGAGCCCTAAATCATGACCCTGTCCAATGATCACATTATGTCCTATACCCAAATGTTGGTTCTGTGCCACCAATAAATCACGTCTTTGCCCGAGAACCATATCCTGGTTCTCCATAATTAATGCACTCAAATATCACAAGCACAAAACCTTCTGACCTTGAAATACTAGCTGGAGACTCTGGTTTACTACTTATAAACCTGTCCAAATGAAACACGCCCAAATGAATCAAAAAGTCCTACTCTGTTCTTTCACACAAAGCAAATAACTCCAAAAAATAAGCAAACAAGGAACAACAAATACCGTAGAACGTGTCATCAGAAGATTCAGAACACAAAAATACATAGTTCCCTGAATCCTCACTTATCAAATCAGGGAATTTGCAGGAGACAACAAACTTTGAATTGGCCAGATGCTTTTAGTTGTAGAATAATGATTCCTACAATTGGAGCCATACAACCAACATCGTTAACATGATAAATAGTAAATACCGACCAGATATTCAAATACAAACAACCCTAAAAAAGAAGAAAATGTTTAAATTAGTCTTCGACTAAATGCGAGGTTGGTTCGCTAGTGCAATTATACAAACTAAAATAATTAATCCTACTTACTTTAAATGTTATAAGCAAGAACAAATTCCACCATCAAACACATTCAGCTAAACCCAATCATAACTAGATGTTTGCTTGCTTAAATGACACGGGTTCTGCATTTGGCCTATGGGCAGAAACAACTAAAAAACACGAAGGAAAAAAATAATTTGTGAAGCTCAATTTTGGGTTTTTTTTTTTTAAACTTCTACTATTCAATAATCAGCTTTGGAAACATGATACCCCAGCAGCCCAGCTTTCTCAGCAATCAAAAAACGAGCAAGAACGCAGCGAGCAATAAACGAAACCAAAATCTAGCTGAAAGAAGCTCACCGAGAAACATCTGGAAGAGCAACCACAAAAATCCCTAATTTCGAAAGCATAAGATGCGAGGTACCAAAGATCTCAGCTTTGATTGAAGAAAACCTGCAAAATAGAGAGAAAACAGAACAGATTGTTAGGTCCATGGTCAAGAAATACTCAAAATAAACAGTTAGGGTTTGCGAAGTGTTGGAAATATAATAAGAGTGTGTTGTATGTGTATCTATATCAAAGAGGAGAGAAAAAGAGAGTTTTTGATTTTGGCGGTAAGAGAGAGGAGAGAGAGAGAGAAAGAGAGAGATGAAAATACCTGAGAAAGAGAGGGAGAGAAAGGGTAGAGAAGAATGGGGAGGCGAAATTGGGCAAAGGGCAGAGGATTGGGAATCGGAGTTTAACAAATACTACTTCAATAAAGAGGGTATTTAGGTCAACCCGATATTCCCCTTTGGTCTCCTTATTTTATGCAAATTATGTTTTCCCCCCAAGCTTGGGAAAATATTTTAGGTGTTTTTGGGGCACCATCCAAATATTTTAGGTGGTTTTGGGGCACCACATGCCCCGAATTCCTCCACAGCCACACATTTATATGTGGCTCAATACTTGAGTGTATGAGTCCTAAGAAAAATTTCGTTATAAAGAGTATTAAAATATCACGTGACGGTGTTCTGAGCTTCGGCCTTTCTTATGTTATGATTTTATAATTCATCATTTTAGGTGATTTTATGTATGTTATTACCATTAGTTAAGACGGAATAAGTAGTTGCTAGCGGGTCTTCCCAACATGCATCCTAAGCGTAGGTAATGAAAACTTAAATGTGTTTTTATATTCTTTGCGTATGCACTTGAAAAAAATGTACAACTCAATTAATTGTTTAAATAGGAACACTATATAAAAATCATGAGAAAATGACGAGACCACAGTTGAAGGAGAATGACAAATGAAAGTTGATTAATTCAAATCCTTAATGACGTGATGCTATTGTTTTATCAACAAGACAGTATTATTTTATTGGTTAAGAGGGAACTTTGTGGATATTTGCTGAAAGAAGGGTATATCATCAGTTGTTAAAAGGAAGATGAGGGTGGATTGTTATAAGAGGGGCAATCCTATTAACAAAAATAAGAAGGGTAGTTCTGTGCCCCCAATTTTTCATGGTTTCTTGAGAGTTGAGAATATAATGAAGTCCAAGGGTATAGTTTTCCCTCCGTACTCCCAAGGTCAAAATAAATGGAGTAGTAGGTTTTTCTTGTAACAAACTACATTGGTATTTCCATTCGGTAAAGCAGTTATCGTTGTTTAGGGGGCTAGACCAATCAAGTCCCATTATTCTTAGCGACCTCAACATAAATCACCATAAGCTCTAGGGATTAGTCTAGTTGGTTGGTAAATTTGCTCCCCGCGCAATTGATCAGGTTACGATTCTTGAAGCCAAGCCGGAAGAAAGTAATTTCTTTTGTGAGTTCCCTAGTCCGACATAGACGGCCTGCCTTTGACCGGACCGGAAAGAGAATTAGTTAAGGTGCATATAAATTGATCCGAATACCCCTACCGTCGAGCCAAAAGTGGAAAAAGCATAAATCACTATTAGCAGTGTACTACTACTATGTATCTTTCCATTGTTGTGGTTAGCAATGCATTCGGGGTTAGGTTAATCACCAAAACAAACACATATTAAACTCTTTCTTCTCCTTGGATGATGGGAAAGTTCGAAGTGAAATTTTTAATAGCAAGTGAACTTGTAGTAGCAGAATCCCATCCATTTGATACACAACCACAATACACTAACCTGTATCAAAAATTTCAAAACACCCACAAACCAAAAGACAACATGATAGTGGTATCCCCTTTCTTCAATAATAATTTTCTCTGTGATTTCGCACCAGAGAGGCATTTCGGCTCACCAAAATCGACCATTATACAAATTCAACCTTGTATTGTTGTGACCTATTACTTCAAATACTGCAACTATAACCCCATCACAAGAAAAAAGGACATATTGCAATTGCAATGGACCAATGGCATTAAAAGTTGAATCATCTTCCTAAAAGGCCTACCAAAAACCCAAAAATTCTAAACCCTACGGCTTCCCCAAGTACTGTATCTAAAGTAGCGTAGCTAACATGATCTCGATACTCACCACATGAAACATAAGCAGCAAAGAATGCCAAATTTCCTCTTTCACTGAACTTCCTCTGACGAGTACACCCCAAAATTCATGTCTGCCCAAAGATGAAGCTTTCATGCATTTTTTCTCTTCAACTCCAAGCCCAATTTAAGGTAACAGTTTCCCAGAGCAGTGAAAAATAGTAAACCCACAGAAAACCAGTTAGCGGTCAGAAAACGGTCATCGTAGTTGTCAAGATGGAACAACCTTATTTAAACCTGCAGATTCAAGCATAGGCAGCATTTCAGAAATGACCTTTTGCAGGGGAACCCGATTGCACCGAGTATTGCTTCCATTTATAACCATTCTGGATAGAAACGTAATTTCCTGAGAATCCAAGTTTTCATTCATTAGGTCGTTCCAGAATTTGTCGTCCTCGTTAAGGTTTTCGTCCTTCACGAGTTCAATGACTTGCTTTAGGGTTGCGACGTTCCTACCAGCACCGCAACCCATGGCAGTTGCAGCCCCCACTGCATTTGCAATTGTTAATATATTAACAGTGGGCATATTGTGTATAAAACCAAACGCAATAGCAGCTACGAAACTATCTCCACACCCAACAGTGTCGACAACGTTCACCTGTTAAAGATCCAGAATACCAACAAGGTTTAGATCACATACACAACGAAAAAAATTGAAAATATTCAACCAAATAGATGAACAGAAAACAGCTCCAGGGCGTCCAAAATATTTGTCATAAACTTAACAAATATCCACAGTTTTTCATGCCATCTCTTTATGAAAAAGAAAACAGAGGAGGAAATACCCCAAACACAATTTCGGAACAAAAAAGGAACAGGAGATTGTAAAGCATAAAGATTACAAGACATGACGTGGACATCAATGGTGAATTAGTCCGATGCGACTAAAATTCCCCCGATGCGACAAAAATTCCCACGAAAAAGAATTTTAAAAATGCACCATAATAGCATCAAGCCATAAATAAAAAGAAACAAGGATACTAACTTTTACGCATGAGAAAGTATTTGTGCCAACTAATACCTTGAATGCAGGTGCACAAGATATGCTTGACATGGTGATTAAAATTGAACCCTTTGCACCCATTTTGACAATCACCCATTTCGTTCGTAACCCTTTCTTCAGCAACTCCTGCCCAGCTAGCACTGGGTTTCTAATTCCAGTCAATGATTCCGCCTAGCATATAATCAAGATGATCAAAAGCTATAATAAAGACCACAAGTCCACTACTTTAAAAGAGAGGAAATAGCAAGCACAAACAAAATGCAGGTACAGTGCCACACTCATTAAAATCCTTGAATGTGGCAAGGGGAGGGAGAATCTATGGAAGGTAGAAGTCAAAACCTCCTCAGAAGTTAGAAGAAGAACATCACTCATCCTCAAAAACTTGCCAAATGCTTTTTGCTCTTCAGGTGTTCCAGCAGAAAGGCTCTTTCCCCGTGGTCCAGGATCGAAGAAAACTGAGGTGCCCACTTCCACTGCATACTCTAAAGCAGATATAATCAACCCAGGGGAAAGCTCATCAAAACCATAACCATTGCAGAACAGGATCTTTGACTTTTTTACGGCCATCTTTGCTTTGCTCGACAATTTACTCATCCAACTGAATGCAGGCTCCTCACTAAAATCAGCTCGACTGGTAGAAAAAGGTTATGTGTTCATATACACCGTTCCATGACAACATTATGGCAACAAATATCTACATAGGAATGAACTTCATAAAGGACTATTCTTCAAGATAAACCACAACCATAAAACTTGGATAAAAGTCTACCTGCAAAACCCATGTCTTTGCAAAGGATCAACCAAAACCCAGCATAAAAGTGTTTCATATGCGGCTCCAGAACATTCAACGTCATTATCATCACTCATTCCAACCGTGCCAATTCCCTCCTCATGAAGCACATCTAAGAGGAAGCGTCCATAAATTTCATTACCCACATGACCGATTGCCATACAAGAAAGTCCTAGTCTTGCTGCCGCTATAGCCATATTGCAGTTTCCACCAGCTTCCCAGAATTTCTAGTTGCAAAACCAGGAAGAAAAAAAAAAAAACTAAAAACTTCAAACTGCAAAAAGAGATGGGAACATTCCAAGGGCATTGAAAGATTCTTAAGCGTCTGAAAATTTGTCGAAGGGTACAAACAAGTAGGAGTTTAGGACCATAGCTTCTCCAGATGTTGTGTTTCATCAACAATCAAAAGATCATGAATTTAAATTTCACTACCTCATGTTTACAGTCATTCCCAATGAGAAACTTGAAAGTGTGTGGTAGCTTTTCCCTGTAGTGATGCTTAGTAGACATCTGTTACCTTTTCAAATAATCTGAGCTTTCGCATCACATTTTGTTTAAGTTCTGATTGTCTATGTCCTATACTAAGTCACATAATTCACGTGCGTGAGCAGGTGTGGGAGCATGAGTGTGAAAGCATCTCTGAAACACATCTCAACCTACAAAATACGCGAGAGCGAGGATTGAGAGTGGGAGCGCAATGCGAGGATTGAGAGCGGGAACGCGGGACATTTTGAAGGATTATGTACTCCTATATCACCAGGTGTCTCTGTGCACTTGTACGATTAATGCAGGCATTCCTTGCCATCATATGTTAATTCAGTGGGATAATACAGGGGTCGACACAAAGAGAATATGTTAGTTCAGAGGGATAATACAGGGTTGACACAAGAGAGGATGTAGTACAAGGTAAAGTTTTAGTGAAGCAACTTTTGCATCTTTACAGCTTAGCCATCATCTTATTTTAGGTTCAATGTGGACACTTTAGCTTAATTAACTTTTAGAAAAGCGTGAGAAACTGATGGAATAATGAGTTTCTATTGCACTGATTCCATCATAATTCACTTGCATTGTGATGTCATGAATAAACAGAAAGGAAAAATCCTGCTTACAAATACTGAGTTGTGTGTATTGCAATATGGAGTATTACCCGGATAGATACTGCACTAAAAAGGTTGCACAAGTTGAGAAACCGACCATTGTCATGTTTAAAGTAACAGGGAATTATTCTTCTTTCTCATTACAACATCAGAAACTAACTCATCGGGTGACATAAATTCCATTTGCAGCTGCTTTTTGCATAAGCAGGGTATAGTTAAAGAATCTAGTCAATCTTATCAAAGTGGATGGAAAAATTCTAACTAGAATATTTCCATTAGAGCCACAGAAATTCATCTTGATAGAATTAAAGCTCGACCCCCGAACAATTCCAAAGAAAATAAAGGACAAAAGTCCATATCTTGCTCACAAGTGGACCAAAGCTTCACATTTTAACGGTTCTGCTAATCACAACCAACCTCTAGGCAAACACAATGCCAACGGTTAGAATTTCAATGCACTTTTCACAGATATTATTGACCTTGCACAGATATATCCACATACATCTATAACAGATATCAATGCGCTTTTTTGCACATTAAGCGCCTCCCAATGGGCTTTGGTTAGCATTTTCCGATTATTAATCAGTTGAAAAAACAAAGCAATCAAAGACAGAACTGTCAGTTATATCAAAACTCTATCAAAATTGAAAAACCAACCTTATCAGGTGGAGACTTGGACAACCGCTCCATGTAATCCATTCGTTCATCAAAGGAGTCCGGGGGCAAATTGGGGACATTCAGCACGATATCGACGCACAGATTTCCAAGAGTGGCCACATCAATTTCTTTTACTACCTCAAATCTCTCCCCATCACCAGAATTTCGCGAATTTGGTCGGAGTTTGGGAACCGAAGAGATTTCTTCGACTCCCTGGCAGTTGCAAATCCAAGAGTGGGACTTGTTGTGGTGCGAAGCGGTTGGGAAAATGGCGCGAATGAGCCTAGGGTTTTGGAGGAAGATTGGGTGCGGGGATAGTCCATAGGGTTTGATCGCGGGTTCGAGGGTTGTGCTGTGGTGATGCATTCAGATAATGGTATGGTGCAGAGAGAGAGAGAGAGAGAGAGAGAGGTTGATTACTTGATTCAGTTGGAGAGAGAGAAGGTAGAGAGGACGTGCTTTAAAAAAACTGAAAAAGGGTAAGTTCGGGTGGTTGATGTGATGTGTTTGTTTCCCACACTATTGATAATAATTCTTATCTTGGAGTTAGATGACAAAAAAGTAATTTCTTTTCAATTCTCTAGTCTCGGGATAAATGGTTTGTCTTTGACCGGGTCAGAAATGGAATTAATTGAGGTGCTCGTAAACTAGCTCAAACACCCGGTCTAAGAAAAAAGAAAAAGTTCAAGAGAATCGTCAAAAGAAAAAGTTCAAGAAAATCGTCAAAAGGCAGAACGGGTGAACGAAATTTAGAGGGTCCTTTGGCCAACTTGAGGCTGCCAAATTTGAATTTTATTCTCCACCACCATTGGATTCTCGGATTATTTTTAAAACTTTTATGAAATTCAGATTTTTTAATTAGGCGGTGTTCCGGTTTCTATAAAAAATAACTTTTAGAAAAAGAAGGTAATTTTGAGCTCAAAAATCATATATTTACGCTAATAATTTTTCTACCAATATGAATTTTGTTTGATAGATCTCATTAAGATCTTTTATACGGTGCAAAAAAAAATTAAAAAAATTATTTTTCATTTTCATTATATTTGAGTTTGAAAATTGAAGAAAAAGAACTTTTTAAAAAAGAAGGGAAAGTGGAACACCCCCTTAATAACTTCAAATTAACTTGTGCCCTTCTTGTAATTCCAATTTTGGGTGTCGAAATAACTTTGCAAAAAATACGACCTTCGCGGTACATTTACATTTACAAGCGTGAAAATGACCTTGATCTTATTTTGATAATTGAAACCATTTTTCTACAACCCTGTAGGACAGCCCGATCCCGGTTCCCTTGAGTTGATGGCAAGCTTTTGGAGGTAGATGAAAGGGAAGGAAGGCCCCCTTCCATGTGGAAGGTCGGAAAGTACCTACACCAGAACGCATGTCATGAATAAGATGAACGGTCTAGATAACCAATCTCTAGACTTAGTCTAGACCAACTCTCTAGACTTATGCCCTTTAAATCATCGACGTGGACTGCTCCCAATTCCCATCAACTAGAAGAGAAGCTGTGTCCAGAAGAATCATAAAGGTATTGTACGTCATCCAAAAGTAGTACTTCTGTTTACAACCAATAGGAAAAAGTGTCAATAAAGGATATGATGCTATTCTTTAAGTTGGTTGTGCTTTGTTTTAGCTTTCACAGGTTTATCTCCGGCCGGAGTTGTTGTTTCCTGGACAATTCTTGAAGTCTGCTTACAACTTTTTGAGCCACATCGCTATATGCTTTGGAGACTGTCGAATTGGGATTTGCTAGTACTACGGGGACACCTTCATCAGAACAACTTCTGATCTCCACCTCCAGTGGTATCTGAAAGAGTAAAATCGAACGAATTAGAGCATGTTAATCCAGCATGCATCTGATTTCTTGCAAGTGCATTAGTGAGGAGAATTGTCAGAGCCAATGTAAACTTCCCAACCAAAGTTCCGTTGAAGGAGTTGCTGTGAATCAGAGTACCAAAGGTTTTCGTCGAATTTCAGTATTCAATGTGTACCAAAATGAGTCAGAAAGATTTCCTCATAGAAGATCCTTCAACTGCTTAACTCAAAATAATCTGAAGTGGATATACAAATAGGCTAAATACACAGAAACACTGGAAATCTCAGGTTCAGAAGCATTTTAGATATTAGGTAAAAATAACAAATATTTGAAACCAAACATGGATGTACGACTGGTAAAAGCACTTAAATAGGAATACATACCTCCCCAAGAAATGGCAAACCCATTTCATCGGCTGCTTTACGAGCTCCTCCTTTCCCAAAAATGTGCCAAGGTTCACCACAGTGCGGGCATTTAAAGGAGCTCATGTTCTCCAGGACTCCCAGAATCTGTGAAGCAATCAGACTTTTCAGAAAAATGGCATGAAACAGCCGAGTTCAACTCATTTATCTTAAAGTGAGCCAATGTATCATTGCATTGAAATCTACAACCGTTTTCCAGAAACGTGCAAAATCAATTAACAATAAGTACCGAGCTACATTACACGTTAGCAGTTCATCTGGCACAAACGGAGGACACAATTCAAGTTGGACACAACACTACTTGCGGGGTTGAGTTGATGTGCAAGTGAAGCACTTTGAACCAAACTAATCAAATCCAACAGAAAAGGAAGGTAAAGAGAGCAACTACTCGTAAGTTCGTAACCACAACTTACGACAATGAAAACACATATTCATCACTATCAGCAAAACTTAACCCAGCAAGACAACAGAATTCCCCCTCGCAAAATCTTCAAATGCTAAACCAGACAAATAAACTCTTGGAGGTACAGTACCTCAAAGGAAAGCATCCAAAGGGACGAGAGAGTCACTAGATCTGATTGATAAAAATTTCCCTAACTACATCTTACAAAAATATGCATCATCATAGGAGCCAAAAGAACATAGAATGCTCACTTCAGAAGAAGAAATGGTAGCCTTGCATGAAACCATATGGGGAACAAAACAATGTTTAGTATTTACAAAAATAAAATTTATATCATGACAATTATGCAAGTAATATATCACCTAAGATTGCAATTAGCGATGCACTATTTAAGTCATACAATCTCTCTTTCTGTAATTCTACTAGAACAATGAGGCAACAAACATATTTAAAGATAATTCTGCACAAGAAATGATCATACAGGAACGTGGACTTTAGAGAACATATTAACACCCCTCCGAGCGTCCATTAAGGCAATATCTTGAGGAGTTGAAACAATCAAAGCACCTATAAGGACTCAAAATGGTTAGATTTATAAGTGCAGTGATTGTACCCAAAATCTTAACAACAACAAAGAAGACCACATCTAACAGGGTTTCACTAACCACCTGAACCGAAGCAAGAAAACAAATAAATGGACACCATTGATGATTGTATCCACAGCCTCTCACACACAGTCAGACCCATACGTGTAAGTGAGCGACTTTGAACTTAAATCATAGGATGAATGCAAAAACCTTATCTTGTTAGCAAGACAACATTACCTCATAAAGATATTGGATGTGCAAATCGTACAAAATGTAAAACCACATAGCTGTGTAAAAAACCAGATAAAATAATTTCATTGACCAGAGGTTTCAGCAGGATGTATTTAAATCTCACTTCCCGCATTACTTGTAACATGTAAGTTCACTGCCATGTTACAAATGTAAGCATATATAAGTTACGAATGTAAAAATCAAAAAATGAAGCATCCCTTCTTTCCTTTGGTTCGTAAGTAGATGTACATGTACCATTACTTTCGACCTCGAGACACTCAGAGTAGTAATATTTAAATGAAGGAAACGAATTCTCGGACCATTACTGGCTACCCAATAACTGAGGCAAGCCCTAGAGTGTTTTAGTGAAACTCAACCTGCTAACAGTAAATCCTCAAGTAAAAAGTATCAAAACCTCTAAAACTTTTCCTATATTCGTTTATCTACCTGATAATTGCAACCTCTGAGAAATAGATATTTGAGCATCACCGGTCCCAGGCGGCATATCCACCACGAGAATGTCAAGTTTTCCCCAATCGACTCCCCTCGACATCTGTTCAAGAGCTTTCATCACCTGAAGCCACAAAACAAAAGAAGTTCTACTTAAAGCACAAACACTTAATAGTAAACTACGTTTGATAGCTTAGTCCAAAACATATAGTTAAGTTACCACTAGTCCCAAAAGTTTAAGCTATTAGGAAATGGGCCAATAATGAATATCAAGCTATTTGACACATATCAATAGTAAAGTCCTTCAGAAGGAGTCTCACCAATTTAGAGCACAAATACTCAACTTACTACAGGATATGAAATAAAACAATGAAGTGACAAAAGTGGGAAGAAAACAAAAATAGTAAAGACATACCATAGGGCCTCTCCACACAATTGGGGCATAATCCTCCACTAGAAATCCCATTGACATACACTTGACTCCATAATTTTCAACTGGAATCATTTTCTTGCCTGCTTGAGGGAAAGTACATGGAACAATATACCTCAGAGTATAACTCAAAACATCGAGAAGCAGTAGACATTGTCATAATAGAATGCAAGAGGCACTGACTAAACTTATCCAGAACCAATCTCACACACTCTCATAATAGAATGCAAGAGGCACCAACTAATCTTATCCAGCAACAATCACACACACTCACACTATAACAATAATGCACATAAAATGAAGCAGCATGCTAGAAATTGCTTGCTTAGGAAAGGAAAAAAGTCAAGGACATTAAATCATTCAAATGTGAACACCAAATCAAACACAAGTCTCTATCTATTAACCTGATATAATAGGACTACCCTCGATATTTCAATAGGATGCACAGAAAGTACGTCACATCATTCATGACAGGGATTCTGATGGAACATCTAAGGACAAATCCATATGATTAAAAACCATCACCTTCGGAGACTTCAGGCTTTCCGTGGAGCTTCATCATAGTAGGAATTGATGGCCCGTACACATCGGCATCGAGCAACCCAACCTTAAGTTGACAACTATTGGCAAGTGCCACAGCCAAATTAACTGCAAAATCCACAACGAACAAAGGCACATTTGTAATCTTAGTCAAACAAATATTCAAGGCACTCATTCAATGACTAAGGACCATAGAGTATTGTCAAACACGTATAGATGATAGAAGTTATAACATATGCCAACACTCCACCATCAGATCTCAAAGTTTTTTAAACTTGTCACGCTCTACATCTAACCTTATTAGCTGGAAAACAATAGACACAAAAGCATTAACTAACTTCGCTAATTGCACCCAAAATAATCCTCTAGTCGGAAACCCCTGTTGCATATAACCTTTGATGAAGAGCAATTCAAGAAAGCAGTTACACAGAACCCACTCTCAAGTCTCATCTTTATTACAATGACAGCCCAACATAAAACCGCACTAAAACTTACAAATTGTTGTCTTACGCATAAGCCAAAAGCGCATTAAGTTCAGAAATAACCATGGAATTTGTCCGTTTCCCCAAACAAATCAATTAAACCTAAACCAGTCTTGGGTAGGGCTACAAAATACAAATGAACCACGCCCAAACCTCATTTCGTTAACAGGTCATTTAAACTCATTTAATTGATAAGCTGACAATCTCAAGCCTTATAATAAAGCTCGGCACTATATTATTTTTACAGGATTGAGGCTTGTACATACATATCGCACCTATATTTGCACAAAAAAACTTTAATTCTGCAGCACTAACCCGTACGCAAGGCAGCAAAAACGAAGGTATAATTTCTTTGGCTCGTTAAGGCTCGGGAGCCAGTTTGAGCTCGTCTCCAGCCTGAGCCAGCTCAGCTGGAGCTCAGTTCTTAAGTTATAATTGAGCCCAATGAGCATGAGAGCACTAAAACCCAGCTCGGCTCGGCTCGTTTGCAGTAACCTGGGACGCTAGGATACATAAATAAAAGATAGAAGGAGACAACGAGAGAGAGAATACCAGCAGTGGTGGACTTGCCAACGCCGCCTTTACCGGAAGCAACGGCGATGATGTCTTGTACCCCCTCAAGCTTGAGGCTTTGGGCAGTCCCTACCGCCTTCCCACTTTGCACTGCAAAACCTCTAAAACCTCCGCCACCAGCTCCACGTTTCTTCTTCAAAAAACCCAACGACACATTTTGGGAGAAAAAGAGAAATGGACAGTCAATTTATTTGAGGAAAAAACAACCAACAAAAATTTGGAATTCGACAAACCATGTTAAGTATAACTTACGACGCAAGATCTCAGGAAATTCGTCATGAATCGATGATCTTCGAGACAAGATCACAAGACCCTGAATTGGGTTTGCTAGGGAAGGATCCGAAGGAAGATGGGAGGATGGGTTTTGTGGGTTTATGGTTTTTCGACCCATGTAGATTGGGTACTGTTTACGGTAAGTGGATGACTCGTCCAGTAAACCTGACCCAACCCATTTTTCAAGGGCTTGGATTGAATTTTTCCATGTCAATTAGTAGGCTCGGCCCAACACTTTTGTGGGTCTAAGGCGAAATATGAATATGAAAGTCTTCTGTCATCATGCGCAGCTATCGAAGGCTGGGTGCCTTGGCACCCCTCAGCTTTTGAATTACAATGTATGCAGTATGCATATCCTTAAACTTGCAGTAGCTCGTTTTATAGGTATCCCGTTAGAGCATCCACAATGTAATAATCAAAATCAAAAGATTGCTAAAGTTAACAATGCATTTGCTCACATTGTAATAATCAAAATTAACAACTTTTTAACTAATAATCAAATTTATGCTGTGTTTGGTTTGTGTTTTGATTTTTTTTAAAAAAAATAGTAGGGGTAATAAGTTGAGAGAGATAGTGAGAGAAATGTTAAAAGTAGAGGGAATCTAGGGGAAATTTTTTGAAAAATGTTTTTTGAAAAACAAAGAGAACAAGGCATTAGGCATTTGAATAATCAAAAGTAACAATGTAGAGACTTCGCATTGCTAATTTTAGGAACCCTCTAAATGAATAATCAAAAGCTGACGTGACAAGTTTTGATTATTCACTTTTGATTATTACATTGCGGATGCTCTTAGTCACAAAGCTTACTTGGAATATGCCATAAATATAATGAAATAAAAAGAAGGAAAATAGATTTAATAGTTATTCTTTCAAAATGTTTGTTTCGCGATCACGAGGAGAATATAGTATGGGAAAATTAAATAGAGATAGTGTTTTTTTTTTTAAATGAGAGATGCCATTGGGTTTATTTAAAAGCTCGTGCTTGATTGGCTATTGAGAGGTGTATGAATTTATAAAATGGGTAATGTCTCCATTCTTCTATAATAATGATTTTACCAGAAGTAACACATCTCTCATAGGCACCCTCATTCAAGACACATTCCTGATTTCACGCTAACCATTATGTATATTATCTTTGTTCGATATGTTCTATGTATAAAGTGTGAATATAATCAACAAAGTTGATTCTTCGAGAGGTTCTACACTATATAATTACCAGATTTTTCATGAACTGATACATGTAATATTGCGAATTGGGAGATTTGTTTTTATATTATTTATATATGTACTCGTAGACTTGTATTAGTATATGCTAGAATGCTATAGGATAGATTCAGACCATCCATCTCAATGATCAATTGATAAGAGTGCTTCGATAAATCTCAACCATTGATCGCCGAGATAGACGGTCCGAATCTGCCCTACATGATGCACTACAAAGGAGCTAAGGAGCTGGGTTTGAATCTCTACCATTTAACTCTTCCTCAAGTTTTTGCAACATTTCGTAAAAAAGATTCGTGTGCAAAAATAGGCGGGCCCTTATTAAAACTTCCGCTTCGAAACCCAAATATCTTTGAGCCGGCATTGAAGGAGCGCCTTACAGCATCCCCGATTTTGAATGCTAGCACGTCTGGGCTAGTGTCGGGGAAATGATGTCGGTAATGTGAAGATTCAGGCATGTCCAAGACTTATAATAAAGTTGTCAAACAAGTCATAAATGATGGCATAACATTCGCAAGAAAGAGAGAGATGGATAAAGTTCGTAACTTTTTTGATCCAGCACATGAGTATAATCATAGGGGTGCGTGTACTCCGCTGATCAAAATGTTCCTTTCCGCCAAATATTTTCACAATTTAATGTTGGATAAAGTAACCTAATCTAGAGCCTTCTCCCTAGGTGTATAGATATCAAAAATGCTAGAGGCATATCACCTCAATCAAATTCCAACCACATCCCTCTCACATACAGGTGGATTCCACTCCAATAATGTGCCCCTAGCACCTCTCGATATTCACAATCGAATTCTCGTAATTTAGTATTGGAACTCATAAATAAAAATCAAATACTACTTGCATTAAATATGTTTATAATATTTTTTCCCTTGTAAATTTTGCGTGCAAAAAATGTACACTTTGTTTGGTTGAGATTTTAGAAAGTTATTTTTGAGAGTTGAGTGGTAATGAGTGGAGAGAGATAGAGAGATAAATTTATTAAAAACTGTGCCGAGAGTTAAAAGTTACTCTCAAAATGGTGAACCAAACAAAGTGTAGTATTGACCAAAAAGTGTTCATCTGTGAGATTACAAGTTTCGTTCTCATGAAGGCCAAACATTCCAAATCCTGGACCCACTGGGGGTTATGTCTGATTTACCTTGAGGGGCCGGGCATCAATCGAGGTGCGCGCAAACTGACCTGGACATCCGTTTCTTTTTTTAATTAAAAAATGCAAAGATTTGGTGAAAGTCCTTCTGTTTTTTTTTTTTTTTCTTGTTTTCAAAACATGGAACCACTTTGACAGAGCTCTTTGACCAAATCCCTTCTCTCAGTTTTACTTCTTGAAATTTTTGCTTTTGTTTTCCCAGAACTGGTAGGAAAATAATGATCGGTATTATGAGAAATACATCAAAATTGGTCAATTGACCCATTGAGAAATTACCACTTCAGAAATAATAGAAAGAAATCAGCAATACATAACAACTAATGAATTTTAAATCTCTGTATTCTAGAGATAATTGACCACTTAACTTTGTAATTGTCAGTATTAAAGATTGGCAAACTGGACTAACCAAAAAATTAGGTTGTCCTTGCTATACCTTTATTTTTAAAGAAAAAAACCCCATAGTTTTTAGCACCCAAAAAAGGCCCACTTGCTTGACTTCCCCATTTTACATAAATGCATCCACCTAAAATATCCCAAGCATTTTATTCTTTAGCCACACTCCATTTATAAAAATTAGACGATTATTCACGAAAACTAGATAAATATAGAGAAAGTTATTAAGTGTTTGTCTTCTGTGAGACTAAATATTTAGCCCCATGTTCCAAATCTTAAGGCGACTGAAAGATTTGTTCAGTCGTTAACTTCAGAACCGTAGTTTATGTGCGAGCAAATTAGTCCGAAGATCCGACTATAAAAAATCATAAGAAATACCAATACACATATACATTTTCACCTTTACATTTTTTGAGCAAACAAGGCTCTGAAAATTCAGTTGGTGGGTATCAACGGTCAGTGAAATTCGCAGGCAAAAGGGACCTCTTTGTAATTCTTCCCCTTTTCTCATATCATTCACATTCCATTGCTTTTTCCAAAAACCCATGATTAGATTAGGATGATATTTTGATCTCCTTCGCTCAATCCCTCTCCTCCGATTCCTCTGCCAATCTGCGCACCAGGTACGTCTATGCATACTTTCACATTGTCTTGAATTGTGATTCATTTCCCAACTGGAGCTTTTTCATTTTGAACTTTATCCAAAAACTGCACTGCAATGTGCCTCGCCATTTATTCTCTTCTCAATTTCGGATTATCCTTTTGCATTTTCAATCCAGCCATCATCGTTTATATTGGCATTTTGAATTGGGTACGGTTAGGGTTTGTTTTTCTGATTTCAATTCCTGTTTTTTTTTAATCAGATTCGATCATGCGGTGGAAAAAGCGAAGCTTTTGGTGTTTGGCTTATGTTTTTATAATTTCCTATAAATGGGTTGCCTATATTTTTCGAATGGATTTACACTTTTGTAATTCTGCATTCCAGGATAATGTTACCGTGGTTTAATCCATGATTCTTGGGTAATTTGTCCTTTTGAATGAAGCTTTTTTTTTTTTTTTTCAATCACTCGGTTGTCTGGGTCTGCTTACGCGCACCTCAGCTAATCCGGGGGACTAATCCTTTTGAATGAAACATTGCTTGATTTAGACTCTAACAAAGCTAAGTATGATTGTTTTTAGCTATTTTTGCAGCACAAGCTGGTGTGGGAATTTCAAAGCATGATTTGGGTGAAAGGTAGAATGCGACGTTCTGAGGAATTAAAGCTAATATTATAGAGTTTTGTGGATTCGGAGTTGTGATATTCGAAATCATTACGTTAGGAATGGCTGTGAATCCTATGGCAACTGTTAATCTAGAGAGGAAACCACGGGGTTTTATGGATAATTTGTCCTCTATGGCTTTTGAATGGCTATTGATATTCCTGCTATTCCTTGATGCGGCATTGTCCTATTTGCTTACGAAACTTGCACGATATTGCGAATTGCAAACGCCTTGTCTATTGTGCTCAAGGCTCGATCATGTTTTTGGAAACGAAAAACCTGGATTCTACCGGAGTCTACTGTGCAGTAACCACAGAATGGAAATCTCATCCTTGGTATCTTGTCATGTTCACGGTAAGCTAGCTGATGCCTGTCGGATGTGTGAAGAATGTCTCATGTCCTTTGCCATAAGGACCAAAACAACCCCAGAATCATACAGGTTGTTGGTGGGAAAATTGGGGGTTAATCTCGACCATTGTGGTTTTCAGAGCTCGTTTCCGCCTAAGAATATTATACCGGGTTCTTTAAGCACATGGACCTGTTCTTGTTGTAGTAAGACATGCAGGGCTAGAACAAGCACTCAAAGATTGCTACAGCTACCAGTTGGGTTTGGGACTCTTAAAGCAAGTGCTAAACCTCCTTTGCCCCGATTGCCAGGCCGTGGCCGCTTAACCCGTCGCGATAGCTTTAAGAAGATAAAGGATAAGATTCCAGGCTCCACACTGCCTCGTCGCCTTGGAAATACTGGCGGTAATGCTTTGTCTCACGTTGGATACACTGAGCTGAAGATTAACTCCGATAGTGAGTCTGAGTACCCATTTTCTGATGATGATGATAGAAGTTCTGTAATTCGGGAAAATACATCTCCCACGGATAGTTTAGGCAGTTTACCAAAAGCACATACAGAGGATTTGGCTTCAGTGAACCAGACTCATCAAGGTTCTGATCCTGGGCCTTCACTTTTAGATCAATGTATTCCGCTTGAGGTAAACGATCCACATGATGTGGATTGTTTGGGGTCTGATAATTACATAGGACATGGTTTGGGAGAACTTAACTGGGAACAAGCTAATCCAAAGCAGTATTCTTCTGCTCTACCTGATTTTATTTCACTAGATGATGTTTCCCCTTCATCTAATGTCATAAATGGAGGTGGTATATCAGAAGATATATCAGAAGATAAATCTGATGGTCCTCTACCTCACAATTCCACCCTCTCTGTGCTATCTGAGCTTGTTGTACCAAATGGCGTCCCTTCATCTTCCAATGTCATGACAATTCCAAACGGAGTATCACCAGATATGTGTAAGTCAAATTTCCTCTGGATTGTGTGCGTGTGTGTGTGAAACGTATCATTGTGTAAGTTAATGTCCATTGTTACTTGACTCTTATCTCTTTTCTATATCATTTTTAGCAGTAGATGCTCATGGAACCAAAGACATTGGACATAAATCTGTTATCAAGCATGGGGAAGTCTCCGCATTTGCGAGTACGACGATTGCAGAATGTATAAAAAATGATCATGCTTTGGACGATAATGCTCCATCAATGTCAAGTAATCGGAGTCCAAGTGACAAGTGCAAGTTATCGGATACTGGTAAAGGAAGAGAAGTTTACGGTATGATTGATGAACTTTATGAGAGGAGCAGTTCAGCAAAAGTTCATGATCAAATTTTATCTGTATGTGAGATTGGTTGGTCACCAGGCAATGCAAGTCCCAGATGGAATGGTCACCATGATGAATTACAAAGAATTGATGCTTCTTGCGCTGATGGGATTCGGGTGGTTCAAAAGACACCTTTTTTGGGCAAAATTGATTCTGGCTATGAATCTTTTGATGGAATCAGTGTCAGTGAAATTGAGGGTGAGAGCAGTTTTGATAGGCTAAAGCGACAGGTCGAATACGATAGGTCATGCTTGAGTTCCCTATATAAGGAATTGGAAGAGGAAAGAAATGCTTCCGAAGTTGCTGCACATCAGGCAATGGCCATGATTACGCGGTTGCAAGAGGAGAAGGCATCGCTGCATATGGAGGCCTTGCAGTACTTAAGAATGATGGAAGAGCAAGCGGAGTATGATATGGAGGCACTTGAAAAGGCCAATGACCTCTTAGCTGAGAAGGAGAAAGAGGTGCAAGATTTGGAAGCGGAGTTGGAATTTTATAGAGCCAACTACCCGGATGAAACGAAGGTGGAAAGTTTACCCTTGGAAACCAGCAACTCAAAGTTAGACAAAGATAAGAATATTAAATCCTTGTTGTTAGGCTTTGAGGGAGAGAAGCTCTACATATCACAGTGTTTGAAAGAGTTAGAAAGAAAGCTGTATCCGATAAAGTCACTTTCTAGCAGCGCAACTCAAAAGGATCATCAAAAGGAAGAAAATGGTTTTTTGACCCCAAATGATTTATCTGCGTCAAGAGTTCCTACTGCAGAAGGTTCTGACATCTCAATTGAGGAAAATAGTGATGTTATCAAAGAGAACAATCATTTTGATTTCAATCGAAGTGGAGGAATTGATTTGATTGCAGTGGAAAATGAAATTTCAGAGCTTGATGGCAGGTTACAAGCACTTGAGGCTGACCGCAATTTACTCGAGCATGCCCTAAGTTCCCTCAGAAATGGGAATGATGGTTTGCAGTTCATAAAAGAAATAGCTCATCAACTGCAAGAACTACGGAAGATTCGGATTGAGAAAAGATGTCCATCTGTTTCTTGAGTGGTCATGTCTACCATCCCCAGGTATACTTTTGTCCATATATATCTTTAGAAACCATAAGATTCGATATCTTGCACGCTGTTGCTTTCTAATTTTCCCTCTTTGTATTTCATTGGGTTTTCCGCATAAGAGATGATATGAACCTAATACGCAAGAGTTCCTCAAATTAGTAGTCCGTTAATGTTTTTTCAATTGGTTCATTCACAAGAGACAAATGTACTAGATCTTCCCCTTTTGTTGTGTTGTGACTTTCGTCATGCTCACATTTTATAACTGAAAAGATGTTTTTGCTATTCTGAGATATGGGTACTCTCTGGGAATTTCCGTTTGACCGAAAAAAATGGGTACTCTCTGGGCCTCAGAATCATTGACTTGTGTGGAGGGATTTATCAAGAGAAACAAAATGGTGTGAAATTGAAAGAAACAAATTTACATGCCTCACTATGTGATCTTTTGTCTTTTCTCCTTCCTTTTCCTTTCCCGGCACAAATCCCTCCATAGGCAACAAACCAATGATCCATATGCAGCCTTAACGTTCCAAAGCATCTGAGATCTCTGATACACCATTTTATGTTGGTTTGAGTGCCCTTTCTATCACTTCCTAATTGGCATGCTTGAGTTGCTTCATGTATTCATTTTTCTTTGCAACACATAATCTGCACCGTTCTTGCTTCTTTGCATGGTATCAGTTTAATTTTCCACATTGAAACTTTTCAGTTACGTGAGAAAGAGGATGAGCTGACTCAGATAAAGGCCTGCTCCACATCGAATGAATATTGGGTTTTAAACGGCAAATCACATCCCGACAGGCTGCCTACATAGTCATTGAAGGGAGACTTTGTGTACAGCATCAGCATTAATCCTGAGCGGAAAAAAGCAAAAGGAAAGAAAGAATGGTTTGCTCAGTAACTGTTCATGTGAAGTTTGATGTGTCCGCCTTCTATTTTTCGTGTCGGAGTTGTGTGTTCGTGTTTTCAATTGTAGAGTTTGCAGGATTTACATCTTTGTTTTCCGAGAGATCGAACTTCTTTAATTGCGTGCCCAAATGCTGAGATTTGGAATGTAGAGTTTTTTTGTGCAACTGTTTTATTATTCTCGTGTTGGCTACAAATAGCCGACTCAATCTTATTGTAAATGCGGATTAGATTATGTCGCTATTTTCTATTATTTGTGTTGTACATTGTTTCGGAAATGACGTTGTCTCTTATGACATTAATAGTTTCTGAGGATCAGTATCCTTTTTTCATGTAATAAAGCTCCATTTTGAGATTGAAAATATTACACCTAGAAATTGAAGTGAATAGTTTCTGAGTTTCTTTCGTACACCTTGATTAGTTACATGACCTACAACGGGTAGTTGTAGTGGTCAAGAATATTGTTGGGAATACGGAACCAAAATTTGGCTTCGTAATTGTATAAGCCTGTATTGGGCGTACGTCTAAGGCGAATTCCGGTGATAAGTAGATTTTGTGTGTTTTGACAAATTGTGAAAAACCCTATGAACTTTCTAGAACTCTCAAAAAATGAACGAATACCTTAGAACTAGGAATACGAGTACTGAATGGAACTTAGAATGAGTTGGAAGGGCACGAAAATGTGTTCTTACATCAGTACCCCGGCTCCGACGATCTTTTTTTTTTGATCCGCGATTTGGTCTACTTTCGACCAACTTTTCATAAACCAAAATCTATTATGTTTATGTTTCGATCTCATCATCTTTTAGTACTTTGAATACCCTCTTTCTCTATATACAATAGGTTTAGATCTGGTTTAAAGTTGGTTTGATTCAAAGATTTTCCCATAAAAAATTGTTTTTCAACGCATTGAGGATAAAATCGTCATATCTTTTGATGTACAAATAATTTTGTAGCCAAACTAAATTGGTTAGAAAGTAGGCTAGACAAGTTTTTCAAACGGTTCAAACCACGTGCAAATCGGAAATTCGGGAGTGTTCGTGGCAAGATCACAAATTTTGGTTAATTTTTGAAATTTTAAGGATGTGCCCGGGGGCACAAAGCATTAAAACTTCATAATTGGTCAAACTTCACGGGTTTATCCCGGACGCTCCCGAACTCCCGTTTTCGCAAGATTTGTATCGTTAAAAAGCTTGTTGAATGTACTTTCTATCCCAATTAGTTTGGATCAAGAATTATTTGTAAACCAAATGGGATTCATAATGGATGCACCTTACTTCTAGTGGTTTGGCGATCCTTGCCTGAACTACTACTTTGTTCTTAATTCAATGTTTTTAAATTGGGATATGTATTGTGTATTGTTTTTTCACTTGTATAGTTCGTATCGAGATACGTATTGTATATTTTGACATACATTTGCTGGAAGAATATGAGTTTCTATATTGTGTAGTTGGGCAATATTTTTGGAAGAAGGAGAATACTAAAGACAAGAGCGGGGAAGAAGATTATTTGTATTGCATTTGAACAAAATGGTTAGAACTTATCCCTATTGGCTATTTGTACTGCTCCATGGAAGACTTAGTACAAAGATATTTTCATACAAAATAAATTTTGAGGTAATTCTACAATTACACATGTGACTAATTATCACAAAAACACTCTAGATATTTCACAAGGGTATTCTAAAGCTAGATATTTTAGAGTTTCTAAAAACTAGATATTTATACATCGTTTTAGACAATATCTATCATATCTGAGTTTTGTCAATTGGAGCTTTGTCAAAATACTAATTTAGTTTATATTTCAACAACGTTAATCATAATTAAAATATACTCCAATTAAGAAGTAGATACACCTAATAACACCAACAAACTATGTTACATTTAAAAAAAATTAAGATGAAAATTTAAAGTCTCTCAACTGGGGCCTATTACATTAATGGTTTATGTTCCCTTTGTTACGAAAAGAAAAGTAAGACAAAATACAATCGAAGTATGGTTCTTTATTTTGACCTACATTGAGGTTGAATTTCTATCAAAGGGTTTGAAAGATGCCATAATTAGATTAAACGACTTAGATTAATGCATTTGGGGTTCCGCTTCTTGAAATAAGGTCCGACTTTTTTTTTCAAATAAGTAATCGTAAGATACGTACAGAATTAGGATATGCATATAAATTGTAAGATATGCGGTCGTATCGTAGGATTTTTATAAAAAATGATACATTATGGGATACGTATTATTCTCCAATAGAGACGATACAAATCGTAAGATACGTGTCGTGTATCGTAGGTTTTTACTAACAACTATGGTTCTTATACATAGATTTTGGTAAAGTGGTGACCAAATGCAAAAGTGAGGCCAACTGAGGGCACCAATTAGTTCGATTCTCTAAATAGGGACAGTACAAATTCATACAATTGCAAATCAAATCTGAACTAGTTTAAATCCGAGCAATGTGTCACACTTCAACCATACATCTCTCCTATGCATGTGTGGAAATTTCACAATATATGCTAAAGACCCGTTAGGGACCCACATGCATGTGAGAGGGGTGTGGTTGAAGTGTGACAAATTGATGTGCCTCTAGCATCTCCCTTTTTAATAGTGTGTGATTCGGTCTCGTTTTAAGAAACTAAAATTTGAAATCAAATAATTTTTGTATGTGAATTTATGTCGATGGTTCTACTTTTAAACCGATCTAAACCGTAATTAACTAGATATGTGTAATTATTTAAATCAGTATCGAAAAATAAGATCAGTTTTAAACCGGTCCGTCAGTTTTCAGATTATTTGAATAAGATCAAACGTATCAAAAAATCGAAATTGTTAATCGAATTCCAATGGAATTGTATATATCGAAAATGATTCAGATCGGAATGGGATCTAATCCGGTCCGTTGGCAGAACAATGAAAAGCATATATAGCTAGGAGAACTTTGGGAAGAGTTTGGTCCACCCGGGATGTGATCATAAGGCCGAAGCTCGAGTTGAGCCACAGGGATACTAATAATGTCCGATCCGCAGCAAACCCATCCATTATGTGACGTCATACAAGCAGAAGCAGGGCATGGGCATGGTTCTGTATCCAGTGGATACCCAACAAAAGCCAAACCAGAGCACGTCATATCTGCAAACGCCATGCATACAGTTGTCAAATCTTTGTGAAAAAAAGACAAAGACAGGCAAAAAATGTGAAGAGTGCGTTCAAAAAGATACCGGCTGTGACTCAGTGATTTGCAACTATAGCCAAATTTCACCTATTTACATATACCCATCACTAGCTTCCCCTCATCAGTCATCAACAACATAGAGAGAGAGAGAGAGAGAGAGAGAGAGAGAGAGAGAGATGGAATTCCAGTGTCCAGGTAATAGTAGTACTTCATAGGAGTATCTGTTTTAGGAGTGTACTACAAATTAAAATTTGATAGGGATAGGCGAAAAACTTGATGTGAACTTTTAACAATTTTAGTTGCTGTATTCAGGGAAGCACGAGTGGCCAGAGGTGGTCGGGACGAGAGGGGAGGCGGCCGCTGCGGCGAAAATAGAGAGAGAGAATCCGGACGTACGTGCACGCGATTGTGCTGCGGGATGGAACTCCAGTTACAAAGGACTTCAGGTGCAACCGGGTGTGGGTTTGGGTTAACGAACATGGTGTCGTGATTCGAGAGCCTCGGATTGGGTAGGATGGTTTTGCACCCGATCGAGCTCCGCTGGCTGGTGGTTTTCATGAAATAATTAGAATAAAAAGGGGTTTTGTTCAATTGTAGTTACGTCAATTTGTATCAATAATACTACTATACTTCTGTTTGAAAGTTGAGGAAAGCGAGAGAGAAAAAGAGGCCTTATTTGAAATACTACAACGAATATAACCTAAGCTATCATCAACACGCTCCCCTATATCAAAAACCCTTTACATAATGCTTCAGCGCTGCATGTAACTGTGTATATATTGATGGTACGGAGTACCAAGCATGGAGACGTTTGTGGTGTGGGGCCCACACGTACTACACACAGTGTAGGGCTCACATCTTTGTGAGTGTTTGAGTATTTTAGTTTGTGGTTCTGGACTTTTTATGTCTTTATAAAAACATGTTTTCACTTTCACTCATGCATAATCGTACACGCATAAGATTGTGTTTGCTTTGGGTCTCTAAAACTGATTTTTCTCTGTGTATAGTTTTCAACAAATTTTCGCTCAATAGATACATATGATTCAATTCTATTTTATTTTTTAATTAGGGTGTGTTCCACTGACTAAGTAAATATTTATTTTTTGAATTGAATATTTATAATATAACGTATGGTAAAAAGATAGCTCATCTCGTAAAACGAAAAAAACATACTTATTTTTTATAAGGTATGAATCTTAACCGAACGGGTTTCTTTCCTAAAATTATTACTCCACTTCTTTCCTAAAATTATTACTCCACTTCTTTCCTAATAATTCCTTCAAGTTAAGATTCCTTTTTATTTTTCCCTTGCTCCGCTCCCCGGTACTTCCTTGACCTGCAAGTTGAAGATAGTCGGTCTCCCAAACACCAGAAATTTTTCGGTGCCGGGTGGGCACGTGGTGCCGCGCACCATCTCGGCCGTTCAATAAAATTTTGGACGGTTCAGATTTGTTCGACTAATTTTAAAGTGTGAAATGACTAAAATACTCCTCAGCCGTCTGAGCGATGTAAAACTTCGACCGTGCCCACCCGGCACTGAAAAATTTCTCAACAAACACACTCCGTATACGTGCCTCCCCCGCCAAAACCGAGAGAGAGAGAGAGAGATAGGAGAGAGAGAGAGAGAGAGAGGGCCACAAGAAGCTCTAGCAAAGCGGCGAAGTTCAGCGACTACTCTCAAACGGCTCCGAACTTCTAGCTTTGTCCAAAGATGTCACATCCACAACCCAAACGACACGCACGCACACACACTGATCACCAAACTCGCTGCAACAACAACCAAAACGATCAACGACTCAGACCTCTCCCGCATCAATTTCATCGTCCGTCCACTTTCCGACGAATCACCGGAGCCATATTTGCCGGCATTGGATGCCGAACCCCTGAAGAAACGCGGTTTTCGAAGGAAGAAGATTGGGATCAGAGAGGTTATTGACGGGAAAGATTAGCGAGAGAAGAGGAAATTTGATGTGATTGAGCTTTTCTACGGAATTCGAAATGGTATGCGTGTTTGGATTCCAATTTTCATTCTGAATGGGGCAAAAATCTGGCAATGCGGATCCAAATGTGCTATAAAACTGTTTTTGTAAACGCCAAAATTTTAGAGCACGAGTATTGTACCTGCACATAGTACAAATGTTTTTGTTTTGATAACCGGGTGTCGGCCAGCATGCACCGGGATTTTGGAGTTAGCAAAAACAGTTTGGGCGCATGTTTGTATTGTTAGGTCAATATGATGAGTAATTGGAAATTTTACGTAGTTGTAATTTTTTGTGTTGAAGCATGTTTATCAAGTTCTTCCAGGCCATATGGAACTTTTTAGAGTTGTGGAGGGAAGATAACATTGTAGATTGAAAAGAAGAAAAGGTTATTGGGAGATACGATGATATTGCTGTTGTGCGCACACCCAGGATCCTCAAACCATACACACACACGAAACAAACATGAGACACAAGAATTCCAGAGAAAATTTCATCTATACTCACAATAGATTACAAAAAAATCTACCGGAGGAGGAGCATCCACACACTGGAGCTCAACACTCAACTCACAATCTGGTTCTCTCTCACCCTCACCAGTATATCACTCCCTCACAGCACAATTCCACTGTGAATTGCCTACTCTGTTTTGCCACACACAATAAAGGAAACCACTTATGTATATAGACTAAAACTGATCGTATACATGTGTGATAAGGCACACCATCCAAACCCTCTTCAATGCACCCACAATTCCAGAGCTGCTATTGCTCCCAAGGCTTCCAGAAGATAAGGCTTTGGCCTTAATTTGTGAGACACACCTCACAATTGCACAAAAGGGAAAGGAAATTTAAATAGGTTTAACTTATAAAATTTGTCAATGAAAGCTAGATGCATATATTGAGATGACTGTGTCCAAATTATGCCATGGTAACGATATTTTATTTTGAGAATTGATGGTGGAGTTGTGCTTGTGGAAGTACCTATTTGTGATCCGAAGGCAAACAGTAATTGGAACAAACAAGTTATATCGTTCACTTAGAGCCTTAGCGCATAATAACACACACGACTTGTGGTAATATTCACTCGTATGCCGCCTCCGTGATGCAACAACAGTTCATGCTTTTCACTTATTTCTACCACACTTGGTAGTTGGCAACATAAACACTTCTGCAGGCTAGTTTGGTACCAATGATTTAGCTAACCCACATAAGCCTTGTGATCAAAACCGATACCAGGCTTTTAGAACAAATCAGAGTACTATGTTTTCACATGTCGAGGGATAATTAATGTATTTTTGTTTTTTCCCTCGGGATTGAAGGAGTTTTTCTTCTTCTTCTTCTTCTTCTTGTTTTTGCTCATTTTGGGATTATGGTGGAGACTGGAATTGCAAAGATATGGGAGGGCAAAGATCCATTAAGTTGTGGGATGAATAGAAGGATGCATTCCTACATGTCAACATTTTGATGAATTAGTGCAGCATGTTTAAGTGAGAGTAGACTCAGTTACCATCTGAGTCATGTTGACTGGGATAGCGAGAATAGTTTACCATGCTGTGGTCCATTGGGTGATCTTTAGAGGCGTGGCAGAGCTATTCGTAGTTTTTCATGATGGAGATCTGGAAAGAGAATAAACTAGGCTTTGATATTGATACCTTCCTTTTTTATTTGAATCATACGCAGACAGCAAAAATTTTTGGTCTTTGCTGGGGATTGAGGAATATGTTACTATCAAGTTAAGTAGACTTTTTGACCTATCTATATTGTAGGATATTGGGGATGGACTGGATGGTGAACTCTTTAATTGAGCAAAATGTGAAGTTTTGTATCATCGTTAGGTAGCATTGGTTTCTTGTCTTGCTTATTGAAGCTGCATGCAGGAAACACGGGGTCTTGGTGCTTTATTGTCTATGAACTGTCACTTTTTCTGTAAGTCTAAATCTAATGTAAAAATCTGATTAAACCGGTGATAATTTTGCTAGATATATACAAACTATCTGCGTTGGTTGACTCGGCACAGATATTGAAAATTTTGCAGTATTTCAACATTGTTAACACTATGTTTGGAATCCATGGAAATAAAAAGAAAAGAGAGGAAAATAATTAGAGGAGAAGGTTGAACATTCCTGAATATCTTGTTACTTTCTTCTATCTTTCTCTAGGTTCCAAACAAGGGTAGGAAGGAGAACAATAGATTTCCCTTCTTTTCCATTTCTCTCCTCAGGGTCCAAGACAAAGCATAAAGGTTCAACTCTTTGCCTCTTGGGTTAATTGTGGTATGGTTTGAGTTTCAAATCCCACACTTGGTAAGAGGAAGAAGTTATTGTAGGCAGCCACATTTCTCTAATCTTGAAAATGAGCAAATTTCTCAGGCACTTGGGATGACGGCTTTGATGCGTTCTTTTGGGTTGCACTACTGCAGTGTAATTAGATGTCGTGATTGGTTGGTAGATAGGCTTTAATGAATTCATTTGTGTTATTCGTTATTCAATCCTTTAGTGTAATTGCATGTCTGGACATGTTGGTGGATAGCCTTTGATGTATTATTTGGGCTGTTTACCCATGCAGCATAATTAGATGCCTAGACTTGTTGGTGGAGATATAGACTTTCTTTATTGCAGCTTAAGTGTACAAATATCTACAGATTTGGATTCTGGATATATGTTGGCGTCATTAGATGTGAAGTTTCATGTCATGGAAATCTTACAAACTGCAATGGAATTTCGTTTGGCCTTCCTCCGTGCCGTTTGTATTCAATTTTTCACATGTTTTGTGGTTTGCTTATGTATGTATGTATGTCCATGATCCTAGTGGTGCATCTTACAATGAAGTTTCATGTCTTGGTTGCATGTATATCTTGCTCGATTTAGAAAATTGTTTGTTTTCCTCCATACCTATTTTGAGCTATTAAGCTTTGACAATTTTATTTTTTGTTTTCTAATTTAAGGATGAGTTTGATATGCAGGGCACACCAGTTAATATCGTTGCAGGTTCTCATGTTTGGGTTGAAGATCAAGACGAAGCCTGGATTGATGGACAGGTGTCAAAAATTAATGGGGAGGAAGTTGAGATCCAGACTACAAATGGGAAGACGGTAAAAACCATAACACTAACTGGAAAGTAGTTTCTGTATCTTGCACTTGATACTTGATCCATTTCTAGAATCTGTATTTCAGAGTTCTTCTTGAAAGGTTGGAAATCTAGGTGGTAAATTTAGGTCACTGTCAGACTAAATTTTTGGTTAGTTGATCAAATTTGGTAATTTCATTTTGATTTTTGACCGGTAAACTGATGCGAAGTACATCATTTGATGAATTTGTTCTAGATCTCTAGCAACAAACAGAACACTATTAAAAAGGAAATAGAACAAACAAATGGATGTCTACGGTTTGAGATATCCTGAAGGACTCTGTCTATGGATTTATGGATCTGGCTATGCAATGTTCGTAATTGAGGGGACAAAGTACCACCTTTTCCATGTATTCCTCAGTCCTATGAACTTTTTATTTTACTTTATATTCTTCCTTTTGTTCTTATCAATAGCCCACTTTCTGTAAGATTTCATATGGCCTTGTTAAGAGGTAAAAAGGTACCACTTACGTGTATTTAGTTTTCAGCTAAATTTATAGAACAACTGCTGACTTGGGCTTAACATTTGAGCATTATTTTATAATTTAGCTTCTTTCATCTACTTGAAACTTGTTCATTGTTCTGTGGACAGGTGGTTGCACTTTTGTCAAAGATTTATCCAAAGGATTTGGATGCTCCTGCTGGTGGAGTTGATGATATGACTAAGCTCTCGTACTTGCATGAGCCCGGAGTTCTGCAGAATTTGTCTGTTCGATACCAGCTCAACGAAATCTATGTAAGGCTGTCTTCACCTTTTAGTTATATCATTAGTTAGTTGACGTTCATCCTTGTGAGCGAAGCAAAGGATTAATGCAGCTACAAATGGCTCTGTGATAATGCTACATCCTTATCTGACCTTATGACAGACTTATACTGGAGGTATTCTAATTGCCATTAATCCATTCCAAAGACTCCCTCACCTGTATGATGCTCACATGATGGAACAGTACAAGGGAGCACCATTTGGAGATCTGAGTCCTCATGTTTTTGCAATTGCGGATGTTGCTTATAGGTGACCTTGTGTTTTGTTTATATTTTATGGAGTTTGTTTCTGAAGAATGATCCAAATAGCCTCCTAAATTTATTGAAAATCAGGGCTATGATCAATGAGTGCAAAAGTAACTCCATTCTGGTCAGTGGTGAAAGCGGGGCTGGTAAGACGGAAACTACCAAGATGCTTATGCGCTATCTTGCCTATTTGGGTGGGCGTAAAGGCACTGAAGGAAGGACTGTTGAGCAACAAGTTCTACAAGTAATATTCATGACCTCACTCTCATTCCATACTTGCTAATGTTAGAATGGTCCATAGTTTTGTGCTGGTATGCAGTAGGTAAATGCCTTGAGGCTTACTAATTGTGGTTCAGATCTCCGTGTAATGTACATCTAAGGCAAATAATTAAATTGTTGCCTGCCATCAATACTAGTTTTGTTAGGGTCACATATATAATGTGATGGTACTCAGAATGTGAATACCAGGTAGGCCTCTCCTTGAAGCACAAAATATTTTCCATGTATACTTCCTTAAAACATCATTCTTGAAGTTAAAGGTGCAAATGTGATTTCTTCATTTAATAGGTTTCTTTTCTCAAATTTTTGTAAGCAATAATATTCCTTTGTTTATAAACATTTCGTGTAGAATTTTTGATGGGTTAAAGACTTCGTTAGTAGAAGGATTTGTGTTCAAGGAGCTCAAATGGCATAATTGCTTATGTATGAGCTAGAGGGTCAACCAACAGAATCATAGCTAGCCCTATAGCAACATAACAAGTTTCAAGCTCTACAATGTATAAATAAATGAACTTATAGTGTAAGTACACCATTGCAGAAACTGACCTGTTCTTGCCAAGATTTTTGGTGGAATTCTTTCATTTTATTGCAGACTGTCTCTGTCACATGGCATTAAGAAGCCTTTTCCAGGAATATGATCTAGGCAACTGTGTACCCCAACAACCAAGGACATGCACCATGTATTTGCTTTAGCATTTTCCATCCTGTATCTCGTAGGATTCTTTTTCAACTATTATGGGTTGGGGGGTGGGGGTGTGGGTGGGGGTGGGGTGTGGGAGTGGAAGGGGAGTGCGTATGAGGAGACAATTGAATAATTCAGAATCCTGCTTAGATGGACAACGCCGGTTGGAGTTAGTCTACTTCTTCAACATCAGATGTGCGCCCAGAGACACCTTTTTAATGTACTTGCATCTTTTCAAATTTAATCGTCCTTAAGCAGATGATGCAGGATGTGTAGCTTCCAGCTGCGAATTTGTTTCTCTGAAATCATCTCCATCTTCTTAAAATCAATAGGGCAAAGTACGAATTACCTCCTTGAGGTTTGTTTGTTTGGCAGATAACCTCCTTGAGGTTTATTAATGATCACATCACCCACCTGTGGTTTTGGAGTAACGTGCAACACTTAACTCCGTTAACAGAAGAAGTAAAAAGACCAGGCTACCCTTTCCTAAAAAAAATGCAGAAAAGGGGTAGGAGAGAGAGAGAGAGAGAGGAGGAGGAGGAGGAGGAGTTGCCACCTCCACCACCGATCCGATGAACCCAAATTAACTTTCTCTGAGGCCAGATTAATGTGAACACTTGGCAGACCCAATTCGGAATTCTCAGAAACCGGCAAAACCAAGGGAGAGTTGGGT
>JAOTQK010000005.1:3161359-3194785 GCA_025642025.1 Rhododendron ferrugineum
CAAAAAGGCTTTCAATTGACCAAGGGTTGGTTTTTCTTTACAAATAGAGAAAACCCAGAAAATCCAATCTAATATATTAATGGAAACAAGAGCAAAAAGGGATTTCGAGGGTACAAGGATTGATCTATCTTCTTGTTTCTTGTTCGGTACAAGGATTGTACTTTCTTTGCAAATGGAGTAAACCCAGAAAGCTACGGAAATAAGAACAAAGAGGGTTTTCAAGGGTACAAGAATTGCTCCGAAATCCCTTGATTGTCTTGAATTCTTTGCAAAGAGAACACCCACAGAAATTACTTTAAGGGAAGGAGTCGGCGGGACGCAGAGGACCATGGTGGCAGTCTGGCAGAGAGGATTTTGTTGTTTGGGAGGATAGTGTTGGGGAAGATGATGGAGAAGGATATTGTGGTCATCTTACACCAAAATATACCTTTATTTAATTTTTCTTTTCAATCTCACTCTCAAAATAGGCGGTTTTACACATTCCGTCAGTTTGGAAGGAAAATGTAACGGTAGCAGTTTAGTCTGAAACCATAGGGAGGCGAAATGATCATTAATAAAACACAGGGAGGTCATCTGTCAAAGGGCCAAACCACAGGGAGTTAATCCGTACTTTGTCCAAATCAATGATGTAATTCTCAGAGGCTTTTTGTTTGGATAATTTATTTCATTTTTATGATACTGTCTATCTGAAAGTTATACACTCATCAACAAAATGCAGTCAAATCCAGTTCTTGAAGCATTTGGCAATGCAAAAACTGTCAGAAACAACAATTCCAGGTGAGATGTCGAAGTCATGCCATGAACTTTCTCCAACTGTTTCACATACGCATTTCAGAATATGGTGAAAGTATGTTATTATTGATGCTCACTAAACTTAAACATTGGTACAGCCGCTTTGGTAAATTTGTTGAGATTCAATTTGATAAGCATGGAAGAATTTCAGGAGCAGCCATTAGAACTTATCTTCTTGAGAGATCCCGTGTTTGCCAAGTTTCAGACCCTGAACGCAACTATCATTGTTTTTACCTTCTTTGTGCAGCACCACCAGAGGTAGGTTTTTACCTTCTATTAGATCCTTTGAAGAAGATCTTTTAAATTTGTTGGCAGAACAGCCTTTTAATAGCTTTCAAATCTGATCAGGAAATCGAGAAATATAAGCTAGGAAGTCCTAAAACGTTTCACTATCTGAATCAATCAAGTTGCTATGAACTTGTCGGTGTAAGTGATGCTCAGGACTATCTTGCCACTAGGAGAGCTATGGATATTGTGGGAATAAGTCAGCAATACCAGGTACAGCCTTGGATTCCTCAATATGTTTGTTGCATCATTTGAGATGCACCAGGTAAAGTTGGAATAACTTGTTTTCCTCTGTCAGGATGCAATTTTCAGGGTTGTGGCTGCAATTCTTCATCTTGGAAATGTTGAATTTGCCAAGGGGAAAGAAATTGATTCATCGATTCTGAAAGATGACAAATCTAAATTTCATCTTCAAATGGCAGCGGAACTTCTCATGTAAGAATAGATCCTTGGTATTTTACTTTCGGCATTTGATACCTATATGATTACGTTAACTTGATTTTCCTTTCAGGTGTGATTTTGATGCATTGGAAGATGCGCTACTGAAGCGTGTAATGATTACCCCTGAAGAAGTTATCAAGAGAAGCCTTGATCCTGTTGGTGCGTTAGTTAGCAGGGATGGTTTGGCTAAAACACTATATTGCCGATTGTTTGACTGGTAATAGAGAAGTGCTTGGGTCCTTGCTTTAACTTATAGGGAATTAGGGACACGTCTCAGGGGTTTCTTGCTCCTGTGAATAGCAAAAGTAGTTTGGGCCGTGAGATGCTGATGTAAAGCTAATGCTGGCTATTTTTGTTAAATTCAGGCTGGTCGATACAATTAATGTTTCAATTGGGCAAGATCCCAACTCTAAATCTTTGATTGGAGTCCTTGACATCTATGGTTTTGAAAGCTTTAAGACTAATAGGTAAGGAATCATATTTCCGGTAAATATGATTCTATATTGAGATTAATGACTTTGTAACATAATTATTTGTCTGAATTTAATACATTCATGGGTGCAGTTTTGAGCAATTTTGTATAAATTTCACAAATGAGAAGCTGCAGCAACATTTCAACCAGGTAAAGGTTATTACATTTTGTAACATATTATTGTGATCCACTTTCCCAACTTGTTGACTGTTTTTGGTTTCCTTCAGCATGTGTTCAAAATGGAGCAAGAAGAGTACACAAAAGAGGAGATCGACTGGAGCTACATAGAATTTGTTGACAATCAAGATGTCCTGGATCTTCTTGAAAAGGTTCCTGTCTTTACTAGTCGCTTGGCTTGGCATTCAAAGAACTTGTGTACTCATGTTTTGATGGCTAAAGTTCTTTTAGGAATGTACCTAATCTAGACCTAATCAACATGCAATGAATTTGCTTTTGAGTATCAGGATAGTATTGCCTGGTTTGAAGGACTTAAGTGGGATTCAATCCAGTTACAAGGATATAAAAAAAATATTCTTATTGGCAAAATTATTAATAATAATAAAAGGTTGTGTCATCTTTCTTACATTCTCATCGTGATAAGTTTTCTTTTTCTTTGAAGAAAAAGAAACAGTTTCATTTAGTGCTTCCAACAATACACAAATATTGGTTGACAACTTGGCCACAAGGTCCATTCTCATTTAATTAGAAGGACATATAAAATATACGTGTATGTTGGAAGTTGAGCTCTGGGCTATTTTCCTTGTGGACATATTATATCAACTTGGTAGATGGAGGGGATACATTCTGCCAGAGGAGGATCAATTGTTTAGGCCACAAAGGGACTTCCCAGTAAGGTTAAGGTATCCTCCACAACGAAACAGGGGCGCTAGAAACCATATGCAAAACCTGCTCAAAAAGATTATTTCCATCTGTCTTGCAGTCAAAATACTGTGAAATCCTTGAATATGGGAAACTAGTCAGTGTAATATCAAGAATGATTTGATCCCATACCATAGTTGTTGCAGTGACAGGGAAATTGACAGTGTGACAACTAGTTTTGCAAGGCACCAGGAAATTTTGTTTCCAGAATCAAGAAGAATGGAAACTAATACTTTTTTTGTCGCTTTGAATTTGAGTGAGTTTGGCCATGCTATTTTGTAGTTGATTGCACATCGATGTTTCTGTTCTCTCTTTTTTTTTCTTTTTCCAGTAAGCTAATATTTATTGAAGAAAACTATCCCCTAGCAGCGTAAAAGAGAGACTACCGAGAATCTGAGATGAAAACAAGCAAGGAAATAAAATTATAGCCTAAGACTCCTATCAATATTCTGTTCTTTGACTTCCACTGAAGGAAGATCAAGCGGTAAGCATGGAAATAAATAAAAATGGAACTATAATCACACCAGTTAAGCTTGTTTCAATGCAAAGATCTATTTGGCTTGCTGGAAAGTCATCCTAGATTTTTTTTTTTTTCTGTGCAAGAAAGTACATTTTCCTTTCGGATAAAGCAAATGGGAAGTTGGTAGGTTTAGTGGACGTAGATAATCACCATGCATTGGATGTTAAATGAAGGTGTGGTATGGGACTTGGGGACATAGTCCAGCAGAGTGCCTACTTTTAAGCTTTTTATCCTCTTGCTGACATGATCATGTATTGCTCGAGTTTTTTATCCTATGTATCTGTCCAGAGGTAGGTAGCCCTTCTTTCCAAACCATGGAATCATCCTGCCAATGGCTCATTGCGTATAAGGATTCGTATGCCCGTAACTTAGTTCCCATAGTGACTGCATTGCTCCTTGAGTCAGCCTATCAAACTTCCAGTTAATTCATAAATTCATATTGCTTTTGCAGAAGCCTGGAGGAATCATTGCTTTGCTTGATGAAGCCTGGTAAGGAACATTTCTCATTATGCAAGCTCGCGTGCATATATACGTTATCTGTGTGATTGTATGCCAGGAAGTTTTGACATGCCTCCCAAGGTTGCCAATGTCTGACTTCTGGTGGACATTTCTGTTGGACATTGGTACTTGTGAGGCACAAGTACATTTGTTGAAAAAGCATCAGCAATTGTTTCCTATTTCTTTTTCTTTAGAAACTCGTCATGCCTTGATACCCATGACCTACGATCTTGGTGCAACTTTTTGGAAATGTTATTGGGGCCAAAGATAAAGTCAGTCGAAGTATGAACTTTATACATGTTGATCCCTCCTCCTTTAGGCCTTCTTGACTTCTAAGCACACTAACATCTAACAGCTTCAAAACTACGTTAACAGTAAGGCTTCATAAAGGGAACAGTCCTGCTAGTCCCACTTCTTTTCCAACATATAAATGTAGAGACCAGAATTTTTTTATTACTTTTTAATGCTATAGTCATAGATTAATTGTCAATTTACCAACAAAATAAAACATTAAGTTTCCCATTGAAAATAAAGTTTGTCCTTGCTTTTATGTAAGGAAACTGGGAATACACATACTTTTGTTATCGTGGCTCTTCATATCCCTTTCCTCAATTTCGGAAACTGTAATACCAACATGTGTCCATGTCTACTCCTTATTTCTATGTTTGTGCTCTTAGTTTATGTGTTTAATATTTGCCTGTATTTAGATTTTCATGCCCACATATCTTTTGTGTGCATATGCATGCATAACTCGAATACGTGCTTCTTATTTATGGAAGATGAATGGCCTTTTTATCTATTTAACGATGGACTGTTCTGTTTCCAGCATGTTTCCAAAGTCAACTCATGAAACATTTTCACAAAAGCTTTATCAGACATTCAAGTCTCACAAGCGATTTATCAAGCCAAAACTGTCTCGTACAGATTTTGCCATTGCTCACTATGCAGGGGAGGTTAGTTAGATAACTGTTATTCTTTTGTCAGTACAATGAAGTGCCTTTCTACAAATTGCTGTTATTAGCATTGAAACATGATACTGCATTTTGGGTGTTCTGTTGGATAACTTTGTTATTGCTTTTATTCAGGTCCAATATCAATCTGTTCAGTTTCTAGACAAAAACAAAGACTATGTTGTTCCTGAACATCAAGATCTGTTGAGTGCTTCCAAATGTTCTTTTGTAGCAGGCCTGTTCCCTCCACTTCCAGAGGATTCAACCAAATCTTCCTCCAAATCTTCGAAGTTCTCATCTATTGGTTCTCGTTTTAAGGTATCATATCTTGTATTTTGTCCATTACCATTCCAGAGGATTTTCCTCAATAAGTTGGTTATTGAGAAGTACATCTAATCGAACAATGCTGTTATAATCAAGAAGTTAACCTAAACTTTGCTATGCAAGATGTTACAATTGATGCCCTGATTTAAAAATTCATGCAGTTACAACTACAACAACTAATGGAGACACTGAATTCAACAGAGCCCCACTATATTAGATGCGTGAAGCCAAATAATGTTCTTAAACCTGCTATCTTTGAGAATGTCAACGTCATGCAACAACTACGGTGTGGTGTGAGTACAATCTTGAAATTTGGTGTCATGCTTTATGTGTCGTGTACTCATGGTTAAAACATGTGTATTTAATGCTCTCTTGTCAATGTAGGGTGTTTTAGAGGCAATTAGAATCAGTTGTGCTGGATACCCAACTCGTAGGACATTCTATGAATTTCTCAATCGATTTGGCCTTCTTGCTCCCGAGGTTTTGGAAGGGAAGTAAGTATTTATCTTGATAGAGAAACTTTTGTAGTTTTTGTTGTGTACATTGATTTTTGGCTGCTTGGTCAAGTTGGAACCTCTGGCTGAGTTTCTTATTTAGCATGGTTAGATCTTACATCTAATTTGTTCTATTCCATCCATGAGCAGCAATGATGAAAAGGTAGCATGCAAGAAGATTTTGGACAAGATGGGTCTTATGGGTTCTCAGGTAAAAATAAAATTGTCTTTACATGGACAAGCTGCTTATTCTTCATGAACGAAAAGTTCACAATTGAAACTCCAGTATTGTTCATCTGCTCCTGGTTTGCATATTGGGCTTAACTAATTGCCTGCAGCTTACATATAATAGGCACTGGGAAATTATAATCTGATATGAAGAATGCTTGAAATTTAGGGATTAAAGGCATTTTTGAGACTCGTTTGGGAGTGAAGTGGTTGGGACCCTACCTATTGTGACAAGCTGTGATAATATAGAGGCTGCTGAATGAGGAATTAACCTGCTTGTTTTATATAAACATTACCTTCAGTTTGCTTATTTTGGAACCCACATTTGTTGGATTATGTTCAGTTTGTTCTGGTTTGAGCAGTTTCATGTTGTGCTATTTTGACTGAGATTTTAATAATGTCCCAATGTTGTCTGTTCTGGTGCATAGGAATATAAAAGCATATGTCAACTTCCTCGTCGTAAACATAAATATGTCATGGATAACTCAAGTCTTCATCTTTGGATATTGTACATTGTACATTAATATTAGATACTTTTTTCTGGCTTGTGTCCCTCCAGCATGGGGTGCCATATTGCTTTTTCTCCTTATGTAGCTTCATATAGCTAGAACAATGGTGTAGCATTACAGCTTCGTTGTTTATATTCCTGTCCTTTCCAGATGTCTCTTACATTGAAGGGGTTTATAAATGGTTTTGCAGATAGGACAAACGAAGGTGTTCTTAAGAGCCGGCCAGATGGCCGAGCTAGATGCGCGTAGGGCAGAAAAACTTAACAAGGCAGCCAAGACTATTCAAAGAAAGATGAGAACTCATATTAGTCGCAAAAGATTTATTGCAACACGGAGGGCTACTATTTGCATACAATCTATATGGAGAGGTGCGTCAGCTGATCTTTGAAGCAAGAAAACTTTCCTGTAGCTAAAAAACCTGCATTTTACAGAGAGCATGTGCCAGACATCCTTCTGCTGTGGCACTTATTGGAAGGATATTTGCTTCTTCCCTCACACACACAGTTTATCTTTTTGTTGGTTCTCTTTTCTATCAATGGCACGATTGGACCTAGGTGCTTATTCTTGTTTTCTTATAAGAATTCACCGTTTCCTTTTTTTGTTACGCCTATTAGGAAGACTTGCTTGCAACTTGTACGAGACCATGAAAAGGGAGGCAGCTGCTGTTAAGATACAGACAACTTCACGTAGGCACTTGGCTAGAATGGCATATATCAGAATCAAGTCCTCAGTGCTTGTCTTGCAGACAGGTTTGCGTGCAATGGCTGCTCGCAATGAATTCAGATGTAGAAAGCAGACAAAAGCATCAATTATTATTCAGGTTATTGACTAGTTGTTTCTGTGTTGCTTTATAGCTATAACCGATGCTTATTATACTTCCAAGGTATTAGTTTTACTTTTAAAAAAATGCAGGCCCATTGGCGTGGTCATAGAGATTTTTCACACCACAAGAAACTCAGGAAGGCATCGATAGTTACACAATGTAGATGGCGGGGGAGAATTGCCAAGAGAGAGCTTCGAAAACTGAAGATGGTAGGTATAGGTGTTCTCATTCTATTGAAGTTGAAAGTAGTTCCTCATGCACCTTGTCATTTGAAATGGCAATGGTGTAAAAGCATCCATGTGATATATATTAATGCAAAGGAAAACACTATTTACTTCAAAGGTAATTTCACTCGACAGAGAGACATTCTTGTTGGGAACCGACAAATGAGGTATTAATACCTCTAAAAACCCACAGAAAGACAGAGATCTGATTTGGTTAGTGTGTAGCCCATGTGTTTATAGAGCATACAAATTAGAATTGCTGCGTGTTAGCGTTGGATTTTGCACTTATCTGCCAATCCTCACTCATTTACTAGCATTGGAAAAAATTTCAGGCTTCAAGAGAAACAGGTGCACTCAAAGAAGCAAAGGATAAGCTTGAGAAGCAGGTGGAAGAACTCACATGGCGTTTGCAGTTGGAAAAACGTTTGAGGGTAATATATGTGTTTTGCGTTAAAGTATTTCACTTTCTGCAGGATATGTGAAACTTATTTATGGCTTTTCTTTGATGAAAATATAATGCACACTGAATCCTCCAATAAAGAAAGATAAGAACTGAACTGTAGTCCACATCTTTGTATTACGCGGCAGTAAGCACTACAGAAGCTTACTCACTTTTGTTAAAGCACCCACCTTAAAACCAATTGGCAATGAGTGGAGAGGCCGCCCAGGCTCATATACTAGTTTTGGAAGAGATAATCAACCCATGTGGGACAAACTCCAACACTCCCCTGGACGTGCGACGCCTGACTCGCACGTGGAGAGCTAAACAAACGATCCATAACACACATGGATCACAACAAACAACAGCGCACTTATGGAACAAACAAGGGGGAATAAATTCTTTGAAACCCTAGCTCTAATACCATGTTAACTTTCTTGGAGGGTTCCAAATTAAAACCAATTGGCTTTGAGATGGATTTAAAGTTTCCACATGGTATCAGAGCGGGGCCCATTCCACCCCACATTTTAAAAGTTTACAATCCACACCTCACGATGATAGACCAGCAAAAAAGCTGTACGATAATAAACCCAAAAAGAGGCTACACGTGACAGACCTCAAACGCGACTGCACGTGAGGGGGGATGTTAAGGAAATACTAAATAGAGTCCCACATTGCTTGGGAATGGAATGGATGATCATTGATCACTTAATATAATGTTGAGACCTCTCCACTCATTGCCAATTGGTTTTGAGATGGATATAAAGTTTCCACAACTTTTATGACTTCCATTGGCCATAGCTTGGAGCCTCGGGCCGTGATGATTATGCTTGTTTGATAGAAGTTATGCTGCATGTTTGTATGGCCTCCCTCTAAAGTATGAAACCATTTGTACAGACTGATTTGGAAGAGGCAAAAGGGCAGGAGATAGCAAAGTTGCAAAATTCCTTGCAAACTATGCAAAGCAAAGTTGATGAAACTAACGAGCTGCTTGTTAAAGAACGCGAGGCTGCACAGAAGGCCATTGAAGAAGCATCATCTGTGGTCAAAGAAACTCCAGTGCTTGTCCAAGATACTGAGAGGATCGAGACTCTTAGTACAGAAGTGCAGAACTTGAAGGTATTGCCGCTTATACAGCTGTCTTAACCATTATCTCTATCAAGTGTCATCATTTCTTTGGGTATGGTCCTTAAGTTTCATTTGCAGTAAATATTACAGCAAACAGAGAACCTAGAGTAAAGAACGTCACAGTGACAGAAATGAAAAAAATATTCAGAGCAAGCAAAAAGACTAACGATTTGAGGCCATCTGTGTTTCCTTATGAAACTATAAAACAACATTGAGTTATTCTCTTTCTGTACCGGACATGAAATAGGGAAATAAAATGTTAAAGCTCATTTTTTCTTGCACTTCCAGGTTTACAACCATTTGTTTGCCTTGGGTGGTGTTATTATAGTTCCTAAGATGGAGTCCCCTTTAGCTTTACCTTTTTCTTTTTTGAAGAGAGAGAGAGAGAACCATTGGAGAAAAATCAGCAGAATGTTAGTGTTTCGCTATTGTGCTTTTGTTCAAGTATGCTGAACCATCCTTTTGGGGCATGAAGCTGTTTTAGACATTATGGACTAATTTACAAAAACACCATGCATTGATGAACTTTCTACACCTATCCTCTGCCTCAAATATTTGCCACCTTTCAAAAGTACTTGCTACCTGAGAGTTATTGACTTATTTCAATGGCAACTGAAGCTTCTCTAACAGAATGAATGCAACCTGACAATCGTGTTAAATTGGAAAACATATAGTGATGTTTGTTTGTTGACTGCTGGACTCTGTCAATATAAGAGAAAGCTGTAAAGGGTGGGGCCCTTGTTGCACCAAAAGGCGTGCTGAAAGCCATTTGTGACTGTTAGTTATGCATGTTCTGGATGGTCTATACGCTTAGAGACTGGATTAAATTCAAATGTCCCAACTTGTGTTTTTCTCCTTTTTTATATTTTTTTATTTTCTGATAACTTATTCGTGGGATTTCCTATTAATGCTTATATGATGAGAATTCAAGTCTTTGAACAATGTATCTTTCTTGCTTGCACAGTTTTCGTATCTTTCTCGCACTTCTCCTTTTTGATAGTTCCATATTACTTTCTGAAATGGTGATTATAGACAGCATCAACGGACATTAGTTCCACCAGCATGGGGTTTTATACCTTGGACAAACCTTTTGTTGAATCATCATGCGGGTTGAATGCTGGTCTATACTGGTGAAATCCTGCTATTAGCTGGTCTCTAGGTGGGTCAACATTTTGGTCTTGATGGATGCTGGTCTAATAGACTAATACCAGTAGTTTCCTCAAATTTTATCGCTGTAGAGTGAATCGCATGAACTCTTGACGCGTAGAAGCACAGTTTTCATATCCTGTGTGATGTACAAGATGAGATGCTTATTAATATGTGTCATCTTAGCTATTTGATGAGTCTGTGGTGTGGCAGTTGAATCACTAGTTTCTGGTTTAGCTTATCCATTTATTGGGGATGTCTCTGGTCACATACTCAAATCTTCTCCTTGTTTTTGTTGACTGTTTTTTTCCTGTTTTATGGAAACATTGTCTGGCTTCTCCGTTCTATTGCTTTACTCCACCCTGGTTTTATGTATCATAGGCTTTGCTGCAATCGGAGAAACAACGAGCTGATGAATCTGAAAGGAAATGTGCAGAAGCCCTAGAATCAAGTGAAGAAAGGCGTAGTAAGTTAGAAGAAACTGAAAGAAGAGTTCATCAACTTCAAGAATCTTTAAGCAGGTAGCATTAGTGGTTAAACTTTCAAGTTTGATGTATATTCAAAGTTTTGAAGCTTTGACAGATATACCTTTATCATACTAAGTTGAATTCATGAAGAGTTCATAGAATTAGAATGAGTTCTAGTTAGGGGTTAAGGACTCCATAGGAATGTAGGTAGGCTGGTGAAGTGCACTGATGGTACTCAATGAAGTTGGAGGTGTTGTAATGTCCTCTAGTTGAAGGAAATATTCTTTTCTCATGCTGAATTCAACAAATATGACCAAGTAGATAAGATTGAGTGGTACTTGAGAAGCATTTCAACTTTCTTAAAACCTCTAATTTAACAACATTGTGAATGAATTAATAGTTACCAACACTCATTTAAGAGGTACTATATCTGCGTGTTGAATGCAACAAGTTGTCCGTCTCTACCTTTACCTGTAAGGTGACAATATGTCATGGAGCTTCTTATAAAATTCATTTATGTAAAACTTGAAATAAATAAGGAGCCACAAAGAAGCCTATATCAGCTATACATCGTATCTACTCAAACGATTCTAGAGAGTACACATATTGGTTCACCGTTCACGTTGGGATCAACTACGCCTGAGAACTGACCATTCCAAATGCCAAAGCTTTAGTACTCTACTCTTCAATTTAAAAGTAGGCTCTTCCAACTGGAAACCATCTTTGATTACTTTCTCCTCTAATATTCATAAAAGTCAAAGGCACCAGCAATTTGCTTTCTCCTTCTCTTTCCTGCTCTAGTCCCCTCCAGGAGTGCGTGAAGTCCACCAGCTTCCAGGGAATGATCAGGCTAGAAGAAACATCCTTAAAATGTAGTTAATAATTAATACAGCTTAAAGAATGCTTCCACATGTCTTTTGACTAATGCTAGAAATGATCTAGTGTGTCTCAGGATGATATACTGCATGTCAGACCAAATTTCAGAGCTGAAAATGATCTTGTCTACCTCGAGTTCAACATCAGGATTCATTGCTACAGATGTTCGAATTGATGCGTTGTCCGCTTCTTCCGATACCACATCCACTGACTCTGATTTCACCTTTCCAGCTCCTGCTTCTACTCCAGCAAATTTCTCTTTCCTCCATTCCAATGCTTTTCAGCTGATAGTTCAGGATCTTTCAACCGCTGAAGTCTCAGGTCAGTCTAGTTCTCTCAGTGTCTCCTGACTGCTGTAGATACTCTGCTGCTAGTTTATAACCAAAGCATAATCCATGGTCTTGGTAATACTATTTGTACTCGATGATTCCTCTCAGAATTCTCACTGCCAAGAATGATAATCTTTCTAGTTCAGCCAATCGTTTCATGTTACGTTAGTCCTTACCTATCAGTCTAGAGATACCATTAGCTATGTTGTGGAGTTCCTTTTGTTTAGATTGTCCATGTTTAACGCAAATGTGTTACATATACCCTTTTCTCTTGATGTTGCGTTGTGCAGGAGCTGAAAACTGGGAAAGTGACCGGGAGGGGGCATTTGATGACTTTTTCTGATGGAACTTGCTCGTTCTATCTGTTGTATCTTGTTCCTTCTAGCTAGTTGTTAGTCTAATTTAGAGTGTTCTTTACTGTAGGTACTTCAATAGTTTGTTACTTCGCTTCATACACAGTGAAATGGACAATACCCTCAAGTTTCAAATTCTTCCTTAGTTTACGAACTTTTGCCTTCAAATCTCATAATTCGTTTGAGTTTACCACATAATTGATGCACAATGGGTGTTGAGCCTTTATAATTGGAAATTGATAATAACCTTTCATGTAGTCAGTCTATTTTCAGTACATGAATGTTGAGAGTCAAGTCTGGTCCTCGATGTAAAATACTTTGGTGATTCATATAGTTTCGAGTTCAATTCTGACATCATTTAATACAGATAGGCTTGCTTATGGTCTAGAAAATCAAGCTAACTCCCGGTAATAAACCGGTCGTATCTAGCTTAATTAATTGATATTTTGGACAAATAGTACAGTCATTTTTTCTCTGTCTTGGTTTGGCTTTGGAAATAAACTTGGTGGTTGTTGGTGCTTAAGAAATGTTCAAACAATCCCATTTTATTGTACCTTCCATTTCTGCTGAATAGCAATCTGATGTGCTACCAACTTAAACCGTGTGATACGTTGCCGCATGCATTACAATTTTTTTACATACAAAGTCCATTTGCTGTCATCGTGCTGACTTATACGACCTATTCTGCAATCTATTTTGGTTTTGGAATTCGGAAAAAATGGTATTGGTTTTTTCCCTTCCAAAATTATTTGTTCCTGGGCCGTATCATTTTCTACAGAATATAGTCAATTTTAATGATACAACAGCCCAAGTTTTCCTATGTTCCATCTAGTTTCGTGCTCTCTGATATCTTCAATCCTCGACATAATATTTGAGTGGCTTTGTAAATTGTCTCTATGGATGAAAAGATGATATTCCCCCTCCCACACTAGTACCAGTGGAAGGCCCGCATAGAGCAGCATCATCCGCTTCCTTTTCATCAGGTTTTCATCTTCCTCTTCTTCTATCTTTGGCAAGTCTTTGTTCTTTTTTTTGGTTCTGCTCTATTCAACATAATAGCCATTTATCGTTCAGTTGATATCCATCGTGCCTTGTTCTCTTCGTGACAGTCTATGCTTTGGTTCTTCATTCATCGGCATCTACATAGACTTGGAATTTTAGCGGAGCGTATTCATGAGGAAAATATCCACAAAGATGTTTTAAACCTTGTTGCAGATATGGTTGCTGCGGCTGAAAAACCGAGAATCACATAGTGCTTTTCATTTATATATTTCCAAGCTTATGGCATCTGAAAACCATTGCCATGGTGTCAACTACATGCCTTTGATGGTTGAAGGTATCATGTCCAGGCAACTGAGATTTCAGAAGGCTTATGAGAAAATCCCTGTCATGAGTAGTGCTAAGCCCAAGTGGAGCCAACAAGAGATTCATTGTTTTATGAAAGAAAGCTTGAAAAATGGTATTAGTAACAGCGAGCTTGAGGATGTCGAGTTGAGTATCTGACAAGTAGATGGTATGTCTCTATTGGATGAAGTGTCATCTGTTTAGAGTCTGTAGACAGAAGCAGTATATTCTGGTCTTCCCTTCTGTTGTTCCTGGATCAAGTTAGGGAACTTGCTTTGGTAGCTGAATTGGAGAAGCTGAGGAGGGCTGAATGTTTGAGAAGAGTTCATCATTTTGGCGCTGGAATGTTGGAGGTAGTTCTCTATGATGTTTTACTCATGGGGAGGAGGGAAGGATTATTCTGATTAAGAAACTACAAAATCTTGCTGGGAAGTACACTGCCTTTGAACTGATGCTTCCTTAGTCAGAAATCATTCTCTCTGGGTTGAGAATATTTGACCACCTCTGGGCATGTACATATTAACATAATCAGCTATGCTCATTGAAGGTAGTGAATTTGACTGAAGAAAACTAGTAAAGACAGTAGATGCCATGTTATCTTTAAGTAGCACATGGACTCGAGGTGCAAACATTTCCAGTGTTACTTTTATTGACAAGCTCTTTCGGATATGCTAGTCCTTTCATGAATGCTGAGTTGTCAGCTGTATGAGACGTAGATCAACTAACAGAACAAAATTGTTTGTCGGTCCATCTTTACATATGATCCTTTGATCTGTAGGTCTGTAGGTTTGATCATCTTTTAAGACATCTGACGACATGACATGATTATGACCAACAAGAGTGCTACATGAACTGTCAAGATTGGTCCATATAGTTTGAGCCTACCACAAATGCCAGTTGTTCTGAGATGGGATGCCTCCTAAATTCAAACTCTAGTTTAGACCCTAGTTCACGTAAGAACTTGAGTTTTTTGGTTGTTTGTTTTCTGTCTGGTGCACCCCCATGTTCACTCTCCAAGAGTATTCTGGAATAAGTCTATGAAATATCTTTAACGGTTCACCTACAAATTGGCTGTTTGCAATCTCTTTGTCCTCGGAACATGGCTGTTTCTACTGCTTACAAATCGGGGGCAGTTAATGGAATTCTTGTCCTTCTGCGGTTAGGCTTGAAGAGAAGCTTGCCAACATAGAATCAGAAAATAAAGTTCTTCGTCAGCAGGCTCTAACAATGGCACAAAATAATAAGCTCCTCTCAGGACGCTCTAAGTCAATTATTCAGGTAATCGCAGAAAACAGTGATGCATACTGAACTTTGAATTAACTTTTTATATGTTTTGTATGTACATCTTACGCCGCTTTATTCATGTCTGACATTTGGCAGAGGGAAGAAAGTACCAAAACTGCTGCTGTAAGATCAAGCGCCTCAAGAACTATACCTTCTTTCTTACTTTGTTCGACTTGCACCATCTTTAATTTTTATGGTCACTCTGAAATGTAATAGGATCTGCAAAGTGCTTCAATGAACTTAAGGGATCAGTCCGAGGTAGAGGAGAGACCACAAAAATCACTCAATGAGAAGCAGCAGGAATATCAGGACTTGCTCATCCGATGTGTTGCTCAGCACCTAGGGTTGAGTAAGGGCAGACCTGTTGCAGCCTGTATCATATACAAGTGCCTTAGGCAGTGGAGGTCATTTGAAGTTGAAAGGACCAGCATTTTTGATCGAATTATTCAAACCATAGGCCATGCTATTGAGGTACTACTTGCAAAGAATGCTTTGTGCTATGCTGATTTGTGGTTATATATCATAGAGCTGTTAGAGCTTGAGTTACATTTGTGAATTGAAGACTCAGGATAACAATGAAAATTTGGCCTATTGGCTATCCAATGCATCAACTCTGCTGTTGCTGCTTCAACGTACATTGAAGGCAGGTGGTGCAGCAGGGATGGCCCCACAACACAGGCGGACATCATCAGCTACTCTATTTGGGAGGATGACATTGGTAAAAAACGCTTTTCATTTTTCCATTCTAAGTTTATGCCACTCTGTCTGAAAGGGTGCAATAATTTCTATTTAGAGTTTCCGTGGAAGTCCACAAGGGGTCAATCTTTCTCTTGCCAATGGTGAGTTCTCTGGCCAAGTGGATACTTTGCACCAAGTTGAAGCCAAGTACCCTGCTTTGCTGTTCAAGCAGCAACTGACAGCATATGTGGAAAAGATATATGGTATGATCCGGGACAACCTGAAAAAGGAGATTTCTCCATTGCTTGGATTGTGCATTCAGGTACTTGAAGTTGAGATTGGGATATGTAGTCTTCATCTTTTCTTTTAAACTTACTGAAATACTTATATAATAAACATTTGTGCGCCTTGAATGGTCTAGGCGCCAAGACTTTCCAGAGCAAGTTTGCTTAAGGGGACAGCCCGCACCCTTGCCAATGCAGCTGCTCAGGAGATTTTGATTGCCCACTGGCAAGGGATTGTGAAGAGCCTTGGAAATTTCTTGAATGTATTAAAAGCCAATCAAGTAAGTGCAATATCTAGGGATGCCTAATTCTCCTTTGTTTTTTGTTCTTCCTATTTGATTGGCTTTTAACATGGCATGTCTTTTTTTTTGTGTGTGTCACTGTTGTTGTTGTCACCAACCTTTTTATGGAGCAAATTTGCGCAATGCGACCCGTCTTATCAATGTCATCCCATTAAATTGAGGTTGTGGGATGCAACTTTGTGCAAATAATGCCAAACGTTAGGCTTGTACCCCTAACTGCCTGCCATTAATATGATCTAAATTAACGTAATTTGGCCAATGAGCTAAATTGGTGGGCTCGGGAGTTTAAGTTCGCACCAAATGCTGGGTTGGGCTGGTCAACTACAGCTTTTGTTGTTAGTTAGGCCAAGCCTGATGCATGTCCACCCAAAAACATGGTAAAATATTGCAATAGTGAAATAGATCATGGCTGAAAGAGAAGTTAAATTACTTTAAGTTCTTAATCCCAAACACCCTGGCGCCCTATCTATGGATCTAAGATTTTGTCTCATTCTGAGCTATGTTACATGGATCCTTCAAATCTATGAAGTACCCATGTCAGTCAATTGGCACTCAGATAAAGGTATTGGATTTGTGTCGGACATGTATAGTTGGATAATAACTTAACAAGCATATTTTCTAAGTCAAATTTCGCACGAGCTACGCATAGAACTCCAATAATATGCATCAAAGGATCTAGGACAACTATTAAACACCTTTTTAAGTTGCAAAATAGAAAAAATATGTTGTGTGATATGCGGTGGACACAACGATTCGAACTAGCACAATCGATCTATAAAGCGAACAATAAAGATGAATGGATGCAAGGCAAGCATGAAGCAATCACACAAAAAACAAGAGATTTACGTGGCTCGATACACAGGTTGTGTATTTACGCAACAGGGGGAAGGGAGTCAGGAGACCAATAAAAATACTATAATGAATAAGGATTACAAGCATTCCGATCTCCCCTCAACGTGTCTCTGTTTTTCTGGGTTTCTCTCACCAAAAACAAGCTTCTCTAACCCGAAAACTGCAGAAGACACATTATGTAGCGCAGCCTTGCGTCACGACCATCTGGACGGCCTCGAGCCCCGTCCAGACAGTAAATTCAGAACTTCAGAACCTTGCTCGCAGCGTTGGTCGTCCGGACAGTCCTCAGACCCGTCCAGACAGACCATTCTGGTTCGTCCCCTCTTCACTCAAATTGAAGCCACGCACTACATTATATACGAAGGATGTTAAATATTCAAGCATGTCCCTGTACCTTCAAATGAAAAGTAAATGAATCTGATCCTAAGACATGTACCCGCACCTGACATCCGTACCCGAGTTTGCGCAACGTTAGATTCTGGGTGGAGCACCAAACAATCTGCAAATCTCAAATTGCTCTGCTTGTTTGCTGTCTTGGATTTCAGGTAATTTCACTTTAGTGTTAAAAGGTAATTGAACTGAGGAACTTTTCCCATTGAAAATTCTTTTCAGGTACCCCCATTTTTAGTTCGCAAAGTGTTTACCCAAATATTCTCCTTTATCAATGTGCAATTATTCAACAGGTATGTAGTCGAGAAGCATTCACTAATATATTCGTTTACTTTTGAGACCCTCTTCTGATTATTCTCTTGGCTGCAGCCTCCTATTAAGACGAGAATGCTGCTCTTTCAGTAATGGTGAATATGTCAAGGCAGGATTGGCTGAACTGGAACATTGGTGCTACAAGGCAACTGATGAGGTAATTATATTCTGTTCCAGAACTGCTAATTTTCTCTTCCTGATTTTTAATTCCTCCAACTAAAGAAGAATAAAATCTTCAGTACGCAGGCTCAGCTTGGGATGAGCTCAAGCATATTAGACAGGCTATTGGGTTCCTGGTATGAGACAATCTCTTATGGCTTAAGAGCTTCCAGCACTGTTATGTTCTTTACATTTGCGGATGCAGTTGTCTGGAAAATGTTGTGAAAAATCTTCCTTTCTAAGAGTTCAGAAGTATTAATTAGTATATGTGTCACTGATTCTTCTGTTACTTGATTAAGGTCATACATCAAAAGCCGAAGAAGACACTCGATGAAATAACTCATGACCTGTGCCCAGTAAGTGGCCGGCTACTAAAATCTGCAAACAAATCATTTATAATCCATTCCTTCTTCCTTTCTTCTGAGCCAGTTGGGGTTGTTTATTATCCACAGGTTCTTAGTATACAACAACTCTATCGAATTAGCACAATGTATTGGGATGACAAGTATGGAACCCACAGCCTTGCCCCAGATGTAAGTCCCTGTTGCTGCCCTTAACTTGTGTCGGGTTTCAATCATTCTGATATATGACGGGGTGATATTTACTATCGAAATATGGCCAACCACTCCTTGTATTGGTGTTCTACCAAAATAAAACAACTTTTGTTTTCTACCACTGTGAATCGTGCAGACCTCTTCCAACAATCCTTGTAGAATCTTTCCATTGTCCATGCGGATGGATTGACCTGAACCTTAAAGATTCTTAAACAATCTCTGACTACGGGCTATGTGCCATTTTTGATTGAAGGTAATATCCGACATGAGGATTCTAATGACTGAAGATTCAAACAATGCTGTCAGCAGTTCTTTTTTACTGGATGATGATTCAAGGTTAAATCAGATAAAAAAGAACATGATTCTGTATTTCATCTTATCTTTTCATTCTTTCTCTGCTCTTCTTTTGCCACTGACTTTCTCCATTGGTTATGCAGCATTCCATTTTCAGTCGATGACCTGTCCAAATCAACGGATCAAGTGGACATTTCAGATGTGGAACCACCGCCGCTTATTCATGAAAATTCAGGCTTCAGTTTCTTGTTACCGCGTGCTGACTGATTCAATTTTCATGGCTTTTCTGTCAACTCACTGACACGTCCCCTTCAATCTGAGGATTACACCGGAGGTACAACCAATTGCGTCTTGAAAATTTGAGACTGCACTCAATTTATAATTCTCTGTCTAATTTCCCATACTTTTGCCGCTTAATATTTTCTGCATCGCCTATTCATTGTTCCACGTCTTTTTGAATCTTCTGTTGCTCCCTATGCTGCAATTTGAAAAACAAAAACAGAAAGGCCTTGCTGCTGTAATGAATGTCAAAACGTTCAACATCTCGGTGCAGCCCATTCTTCCCTTTATATTGGAAATCGGTGGAACACACGTTACCTATTGGTTCTTAGTGTGTTTGGTTTTCTGGAGGATTCTCCAATCTGTGGTGATATCTATGATTCAAGTAACTGTGACGAGTTACACTTTCAAGTTTTCAACACAAGACTTGTGTTTGAGAACAAAGGTGAATTGCTGCAAATAAGCAGCCCAATTGGCATGCCTAGATGATAGTTTGTCCTGACTATTAATATGTTTCAATGCATCATGGTCAGAAAACAAAATGAATTCACTTTGAGATAAATAAGAATACCAGTGCTTTAAGGCTTGGACTATTGCATAGAATTCCACGTCATATGTGCTATAGTTTGTCCTCGACCCACTTAGTTTCTCGCTGAAGTAAGCAATGGGTCGGCCTCCTTGACTCAAGACTGCCCCAATCCCCACTTTTGATGCATCACAATGCAACTCGAAGGGTCTAGAAAAATCTGGTAGTACAAGTAAAGGAGCAGAAGTTAACTTTTGCTTTATCTCTTGGAATGCCTTCATCGCAGCCTCTGTCCATGAGAACTTCCCGGCCTTCATACAATCAGTAAGAGGCGCCATGATGCTACTGAAATTAGGGATAAATCGGCGATAAAAAGATGCCAACCCATGGAAGCTGCGCACTTCGTGAATGTTCTTTGGTAAAGGCCATTGATGCACTGCCTCGACTTTGGATTCATCTACCGAAATACCATCCTTAGATACCACATAACCAAGGAATAACACGCAATCTGTCATGAATGATCATTTTCCCATAGCAGCATAGAATTTTTCCTTTTGCAATAATGAGAGGACTTGCCGTAAGTGTTGAAGGTGCAACTCGTGGTTAGCACTATAAATCAAAATATCATCAAAGTAAACTACGACAAACTTCCCAATAAAAGGACGAAATAACTGATTCATCACACGCATAAAAGTACTCGGTGCATTTGACAGTCCGAATGGCTTAACCATCCACTCATATAGCCCCTCACGAGTCTTGAAAGCTGTTTTCCATTCATCCCCTTCCCGGATGCGAATCTGATGGTATCCGCTTTTGAGATCCAGCTTGCTAAAGACAGTCGCTCCACTGAGTTGATCCAACAAATCGTCCAACCTAGGAATTGGAAATCGGTAACGGACTGTGATCTTGTTGATTGCGTGGCTATCCACGCACATACGCCACGAACCATCTTTCTTGGGAATAAGTAGGGCAGGTACCGTGCATGGGCTAAGACTCTCTCGGACATGCCCTGTGGCCAACAACTCCTCAACTTGGCGGCGAAGCTCTTCGTGTTCTTTCAGACTCATTCGATAATGGGGTCGGTTCGGTAGGTTGGCCCCAGGCACGAATTCAATTTGATGTTGTATGTCTCGTACGGGAGGCAACTCCGATGGTAATTCAATAGGGAATACACTATTGAATTCTTCAACCAATTTCCTCACCGTGTCCGGTATCTCACTGCCTCCTTGTCGGTCCTTGCCCACCAACATGTATACTACATCTGTTTGGGTCATCTCCCCCAAGAACTGATGCATGGACAACAAGTTGGATACCCTTTCAACTGTTGGTTTTGGGGCACCATCTTTGTTGGGCACAAGAACAATTTTAACTTGGTTGAACATGAAAGAGTAAGTATTCTTGCGGCCCTCATGCTGTACATCCCTGTCAAATTGCCACGGTCTACCCAACAAAATATGGCAAGCATCCATTCGAACAACATCACACCACACTTTATCTTTATAGTGAGAACCTATTGAAAAGGAAACCAAACAACGTTCAGAAACTGTTACCTCTTTACCCTTTTGCAGCCATGATAGCTTGTACGGATTTGGATGCTTCTCGGTGCTCAGTTCCAACTTCTTAACAGCCTCCTCTGCGATCACATTTTCACAACTTCCAGAATCGATCACAAGTCTGCACACTTTGCCACCAATGGTACATGTGGACTCGAAGATATTATTTCGAAGCCATCTATCGCCCTCAACCTCTCGCGGGGTATAACAAGCCCTGCGTACCACCAGTAGAGGACCATCATCCCCCGTGACGTGTTCCTCGTACACGAGCTGTTCATTTGTTGAGTCATAGACCGGATCTTGTTGGGACACGTCAAACTCATCCCCTACAATCTCTTCGCTTTCTATAAACAACCCCTTCCCAAATGGACCCACCTTTTTACAATCTGCAATGCGATGTCCTGGTTCACCACATTTAAAGCAACGCGGGCCGCTAGTCGCGTTAGGGTTTCTGTTTTGTGGCACCACTGGTAGGTTACCAACCTGTACGGTCCCTCGATTGATCCCTGGTTGTGTTGAGTTACGGTTAGACCCACTTGCCCCACTGTAATTTCCTAGACGCTGCTTTGCTTGCTTCTCCGCTTGTAAAGCCTTCTGATGTGCTTCAGAAACGGAGTAGGGATCAAAAAAAATCACGCAACTTGTAAGCCCCCAATATAGCGCGAGACTAGTTGTTCCTCTGTTTCCCCTGGATCATTACGGGCCAATAACTGATAGAACTCCGTAGTGTACTCTTCAACTGTCTTTGCCCCTTGACGGAGATTTTGAAAATTTTGGTACAGCGTACGAGTATAGTTATCGGGTAAAAACGCCGCTCGCATATGCTTTTTCATCTTGTCCCACGAATCAATTTTTTTCTTGCCTTGCCTCGATCGAGTGACTTTTGATTGTTGCCACCATGCTGCTGCTCGGCCTCGAAAACGTGTAGCCACTAAGGGCACTCGTTTATTTTCTGGAACCTCCTTAAACTCCAAGATCTCCTCAATTGAAAAAAGCCAATCAAGAAATTCTTTTGGTTGCAAAGTACCATGAAACTCTGGAAGGTCAATTTTTAATCCGGCTTCCCACCGATGAGAGCCAGTATCTACAGGTCGCCGGTTCCCCCTTCGAGCAAGATCCCTCGCGAAGGGATTTTCCTCGTCCTCCCCCGCGCTCCCTTCCTCTTCCTCTTCCGTGAAGTGGGCACTCAGTGGTTGTTGCCGTTGCCGTTGTTGAAACGCCACTGTTAATGCTGCAATTTGTTCAGTCAAAGCAGCGATTTGTTCTTGCATCCTTGTGTTATCAGTCTCGTAAATTTCTTCCATTGTACGTTGCTTCCTTGGTGCCATGAGTGTAGGACACTAGGACGTACCCCGATGCTCTGATACCAACTGATGTAGCGGAAGCTAAAGAAAGAATGAAACCACTAAATCGAGTCCGAAATCCGTTGATTCGTAACGAATACCCGGAGATCGAAATCCTTCTCTAAACCTGTTTAGTCAAAGAATACCCAGGAATAAAGGCATCAAACACTCTGTTGATTCCGTAGAATACCAAAGAATTTGGAATAAAGAGATTAGAGCTCTCAATTATTTTTATCAATCAAAAATCCCCATAAACGATTACATAGTGCTGATTATATAGAAAAGAATAACACCTTCCTAATACCCTAGAGTTAAGAAAAGGAAACAAATCAAATCCTAAACAAGAAGGAAAGAATTAAATGAAACGAGAAACAAAAATCAAAGGCTTGGATGTAGTCTTGACTAAGCTTAAATAAGGAAAATATGGTAAAAGCTTAAATCTTTTTTCGGACTCGGCGGTCTTCAGAGAGCCTTCCGATGGGCCCGGGTTTGGGCCCGGGTTTTCATGTATTCTTCAGCTATGTGATCCGCATCACTTTGATGCTTACAGGGCTAGTGATGCTGACAGGGTCTAGAATCTAGATGTTAGAGTGCTAATTTCAGAAGAATTTTAGGTTTTCTGTATAATTGACTTACCCTAAAGTAGGATTAGCCATATGTATTTATACTACCAACATAAGTTATAGAATAAGGAAATACGGATAAAAGGCCAAAACAAGTGGGCCGAAAAAACACAAAATAAATCCTCATGATCCGTGATTGATAAATCTCGGGATCCTAATTGATTCTAATTCCAACAATTTCAAATTCATTTTGCAGACTCAATTGCAAAATTATCTTATGATGCTATTTCTTATGGACTTTTTCGATGTTATTTTGCTTGTTTAACTTTTATTTTTTGTAACCATATGTTATCTATCTTTATTGGTGATTGGAAATTCATTCCAAGGCGCACCTGGTATTTTTTCTGATAATTGTCACGTGTATGCAGCTTCTGGGCCGTTGGTTATAGCTGACATCAATGAAGGTACAGGAGTTGGAAGAAAAAGGAAAGATAAATTTCTCTCTTTTCCAATCCAAATAAAGGAACAAAGAAGCCGCTAAATATCTCATCTGAAGGAATTTTAGGCAGAACTGGAGGGGAACTAGTCATTCAACGAAATTGTATCCCGGTGTGATAAAATGATTTAGGTTAACTTTCCATCAGGTAATTGCTAAATTTTGTAGTCTGTTATGTTCGAGGACAAGGAAATTTAGTGAAAGTTTCCTTTAGTTTTTCTTGTCTCTGGAAAATGACAAGAAAATCCATTGTTTGGTTAGTCGCGCGATAGGCGTATGTAATTTCATTTCCCCCTTTTTTTCCCCTTCTTTTCCCGGACAAAGCATAACCTTATTCCATTTTCCTCTCGAGAATTGAGATGTTCCATTGTGCACTGTTTGGCCGCTACGTCTATGGCTCTTCCTCTTCTTACAATCTCCGGCAATTAAGTTCGACAAAGCCATTGCTTCGACTATTGGAAACTTGTGTGTGAAACTTTTGAAGACTCTGCTTCTCTTTATTATCTGGAGAAAAAAAAGTTTGTGCTTTGAAGCATCAGGCATGTGTTTGTTTTCTTTTTTATCTGATGAAACGAAACGAGCGTCTACGAATAAATTGAGCTGAAAGACGTGTAGATGTACGTGTAGCTTTGGTTGATTTAGTTGGTGAGGAGAAGCTGCGAGCAATCTCCTAAAGTTTATTTACATGTTTTACTAATCTCCGTTCCCCAAGATATCCTAAAACAACATTGGTAGTTCAAGTGATTGATGATTCATCGTAAAGAACAGGAATTTCCAAACAGGCGGCAACGGCCAACGGATAGAGACGACGGTGGAGTGGTTAATTGGCGAACTGAGGTTACCAAGAGGCCTTTAGGTGCTAGGAAAAAGGAGATCGGAATTCAACTCCTCCTTCAAGAAGCTAGTCTAACTATTTTAACAAGCCGATAAAAAAAAAAACACTGGCAAACCGAGATTGGAATTCAACTCCTCCTTCAAGAAACTAATCTAACTATTCCCCTGCTTTTTTTTCTTTTTTTGTGTGTTTTTTTTCTTCATGGTTTAGTAAGAGTATAGCGTTTGCAATGTTTTTGTGTAAAGTTTTTGTTTGATGTTTCCGAATTTCGCCCCAAGGAAAAAAGAACAGAAAAGAAAGAAAACTGCAGATGAAACATCCCCCGAAAATGTTTGGTAACTCTAGCTAGATACTTTTGAAATTTATTTTCACTTTGAACTGAATTTTTTTATTTTCACTTCGAAATTTTATTTTGAGCCTAAACATCTCTGATCATTAAAATATTTCACTTCAGCACCTGCGCCGATAAAAAAATGTTTGGTAGCTGTATATATGTAGAATTATTAACATGTATTGAAAAAGGATATACAAAACTATGAATTCATAATTTTTCTCTAGTCACCATTTCTTTAGAAACTACTTGACTACAATTAGAAACTATGACTACAAATGAAAAATAAAAAACTGTTAACTTTAGGTCGTGTTTGGTACTTAAGAAAAGAAATAAAAGGAGGATTATATTTAATTAAGAAATTTCTATAGAAATTAAATGATTTCGTTATAGTATATTCTTTAACTCAAGGGAGGAAAAATAATTCTCTCCCCTATCTTCCAAACACACCCTGTCTAAGAGTGTTACACACACAAGCGGTTGTATAAAACACAAAAATGCTATGCGCAGAATCGTTGTGTTGGTTGAGTGTAATTCTGACCGTCCAGATGGATTCGCTCAAACTGTTCCCCGGAAAAGTGAAGAGTTTTTTTAAAATCTAAACCGTCCAAATACATCTAGACAATCAGAATTACGCTTACAATCAACACAACTTAGCATTTTTGCATTACAAGCAGCGATATTAAGCTAAAGCTGGACGAAGAATCTTGATTGGCGACGGCGTCGAGCGGCCTTTAGCTGCGGAAGCTAGGTTTTGATAATTTCAGATTTCGTCTTCTTCTTCTTCTTCAGAAAATAATTGCAGGTTTCTATTAGTGGAAAAGAAGCGCCAAAATGGGTTTAAGCGAGAATTCATTCACTGTATCTGCTGAGACGGAGAAGTTCCTGTGCGATCGATTACTGGACCAAAACCAGCCCATCTCTGAGCGCTTCAGAGCCCTCTTCTCTCTTCGCAACCTCCGTGGCCCTCGTCCCCGCACCGCCCTCATTGCCGGTTTCTCTCTCTCTCTCTCTACATAATTCGCGCGGCGTTTGGTTGTTGCTTCATTACAGTCTTTGTTCACCTTCGGAAAAAAAGAGTCTTTGTTCTGTTTGGCTATAAGGGCTGCAAATGATTCACCGGGCTGTTCGCGAGCAGCTCAAGTGTTAAGCTCGTTTATTAGATGAGCTGAGTTCGAATTAGTCGTGATTGGCTCGCGGCTCATTTGTAGAGGCTTGGCTCGCTTATAAAGGCTCGTCTAGTAAACGGAAACAAACCGAACTTGAACACTTTGATATTGGATGAGTAGTTTTGAACGAGCCGAGGCCGAACACTTCAAAAGCTTTGCTCAGTTCCTTTTCAGCCCTAGTTTGGCACATCATTTGTTTGTTATTTAGTGTGTTCTTTTATTTCCTTGAATTTGGGTAATTGAAGATTGATTTCTAGTCTTTTTCAGTTACGCTACAAGTACACCATGATTAATTTTTCCCTCCTGCAGCAACAAGAGATACCTCAAATCTGCTGGCGCATGAGGCGGCATTTGCTTTGGGTCAGATGCAGGATAGTGATGCTGTCCCTGCTTTAGAAGGAGTTCTTAATGATCTTTCTTTGCATCCCATTGTTCGCCACGAGGCAAGAACATCTCCAGCCCTATACTCGCACTTTTACGCAAATTGAGTAAAATTTTGATTAAAAGCTTCATCTGGTACGAAGCACTCCAATGAAATAACTCACACTTAGGCATTAATTTGAGTTGTTGATGGCATAATTGTAAATTTGAGAAAGAGAATATAGCCTTCAAAAAAAATTGAGTCTCCCTCGGTTCTAGTAAATATTTGAGTAAAATTCAATTTGATATCGGTTGGAGTCAAGGACAGGAGTGTTATTTTAGGAGGTTTTTACGTATATTTTGGTTCTGAGGAGAAAAAGGTAAGGGCTAGAATGCTCGGTGTTAGCTTTTGCTGTTTTCAATTTCGAATACCCTTAAGTTGTTTCCTGCCATAATTAAGAACTGCTTATATTTGTCTGCTGTAATGCGTAGGCTGCGGAAGCTCTTGGTGCAATTGGTTCAGATACCAATGTTCCTCTGTTAAAGAAGAGTTTGACTTCAGATCCAGCTCAGGAAGTCCGTGAAACATGTGAATTGGCTCTTAGTCGAATAGAACAACTGAAGAATGTTCAGTGTGGTGATGGAGTGAACATGGCAGAGTCATCGCCCTTTTTGTCAGTAGACCCCGCTGCACCTGCTTCTTGTTCTTCCGTTGATGAATTAAGGTTTGTCTTGGAAGAATTAATTTAACAACAAACATGCTGAATAGAGTTTTGCTGATTAGCTGACTGAATTCAATGACTTTCAGGGAAGTCCTTCTGGACGAAGAAAAGAGCATGTATCAACGATATTCAGCTCTTTTTGCACTCAGGAACCATGGTGGAGATAAATCTATCGCCGCTATTATTGATTCTTTGGGTGCAAAGAGTGCTCTCTTGAGGCATGAGGTTAGTTGGTTAGAATACTTGATTTATTTGGCGTTTCTGCAAAGTTAAGCGTTACATGGTCTGACTCTGAGGAAGTCGGCGGTTTTCCAGATTGTGGTTTGATGGTAAAATATGTTGGGGCACCTCCCCTTCTCAACTTTCCACCCCACCCACCCCCGCTAAAAAAAAAGATAGGGAAAAAGTAAAAGCAACGAATGTGAACTACGAAAAGACAAAGAGATTTTAGTGACCCCTTGGATTTGAATCTAGTATTTCAGTCCGGACATAAACTTGGAAGCTGCTTATGATGCACATGCATTGTTGTCCGTCATCTTAGTGAGCTAGATATGTTAGTTAATATATTTGTCTAGCTGACATGCTTGGAGGAGAATTAGACCTGCATTATATATGCAGATGTGATTTCAGCCGCAAATTCAAAGATGAATATGAGGGTTGCGAAATACCTGTGCTGTTTGAAAACATGTTTCCTATGTGAGTTTAATTATTTCTTGGCCTTGTATCGAAACAACATTGACGTGTAATTGTTTTCTTATGTTTGATGGTATGGAATACTTTTTGTTTTTTATTGGCGATGGTATAGAATACATTGGACATGTATTTTAATTCTAGTGACACGAGGAATGTGGGATGCAAAGTTTGATCCCATTTAATTTACTCCTTTGGGGTGCTATTATCACTGATATGCACATTTTCCTGTACTCCCAAACCTCTGTTTATCGAATTATCACAAAGTGTAAATTGTTAATTGTGGATCATGGAAATGGAAACCAACTGGATGTAGCTCAGTTGGCCATCGTGGCCTCTCCCTAAAGGGGAGGTTATGAGTTATACTCTTAAGTGGAATGTTGAGTTTATGGTGTGCGCTTGATCCTGCAAAGGTTGCCTAGTTGTTAAGGGAAAACATTGGGTTCAACTATTCCTGGTGATGTGCCTGGACTTACTCAATTCACTTCTAGTGTGATATGTTTTGCTCAACTCCATCTTCCCCGCACCTTTGAATGTTGTTTTGTTTTCCTTTCTGGCAGGTTGCTTATGTCTTGGGCCAATTGCAAAACAAGACGGCTTCAGCTGCACTTTCCATGATACTTAGGGATATTAATGAGCATCCAATGGTTAGACACGAAGCTGCTGAAGCTCTTGGTTCTATTGCAGGTTTGCTAACTTGTACTGTTGTCTTTAGTATCATTTCCCTGAAAACAGTTGTGGCGATAACTTTAACGATGCAGTTAGGTATTGATGTGCCGTTAGTAGCAAACATGTCTTGATTTTAGAAGATCTGCCTAGGGTGGGAGAGAAGAGAGATTGTCGGTGTCAAACAACATCCTTTTCGTGTAGATGGCGGCAGTAGGCAATACTCTAACCATTACAAGATATAACCTGATAAGATTAGGAGATGCAAGTTCATTGCAATTGGCGAATGTGTAAAGTGGAGAATCAGCTAATCATCTTCTTAGCTGTAAGGTGGGTAGGGAACTTGGGGTGTGATCAGTGATCCTGATTCCTGAGTAGTTTAGTTTTGGGTTGGGTGTTTCCTAATAGCGTTTGCTGGTTTCCCCTTTTCCTGGGTTCTGTTGCGTGGTGTGTGTGTTGGGAGTTGGGACCTTTTATTTTATATGGTTCATTTGAATGAGCCTAACTAGAAGTTAAGGTGAGCCAAACTATTTGTAAATGGGATAAGAACCATTTCTATGGTTGGTTTTCAGATCTGTCATTGAACCAAAATTTGAAGTTTTGGAGACTTTCCAGTAAAACATAATGTTTTTGTTTCTAAATAACAGTGTTTACTGCTTGTGTTTCTAAAGAACGTTGTTGGAGTTTCTGAAGTTTCAAAATGTTATCTTTCCTATTTTTTGTGAGTAGAGAGAAAAATAGGTCAATCATCAATGTTACCAAACGGCGGCTAGTTTTTTGTGTGTTTTTTTTGGTTTTGGCTCCTCTATAGTGCATATGTGTGGCACCTTCTTGGCGTCGTTTAATTTAATAGTTACTATAAAAATAAATATCCAAGTTTGGGTTCTCTTTTCAGAGTTCATGTTAGTTTACATTGCATGGGTGGACTGATTTTGTCGCAGCTAAAGCTTTTGGAACCATTGGTGGACACTTACATATTTTTTCTTTGATTGAATTCGCAGATGACCAATGTGTAGCACTTCTCGAGGAATTTGCGAAGGATTCTGAGCCTATCGTCTCTGAAAGCTGTGAAGTTGCTCTCAGCATGCTGGAGTTTGAGAGATCAGGAAAATCATTCGAGGTAATGTTAAAAAAGCAGGATCTTTTGCTCTGTGGGCTTGTCCATTTGGGCCAAATGATTTAACGAAATATGTTTTGTGCAGTACCTTTTTATGCAGGCACCTCAAATTGAGGAAGTTTCATCATAAACCCGGGTACTTTGCTTCAGTTGGTTCTTTTATCCTCCAGTCTGCAAGAAAACCCCCGAGATGAAGGTTTACCCATGTTAAAACAGTTCTCTCCTGACCGGTGTACGATAATACTACTATTTGTGAACTAGTGCCAATCACGATTTTGGTTTAGCTTGTTTAGTGCTGATTCAAGATGGAATTATGGGATGAAAAACTTGAATCCGGAATTCTTATTAATCAGTTCGTCAGTAGAGCTTGTTGGACTACTACATGTTAATGTATCCACTTACTCTCACCCAAAGAAAGAGTGGAAAAATGGCTCCACATTATGAGCAGTGGAATTATTTCTTTTGATCAAGTTTTCCTGCTATTGTAGGAGATAAATAGATAATGTGTGTAATTGTGCTGTATAACTGATTTGAACAATTATACTTTGGACAGGTAAAGATGCATTTCATACAAAATACACCTCTCCAGAGGCCTGTGTCCGAATTTGCTTGAGATCTAAACAATGTTTTTTTGGATTCCATGTCTGAGTAATGGTATGGTGACCATGTCTGAGTAACCACATTTTGGATACCATACCATGTGAGGTGCCACCATTGCATTGGTAGAATGTGTTTTATTACATGACAAATGGGACACACTCTATTAATACAGTAGTGACATGACATGATACCCTAAATGTGATATTAAAACATGGTCACCAAAGCATTAGACCCTGTTCGTTTTGGATTTTGGATTCTAAATTTCTAATCATTATCCTATTTCTTTTCAATCGTTTCTCTCATTTTTCTCTATCTCTCTCCAATCGTTATCCATTTTTTCAATCATTACTCTTTTTCTCTCTACACTTATTATCTACAAATCCAAAATCTCAAAACGAACAGGGTCTTAGTGTTTATTGAATGACCTCATTTTTCTGTCTATTTATCTCCAATTATTACTCCTAAAACCCTCATTAAAACTCAAACCAAACAATTAGAAAAGCATCTCCAATCGTAACTCGAATTCATGGGGCAAGTATAGCTTTATCACAGGATTTGCCAGTCAAATTTGATAGATTGTGATTTTGGCACTCCAAAAATTGATGGAGGGGCTTCAAAACTGAATTGTGTTGATACATAAAACGACGTCGTTTTAAAGCCTCACCATCAATTTTTGGAGTGCTAAAATCAATTTCCAATTTAATCTATCTTTCCTGATGGCCCCATTTTTGCGGTGTTGATTACTTTTCCTAGAAAAGACTGTTGTAGACCCTTTTCGGAGCCACTTTAATGATTAGAATTGTTCATTCTTTAGATTTCAACATACTTATCTTGACAAAGAACTATTACTTCAAGATAAATATGTTTCGTCATCATATTTGTCGGTAACTGATTAATATGATTCTCGGTTATGTTCATGGTCTCGTTGGAATCTACAATATGAACGCTTCTGATCATTCAAGTGAGCCCGGTAAGAGTTCACAACTGAGCAAGCTGGACCGTCAAGTCCCTAATGACATTGCTTCCATTTTTAAACCATTGAATCAATTTCTCAAACAACAAACACAGATGGAGCGCCAATTTTTGGTCACATAAGTGTTTGGAACTGTTCGGCTAATGTGGGTCTTACACAGAAAATATGGGATTCACATGTGTCGAATGATTCCGAACACATTAATGTCGGTTTGTTTGAATATGTGCACTTTTATTCGTGCTTGTGTTTGTTGAATATGAGAAATTCTTCAGTGCCGAGCGGACACCGGACAGGTGGTGCCAAACATACATTTCGGCCGTCCAAACGTGTTTTGGACGGCCCAAATCTGTTTAGACTTGAGGGGTGTTTAGATAATTTTACAATTAAACATTAACTAAATAGATCTGGACCGTCCAAAACACATTTGGACGGCCAAGATGGTGCTTGCCACCACCTGTCCGGTGCCCGCTCGGCACCGAAGAATTTCTCGTTGAATATAAATCCCCTCCCTTTCTCTCTCTCTCACACACACACAGCGGCCAGATCACCCGTCAGTAGTGAACTCCTTCAATGAGCTCCAACCTTCACTTCTCGCCAGGCTCGCGACACCGTCTCCCGACCTCCGACTCTCTCTCCCAATCTCCTCAACAAACGGAGAGCAGATTCCAAGCAGCCGCCGTGCCTTCCAACTCAACCCCCAATGCCGCAGCGCCCAGGCAACCAAACTACAACGCCACTCGCATTCAGGTCCGCACGCGTACTTCTACGTTTCACAATTGTCTTATACTCGCATTTACTTAGTGACATCTATGTTATAAACCCTAGACGTTCCGTTGTTCGTATTGGTTTCACCAAGACTGGAAATTTAGTTAGGCTTTGAAGTTTACTTGATCGCTTTCTTTGCATGGCCTCGGGTTTATACTTTCTGCAGCTGAAGTGCCGCAAATCGAGATTTTTCCTAATTTCAGATGTTGAGCCAGCCAATCTGTTTGGTCGTTGGTTCGGCTTCTCTTCTTGTCTTTTGGGATAAAAGTACCTGAAAAAGCTGATTCTTTGAAAGCTTCATTTTGATACTTTCTTTTACTCCGGACTGTTCGCTGATAAGCTTTTTTTTGGAAGTTCGGCTAGATTGGACGCCCAAAGTTTTTGGTAGGGATATCAGTTAGATACTAGGAATAACGAATGTGTAGAAGACGAGTTTTGGAGGAGTGGCGGTGCTATCAATAGTGCGAATTCTTTCACATAGGATCATGGTATGGGAACAGGGCTAGCAGAAGTCTTGTACATGCATTCCCGTGGATCATGGAGAACTTAGAAACTTAGGGTCCATGTTACTCGTAGGTATGTTACTTGGAGGAGGTTCCTACGCATCGCCCAAACTCACCGACTCAATTAGAAGCCTGATCTTTAATTTTTGAATAGACTTTTCCACTCTTTGATAGATCTATTATGGTTTTTTGTCCACTCCAAATTGACAACATGAGAAAATGAAGAACCGTATTCCACAAGATTGTCTTCTTTCTCCCTATCTCAGTTCTCTCCTTCCACAGAGAAAATCTGCTAGAGATGTAGAGAACTTTGGAAAACCAAGACACCAGCATGAAGCAATGCTGGAAGCTACATGTACCTCTGGACCCTCTCTACTTTGCAGTGAAGTGATATAGAGGCAGTACATCTGTACTTGGGGTTGTATTATTGGTATGCACCTATTTACACCAAATGGCATTGTAGCAAGCTTTTGAGCTTTCCCTTTTATGGGATTTTTTCATTTACAAAGAAAATAAAACTTTTTTTGTCATGTAGGTGGTGAGATTCATGGATAATGGTTCCATCTCTTATGCGTTGTTTAGGTTAGTTGCATAAGTCTGGACTTTCCTTTCTCGTATTATGATTTAGTTTTTATTCATCCATTGATATAAGGTGGCCAGGAAGCATCTGTTCCCTAGAGCCCTAGAGGATTACACACTAAATAGAACTTGGCTCCTTGGGACCATAACGCAGATGTTGAATACTTATTGGCATATTGCCATCTCTTAAGTTTAGGAGTTTGGGGTAACTGGTTATTGAAGTTTTGAATCCACTGCACTCTTGGTTTCTTTTCTTCTATCAGATCAGAGGGTAGTTGGAGACCACCTTCTATAGGTGAAGTTGCATTTGATTATCTGGCATCATTATAGTTCGCGGTCCTGTGAGTTACAACCTTTGGCTGTCAGTTTCTTCAGCACTTGTTGTATTGGTAATCATTTTATGCTTCTTTTTTCAACTTCAGGAAGCATTGGAACACTTGGCATGTATTGATTTGATTGAATTATGCAATGAAGCAAAAGTTGAGCGTTGTCGGGCTACTAGAGACTTCAGAAGCTGTGGATGCTACGTGGAAAGTGTATTGAACTCATGTGGACATGCCTCCTTATGTACAGAGTGTTGTCAGCGGCGTGATATTTGCCCAATTTGTAGAATTCCAATACCGAAGAATGGCAATAGACTTCGTCTTCACCTTTACTATGAGTGCATAGAGGCCGGTCTTATCTCTAAGAAATGTGATGACAGATTTCAAGAAAAAGAAGATCGGG
>JAOTQK010000005.1:3256966-3283620 GCA_025642025.1 Rhododendron ferrugineum
TTTTTTTTTAAATTTCAGCTGCTGACGTGGGGCCCACCACCACGTCAGCGTCGGGAAACAAATCGGGAAAAAGAGTCTGGATGTGTAGACTTATTGTTCAGGTTATACAAATCATTGAGCTCTCTGGTACTGGACCATCCAACAGAGGTGGTCGAAGAGGTATTTTAGAAATTTAAAAATTATGGGGCAGACTTATTTTAATGAAATCTACTCCTATAACTCTGAATAAGATATAAAGGCCAGTGGTTGGAGTGATGTCCTCATAATTCACTCTGTGATGTGACTTGTGTTATATGGGTTGTTTCAGTTTTTAAAAAAAGAAAGTTATAGAAAATAAAGATAATTTTAAATTCAAAAATTATGTGTTTACGCAAACAATTTTCCTACCAATATAAATCTTGTTTGATAGATTTCATCGAGATCTTTTAAACGGTGCAAAAAAATTGAAAAATTATTTTTTATTTTCATTATATTTGAATTTGACATTACCTTCTTTATGAAATTACCTCTTAAAACGTGTTCCATCTAATTACAAATTTTACTACAATTATTGCTGTGTTGGGTCAGGCCAGTCTTTCCACTAGTAGACAGTTAGGCTTTCTTCGGCTAAATAAGTTAATTGGTTTTTTTTGTTTTTATTCAAAAAAAATCATATTTGATAATTTTTCGTCAATTTTTTGGAGATTATTGCATCGTCATAACAAGAAGAATCTAAAAAGTAAAAAATTACGATCAAAACCTTTTTTTTTTTTGAATAAAGACAAAAATAAGCCAATTTTTCCGTCTTTATTCAAAAAAATTCGATTTCGATCGTAATTTTTTACTTTTTAGATTCCTCTCGTCATGATGATGCAATAATCTCCAAAAATTTGACGAAAAACTAACAAATACGAAAAAAATTTAATAAGAACAAAAAAAATAAGTCAGTTGGCTTATTTAGCCGAATGGGGCCTTAATGAAGCTTGGTTTTCCAGATTAGAGCATCTAAAATTGAGAATGTCAAATCTGACATGGCATGTCTAGTGGAAAAGTTGATAGATAAATATTGTATTTGGTTTGTGTTTTGAAATTTTTTTTGAAAAATAGTAGGGGTAATAAGTGAAGAGAGATAAATGTTAGAAGTATGAGGAATCTAGGAGAAATTTTTTGAAAAATTCTTTTTTGAAAAGGAAAGAGAACACAACATTTAATTCCAATTCAAATGTCAAATACTTACGTGTCATTTGACATCTCATCTCTCATGTTAAATTTGACATGTGATGCCAAGAAATTACTTTACTCTAAAACTTCCTAAGATAATACTTTGACATGTTGGTTGAGATTAATTAAGTACCTTGAAGATGTCAAACTGTCACGTAAGCATTTAAAAAAATTTGACATCCTTAAATTTGAAGGCAAAATTGAAGATGCTTTAGTCGACTCATTTGGTAGTATACCGAATCATAAAGGAAAGTGTCAGGAAACATGACAATAAAACATGATAGTAGTGTTCATGAAACAAAAATGAATGGCTCGGATTCACAGTGCAATGAATATGAGCCATTCATTTTTGTTTCATGGACATTTTCATATTTTCTTGTCATAGAACATATCAAACCTCAATCATAAAATAGTAAAGAGTTTTGGTTCTTTCAGGAATGTTCCATTTACAAAATTAAATACTACTAGTAAGTAGTAACTTCGATCAATCTGTCCAAATTATTGGTCGAAATAATACGCGGTAAGATGTCAAAATCATTTGAAAAACAGTAGTACTATTGAATGATTGATAATAACAACAGAAATGCTAGGGGGTGTTTGGGAACCCCATTTTCCCATTTTTGCATTTTCATTTTTCCATTATACACTACCTCATTCCACTACATTTTTTTGGAGTTCACTCTGGGTCCCACAAAAATATGAAAAAATATCCATAAATTTTGAAATAATATTTTATAGAGTCCTGTAAAAAAATTAGCTCCAACGGATACATGTAAGTATTTTTTTTAGATTCGTAGGGTAGAAACTGTTCAACTGCGCAGTTTCGCCCCTACGAATTCAGAAATAATACTTACCGATGTCCATTAGAGCTGATTTTTTACAGGGCCCCATAAAATAATATTCTAAAATTTATGGTAATTTTTGTGGGATCCAAAGTGAACCCCACAAAAGATATAGTAGATAGTATAGTGGAATGAGGTAGTTTATATAGTATCTCTCGTCAATTTCCTAAAAACATCTGGGCCCATAATCTAAGTGGTGTCATTTACGTTATACATCAGACATTACCATATACTACCTTTAAAATGACGGGAAAATGACGGCCAATGACATGTTTGATAATTAACACCAGCCAATGACATTTTCAGCATTAACAAATGTTCTTAACTTTTCCTTCACGGGTATTAATTATCAAAACATGTCATGGGCCGTCATTTTCCCTAAAATGACTGAATTGTTAAGTTGCAAGGCTTTTCTATAAACCTCCAGGCATAGCTTGGGCTTCATTTGTTAAAGCCCGCCAACTTACCAGCAAGAGCAAAGCCCGGCCCGGAGCTTCGGTAATCAGATTTCACATTTCGATTTTTTCAGTTCAGTTCCAGTCCAAAATGTACTAGTAAAAAATACAGACCCAAAATCACATTTTCATTAAAACTCCATCCAGACCAAGCTTTAGGGGGGTCAATTACATGTTTTACGGACGGTCTTCCCGATTTTCTGCCCTAACTAGGTGTTCATAATTCATGGCCATTGATTCACAAAATCGTCATATGAAACGTTTCAAATAATAGTCTAGAGCTATCTGCTGTTGGGTTGAAAGTTGAAAATAAGACGCAAAAGAGCAGACAAATACAAATCGACCGAAGTGCAAGAGAGTAGTGTGCAAAAAAAAAAAAAAAATTAGTGGAGTACATGAATCACAGAGCGACAAAGTTGGTACAAATTCAAGAGCTCGGGATTTGCAATATGTTTGTATTGTAATGACTATTTTCATAGTGGATCATTGGTTTGTCCGTGCACAATAAGTTGATACGGGTTGAACAACATAAATTCTACGTGAACAGAAATAATTGGCATATAACGGTAATTCGGAAGCTGCATTCCGAATCTTTTACTTCAATTTTTAATAGTATCACTTTTACGATAATCTAAGCTGCCACAAACAAGCAATTTTATGTAAAAATAGTACACCAGATCATGAGGTTTTATACTCCATGATAAGGGATTAAGGGTCCATGATAAGGGATTAAGGGTCCATGATAAGGGATTAAGGGTCAGTGTCAAGATAGGTCGAAAAATTCATGAACCAAACCAATCACTTCCCTGGACATGTCTCTCCCAGGCTTGCTTGTTTCTGAAGACTTAAGGTCAAATTGGTCTAAAAAAGCATAAAAACCAATCAAAGACAGAAAGTAGAGATATCAATATTCCCATTCTCAAAAGCTACAGGACTTTAGGAAGCCGAAGATCCGCTTAATGCGAGCTCTTTTCATTTCTATCAGGTATGAAGCATGAGTCCGAATCTTTTCATATTCAATCCGATTACGTGTCTGTATGTGCAAAACTAAAACTTTATACCAACCTCCCTGAAATCGAATAAAATCAAATGACCCGTGTGTTGGTTCCAAGCATCAGTACGCAGTCGCACATCTTGATATGACACTGACAGTATTCAGTGAAGCCTATCCAGAATATATCATCACTTTTGATCATTGCCAGGACTCATTGTCAATCAAGTTATATTCCAAATGAATGAGTTCTTGCTTTTGGCCAATGTGACTGGCTTTTGGCCAATGTGAACAATCACATTGGAACAATTCCCAGCCCACGGCCTCTTAAGCAACACAGGTAATTCTGGTATATAATAAAACTACTGTAGTAAACTTGTATCAGATTGCACACGATACTTAAAATATCAGAATCTATCACGCCCCCTGAAACATTCATTACAGGGACACATCGAGCAGTATTATAACTACGAACTACTTTGTTTTTCCTACAAACATGATCCAATTACGTGCATGAAAACAACTGCAAACTCTACGATACAAAATTTGTCATTCATGCCTATTAAAAATTTCGAGTTAGGTGAATTCCTCCAACATGAGAGAGAGAGAGAGAGAGAGAAACCCAAGAACTCACTGTTGTAAACCATACTTGCTATGAGAGATGTTGTGTGCAACCTCCTGAAGAACCTAATCATGTCTGCAGAATTAGATTGGCATCCCCTCCCCCAAAACTTTTTAAGTATCTAACTAATCAACTACCTAAACCAAACCAAACCGAGCCTTATGTCCCAATCACTTGGGGTCGGCTACATGAATCATTTTCCTCTATTGAATCTTATCCAAGAGACTTTTCCAGAAAAATAGTTTGAGTTTGCTATTCCCTTTTTCACGGTGGGTTGGAATCTAAATCACCATAGGAGGATCTAAGAATCAGACTCATGTTAAGATTGGGAATGGATTCGAGCTTCAATACAAAATCAGGAATAATGTAAAATGTCATTCTAGGTCCTCATAATATCATCAAGTGGTACAGTTATAGGAAAATGATTCCTAATTACCTATAGAATCCGTAATCACGACATTTCCATAGGTAACAATCATATCATCTGCCCAAAACTAGAGAGGTTTCTGCTAGCGCTAGACCTCAGATAGTAAGGGCTTTAGTTACTTACCTTGTGTCGTTATAAATTACTTTTCTTTTCGTCCGTGTCCCAATCGCGTGGACGTATATACATACGATCTCCTAAAAATGATATTCCCCAGACACAATCTACCTAACTTTCCCTTGCATGGAAAAAAGGTGAAACAGGACCAAGACATATTAAGAAGGGTCTCTTTCCATTTGGTTTTGCATTCAGAAAAGGTTAGGAGGGTATCTAACTATTTTGGCCTTTTGCCCTGCAACTTGTTTCTCTTCCATCTCTGTCAATTTAGGCATCTTGGTCTCTTTTTGGACCTATATAAACCCCAACAAATGCCCAAGTTCAAAGCATATTTGATATTCCTAACCAATATCCATGACCACAAATATGGAATCAAATTATGATAGAGCAAAAGAAGTTAAGGAGTTTGATGAAACAAAGGCCGGCGTCAAGGGACTCTTGGATGCCGGTGCGGTGAAGATCCCCAGGATCTTCATCCACGTGATGGAAAAATTAGAAAATAGACTGTCAGAAAACTATGAAGCTAGTCTCCAGATTCCAGTGATAGATCTTGGAGACTTTAAAAATCGTCCAAGAGAGGAGATTGTCAACGAAATCTCTAAAGCTTCGGAAACATGGGGATTTTTTCAAATGGTCAACCATGGAATTCCAGTCGGTGTCATGGAAGAGATGATAGGTGGCATTAAGCAATTCCATGAGCAACCCAGGGAGGTAAAGACGGAGTGGTATTCACGTGATGTTAAGCAAAGAGTAAGGTTCTATTGCAATGGAGACCTTCTTGTTGCAAAATCCGCAAACTGGAGAGATTCAATAGCTTGTCACTACGACGACGGTGTCCTAGACTCTGACGCATTACCTCTAGTCTGCCGGTATCGTTTATCCATTATTAAATTTCTAATTTCATGATTTCATGGTATTTAAATTGCTAATCATACTAAAATACACGCAGAAAAGAAATCAGCAACTACATGGATGGCTTGATCAGACTAAAGGAAGAACTCTCTATATTACTCTCAGAGGCACTAGGGCTAAGCAGTGACTACCTTTCAAATATTGACTGCATGAAAACTGCATCTTTAGTATGCCACTATTACCCTTGGTGCCCTGAGCCAGACTTGACTCTAGGTGCGAGCAAGCATTCAGACCCGTCTTTCTTAACCATAATCTTACAAGATAACATAGGTGGCCTCCAGGTTTTACACCAAAATAACTGGGTAGATGTGGAACCTGTTAAAGGAGCCTTAATAGTAAACATCGGAGATCTTATGCAGGTGAAGTTTGTTTTTCAGCTCTTAGCTAAATGAATATATATTTTCCCGTGGCCATATGGAAAAATAAACTTTTGTTCCTTAATTCATGCAGCTTATCACCAACGACAAGTTCAAAAGCGTGGAGCATAGAGTACTGGCTGCACGAGCTGGCCCCAGAATATCTGCAGCGTGTTTCTTCTATCCAAGTATAGCAAGTAAATGCAAACCTTATGGGCCAATAAAGGAGATCTTATCAAACAACAATCCACCTATATATAGGGAAACTCCTCACGAGGAATATCAAGCTTACTACAAGTCGAAAGGACTCGACGGTACATCAGCCCTTCTTCACTTTAAGCTATAAAGTGAACTGAACTCGTTCCACAAAGCAAAGAAAACAACCAAAAGATGCCACCACCTTCACACATTTTTCAGAAATACAAGGGAATCTTTACAGCACTCAGTTTACAAGGGGAGAACAAAAACCGAAAATGCCAATTAACGTCACGGATGACTCACAATATGCTCAGGAGGAGCTCGCATGAAAGCCTCAAAGGGTTGCACAGCCTAGCCATCAGATGTCGTTTTGCATTTCTATATGCATACAACATCCTTCTGCTCCCGGGACAATTTTACATAATTCACTCACAAAGAGTAACAGTTGCAGCCCCTATATTGTTGTGGATTGCAGTATCTGCACAAGTGACCATAATATATCCATGCGATGCATGCTTCTGTTGTTCTGCCCCTGCAATAATCATGAAAATAACAGTTGTGATGCTAATATGGTTATCCATGCCACCGGTAACCAACTATAGATTAGCCTCTGTTAAGTTGACTGAATATTATTCAAGAAGGTTATGTTAACATATCTCTAATACAAAAACCAGTTTCCTTTGTACTCATTACTCAATGAACTTGTTGAAATGGTTTTCCTGTGGTCACATATAAGCAACTGGCATCACACATTTTGCTACATCAAGAAGAATAGCAAAATCAAAGAGTGACAACAAAGAAGAAAAAGAGATCACATAATAACTCTACTAGATTTGCAAAATAGCAAAATCAAAGAGTGCCAATTGACCCTACTAGATTACGGAAAACTAAACGGGAGTAATACTATGCATTTATAAGTCCACCTAAATCCACCAATTTAAAAAAATAAAACCCGTTAACCAAAACAATGATAGAAAGATTTTCTCAGAAATGCAAAATTCAGTAGAGAGCTAAATGTGTAGCCAAACAGGAGAAAAGTGCATGAAGGAGTGTTAGTAAGATACATTGACAGGGAAGTGTTTGTATTGATAATGAGACGATTATGCAATGCTTTTGAAGTTTGAAACCTAATCGAGAGAAGCCATAGAAGTTTCTGGACTTGCGTGATTTTCTTAATCATTTGTAACTTTCTTACTTACAGAATTTCTAAGGCTTTAGTTTTTCATTGACCCCACCCAAAAAAAGTTCCTGGAGCCACTCAGCCTCAGAATTTGTTTCTTACTAGGCTACATATCTCATCCAGAATTAGGATTATACCTCAACCACGAAACACATCAAGGTTTTTTTGTCACAGGCTTCCGTTGCACCTTCCAAAATCGTCAGACCCAAGCTCCTTATGGCTTCTGATATCCCAAGAAAATGGCTGCACTCCTCACATAACATCTGCACAAGTCAAGCAAGATTGTATATGACAAGAATAATGGACGGGTTTTCCAATGAGAAGCAAAAGCTCAATCAAAGCCACATCTCTTCTGGGCTGGTTTCTCATTTGCTCTTTCTAATTGAAGAGCACCTTCATATATGTTTGATGAGTCCTTACCTCAATCAGCATTTGTCCATTTTTGTTGATATTTTCTACCATTATTGGACACACTGTAACGACACTTCCCACTTCCACTGCCCAGGTTGAACCATGATCATAAGTGGGTAACCCACGTAAAAATGTTTTCTTGTCATGCACCTGCATGATCAGAAACATGATGCAATCATGCAAATTATCAGAAAACTAATAGCTAAGTCCACTAACCGGACCACTGTTTCTATTGGAGAAAGTCAATAAACACCTTTATTTATTAAAAGCTCAAAGGGAGCCAACTAAATGATAGTGTTTGTAGCAACACATCTTGTTTTCTTAACAAACTAGAAGATTAGAATCCCAACAAAATTAAAGTCAGGCCTTACCTTTGACTTGGTGCATTTGTTTAGTTTCTCAGCATGCTTCGTGATGCTTTGCATAAATATCATATGCTTGATTGTGCGCTCCAGAAGTGAATCAATACTGCACTGTGGATTTATAAAGAAATTTCAGTACATATTGAAGAGAGAGAGAGAGAGAGTGAGTAACATGAACAGAAATCCAGAGAGGAAAATGAGATGTGGAAGCTACCTTTGATCCGTTGGGTACAAGCTCTCTCAGTTCCTTAATGCGATCTTGGATCAATTGTCTGTCCCTCGGCCTAGGCCTACAATTTCCACCAGGTCTAGCCCTCTTCTTATTGATCTTAGCTGGATCTTGTGCACTATCCAACTGTCCACTAAACATACTTTGGCTCCTTGATGAAAATCCTCTAAAAGAGCTTGCACCACATGCCTCACTGCTCAAGCAGAGTGCCCCCCTTTCCCCAATTGCTTGATTAAATGTATAACCTGCTGAACCAACAGTGTTCTTATCGCAGGTTGGCTGTGGCATTTCTTCAGTCGTCAACTGGGACTTCGCTGATTCACAAAAGGATTTCTCACTTTTGACATCAGTTACTCCACAGTAAACATTAGCTACCACTGCTTCTAGAAGTTGCTCTGAACCTGAATCTGCCGTCAACAGGCTACTACAGTCTAACCCATCAGATACCTCGATTGCTGTTCCAGTTTCACTCTTTTCTGCCTCCCAATCGCAATAACTCCTCTGTTTTTGAAAAACTGGTCCGAAAACTTCATACAGCTCACAACCTGCAGAAAATTTGAAGGCCGTATCCACTGGCTCCATCTTATTACTCTCTGCTTGGAACACAGTGTTCTCCAAATCTCTCTGGATTTGCATGCCAAACGGTTTTGGTATGAACATGGCAGTTTCATTATTGCAAGCAGAAAAGTCAAGGAGATCTGCTTGCAAGTAGGAAATGTCCACCCCAAAATCATTAGCAGGAAGTACAACATTATAAATCTTATTTTCTTTAAAGGAATTGTAGGAGGATGGAGCATCGTGGTCAACTGAACCCACTCCCTGCTTCTCCAAGTCACTTGTCCCCCCTTCACACTGCCTATCACTATGCAATCTTGTTCGTGATTTCTGCTGCTCCAAAACGAAAGCTTCAGATCTTGATTGAAGTAAGATGGCACTGTCATCATCCTCATATGATAATAAGTCAAGTCCTCCATCCTTGTTGATAGCATCAGCTGCTGTTTTTGGTAAATCCCCAGGCAGTGGAACAATGTCAGAATGTCTAGCAGGTCTTCCAAATGATGGAAATGTGGGAGCCCGGAAAACTTTTTTGTCCTTGTTTACATGTCTGTTTATGCTGCTTAAGCCATGCCGATCAATAAAAATCCCAGAACGGCGACTACTTGTAGATATATCTGACTGGGAAAGAAAAAGCGTCATAAGAAGCACTGTGTGTGAGCGTCATTAAAAAGCCCCTTAAGACTCTGCTTTTTATTCCTTTCTCTGTGTTTGGGTGTGGGGTTGGGTGGGTGTGAGGGTGTGGGAGAGAAATTTACCAGACATGAGGAACTTCGAACTGAGGATTCTTGAAGACCAAAAAATGAATCTCTGATATACTTCGCCATCTCCAAATTCTCAGGGATCTGATCTCTCGAATCGAAGGAAAAGAACAAAAATGCAAGAATAGATACAAATAGTAAGCGGGCTATAAATTTAAAGGAAAGTGAAAGTGTGGCGCACATTTAAACAATCCAATCTAACGAAGTTGACAAGTAGGACGAAATAACAATCCACAAACTCTCTGTTGTTTGACATACGAGAAAAATAAGGCATAAATTACTAAGTAAAACATAAGATCTCACCTAAAAAAATATGACAAAGCTTACTAATGAAGTTTGGATTTGGAAAAAATGCTGGAGGAGTGGGGGAAAAAAAACAGCACTGCAAGAGAGTGCAAAGGAAACAATGCTGGAGGAGAGCGCGAACTTTTACCATACATGACATTCATTATACAATAGACTTTGGAGCTACTTAACAGAACATTGAGAAAAGTGGTTCAATGAATCGATTCAGTTCATCAAATTTTCTCCGCTATCTAAAAGCAAATCTGAGACTGGAGAGTATCGTAGACTTAGGTCAGGTCCGTCAGGAAATAGCACAGGGACCTGCTTTTTGTGAAATTATGAACCCATTCCAACAAAGTTTCTTCATTGGTGTAGTTGGCAAATTATTTATCACTTCATTTGCCAAGAAAAAGACAAATTGGTTCTTCCTTCACCATTTGGAGAACGGATTTGCCAAATCAACGTGAACATGGTTGAACATTTAGTCTCAAATCCTTATACTAACAAACATATAAAAAAATATGGCATTTCATAGTTTTCTTTCTGCACTTTTTAAAATGTATGAGCAACTCTCTTTACTATTGCAGGTGTTCTTGTAATGTATATCACAGAGAAACACTTTAGCAAGTGACAAAGGGATGATAAGCCAATACAGGTTCAAAAGCTTAATAATCAATGACCTTAAAAGAGCTTAATAATCTACCATGAACGGAAATTGCATTACATTATCTCCAGTATAATTACATATTAAAACATCATGCATTAATGAACTAAGGTAGAATAACTAGGAGCTACATCAAGCTAGGGAAATATTATCATGGCTCAAACAACTATAAACCAGCTGTAAATACAATCTTACTTTATTTAGAGATCCAAGTTGTACAACACCATATGGAAGAACAGCCGCCACCACAACAGTCTGCAAAGCAAAAATACCACCCCGCTCATAAATTTATTTCTTAAGTTTTAATCGTCCAAAAAAATCTCAGAGATATGAGACGATAGGAAGACCAAAAAACTACAACGCAGATGGAAAGGGTTCATAATCTTATTGGTAACTTTTGTAAAGCCTATACATGAATCCGCCATTTATAATTTCCAGATTTAAAGATCCAAAGTTTAACTTATTCCTACTTTTCCTAGGAAAGAAGACTGAATTTGAACCTAGTTAAGATAGGGATGACACTTTCACCCAGAGACCAAATAAACAGCCTCACTCCAACCCTAATGGATGGGTTTGAGGTCTATATAAAAGAGTTCGGAGGGAGAAACCCAAAGGCCCAAACCCATATGGGATTGGGGTTAGGGTTAGGGCCAGAGAAGGTGCCCCTGGCTGCACGGCACAAATTTTGAAAGGGAAAGAAGAAGAAGCATACCCTGATCCCAGCTGAAAACTGAGCATGCCATCCATCACTGTGCTGCAAACCAAAAAACGCAATCAAATAAGAATAAATGCCAAGACAAACAAATTTGAATACTCTGGTATTGAGAGGAAAAATAAAAAAATTGGGGTCTGTTCCACACGGTCAAGCGCATGCATGCATGTATGGAGTGGTCCAAGTGGAGCTATTGGACCTCAAACCATATCTCACCTCAAAAGGTGAACAAGAATCAATTATGTGTTTGTCTGCAAATATCCACATATGCTTTCCAGCAACTGCCACCTGTCCAATAACCCTATTCGATAAATCAAGCAAACTTCAATGAGTTGGGGTGCACAAGGATGCGGGTGGTAGTTGGGGTGATAAGGTAATAGGAAAGATAATGATATGATGTGCCTATATCTACAGTATTAATTCACAGGAAAGAAGATGATTTACACTGCGCACTTCCCACGCACCAGAGAACAAAGTAGACATTAACCATTATGCCACGACATGTAAAGCTCCAACCAAATTACAATGAGGAAATCAAAAATAAACAAGATTTCATACCCTTCCCCAACAGAATATACTTGGCACGACATCTTCACCAATGCTGACCCAAGAGGATCATGTGAATGCAAATCCCACAAGTTGCCCCCAGTCTCAGAAAAGGCCGTGTTATCTAAAGCATAATGTTCTTCACGGTTGTCATAGTAAGCATCTTCCCAAGTCAATGTCCTGCAAAAGATGCAATTCCCAATAAAGCAATTAAGAGAATGTGCATTATCCTTGGCCATTGAAATTGAATACCTACAAATCTATATTGCAGGGAAAAACAATAACTAGACAAACCACACAGTAGATTTTCCAACCAAAATTTTTTTTTTCAAATTTTCCTACCAAACTGGTTCACCTTCTTACACCACAGCAAACATTTTTCGTGGCAGAAACAACTATAGAAAGATGGCAAAATCCTTCAATTTTCAGCAAACTGTATCAAATCCAAGAATTCAAAATCGAACCAGTGTCCCTGAATCTAGTGTAGGTGTCATAAGATAACAGAATGACCGGAGCTTTTCAGAGATCTAGTACACAAATAGGAAAGAGACAGATAGAAACAAGAAAAGGAAGTATTTTTGTACAAAGAAACACAATAGAAGCAATACTTTGACGGCCAGTACCTCTTATAACTCTATAAGGCCGGATGATTGGATAGGCCCAAATCGTATACAGAGAGCAAGCCGTATTGGTCATGGACTCATGACCGATCAAAAAAAAAAAAAAATTTGGTCATGACAAGCTAGGCCAAGGGCTTTGAGCCGCCCACCCTGTGAAATAATCAGCGTGCAGCCATAGCACCAAATGATGTTGGACCAGGCCTAGCCGAGCAAGGACATCTGGCCTAGTCGAGCAAGGACATCTGGCCTAGTCAGCGCCACAAATACTAGAGTGGCACTACTCGGCATGCATCATGCATGACGTCCTGGAGATCCAGGGCCGGTTATGGAATGACATCGCGTGCACGAGGTGATTATGAGGGCACGAGACCGGGCACAACGTGCTTTGAGGCCAAGTCACTCTCTTTACATGAACTACACGTTGAAAAACCCTAAAGAGGTACGTTGTACATTCTACTCCTACTGGTGAGTTCTTTCTCAAACAAGCATTGGTCTGCCCTCCGGCCAGTTTGCACTATCATCGCCGTTATTTTTGCAGTTAACCTACTTAAGAAAGAGCTGGGCCAGAAGCCGATCGTCTACACGGTGGTAGAAGGAGGAATCAACCCCACCACATTACCAACAGTCGTTCTTTCCCTAGTGAACCAGAGAGTTCTTTTGGAACCATTTTTAATCAAAAAAAAAAAGGAGTTCTTTTTTCATAAATTATGCATGCCAGATAGCCAATCTGAATGGGAAAACATCTAAACAATAGAAGGGGCGCCAAATCATGTTTCTGAAAAGGAAAATAGACGAAAGCAATTAAAAATAAAAATAAAGGAAGGAGAGATAAAAAGGAACTTACATTGGAGCTCGATGTTGGAGTTTCCACAAGACAGCATACCTCCACCCAGTGTTGAAACAGAGGGTCCTCAGTGCTTCATGCAATCGAGTACCCATCTCAATCCAGTCAAAGAATGCTAACAAACTCCCCGCCTGGTAAATCAACTAAAACCCCCCCACCCAAAAAACCCTAATTTCCTGTGATATTGCCCACACCCTCTAACTACCTCTGTACGAGCCTCTTCCGGCCTGCTTCCTTCGCAACCCCGCTCGCCGCTTTATCGGCGGTCCAACAGTCGGAAGCAGCAGACAGTCTAGCCTCATCCTCCCTTTACCGACCAAGAAGCTAAAAACCCTACTCTAGAAATCAATCTAAAATCTGGACAGAACTCGCCAACTCGAGTAATGTGTTGTTATCGAATTAATGGCATCTTCCGCACGAGCCACTTCGTTCGAACACTCCCCCATTAACGTGAACAAGAATCGCGGAAAGGTTCAATTTGTGTTTCTTAGGATGAGAACAGGGGAGTATAGAAAGAAGAGGGAAATCTAAGAGATTTAGCTGATATCGGACGACATCGACAACTGGAGTCGGAGTGTTGCAATTTTGATTAGGATTATAGGTTTACTTGCTTGAAATTGAAAGTACAACAGAGGAGAGAGAGAGAGAGATGACTCGTAAGTTTGAAAGGTGAGACCTTGTTCCATTATATAGAGAGAGATCGCTTTTTCTTGTCGAGACTGATACATCATCGTATTACCCGCTCTCTCTCTCTCTCTCTCTCTTCCCCCGCCGCATAAGACGAATTGTCCTAGGCTTTCAAATGGATTGAAGTGAACAATCTATTTGAAATTGACATTTTCAAAAAACAAGTGAACAATCTCTGCAATTTCGACCCAGAAAAAAATGTTTTCGATCTCACTTCAATAATCGAGATAGTTCATACTCCCTCCGTCCCAAAATATTTGTCCGGTCCACAAAATGGAGTGTTAAAAATAATACAATTTTTACAAGAAAAAATCAAAAGTTTTTTAACAACTTACTAGATATTAATGAGTATTTTTAATTTGTGAAAAAAGTTTGAATTTTTTCTTGAAAAAATTACATTATTTTTAACACTCCGTTTTGCGGACCGGACAATCATTTTGGGACGGAGGAAGTATTTTTTAACTCATCGAGAGCATCAAGAGTGCCAAAAATTAATTTAATTGATTATGGTTTGATACAATTTTGAAACACATTTGTATTGAAAAATTAGTAGAAATGGGTTTTGTTCCAGTGTTCCAGAATCATATCAAATGATGTCCAATAAACTCGATTTTTGGTATATTTGATATTTTCAATGAGCTAAACAAAATAAACAGTCTCGATCATTGAAGTGGGCTCGTTAGGCCAAAATTGTTCTCTCCAATCCATTTGAAGAGATTAGAAAGAAACTGAACTCGTATAAGTTAGGCCACCTGTGCACCGTAGGTCAAGAGATCAAATCTTATCAACTCGAGAGCTGATTTTCAGTTTCCCTCTATAGAAGTATTTCGGTATTGGGCTTGACTTAGTTGTTACGGACCTCACATAATTCATGTAGGGCTTGTTCGTTTTGGGTTTTGAATGAGGTTTGAGTGAAGAGAGATAAATAGAAAAAAAAAATTGTATTGAGAACCGTGTGCAAGAGTTTTAAAAGTGAAAAAAAAAGTACTTATTCTTCTAGAGATTCTTCTACGGCCTTACATCAATCTGCATAAGTTAGAATACAATTATTTCGTGTGCTTCAGAAGCAATGCTCCCACACTTTTTGAGAGGCAAGAGCATGGAGCAAAGAAAAATATCTCATTAGTTAGGGCGCCTTGACTAACCATGGTACTTTCTTTGCTCCGTTACTATGACAACGTTAGCATATTACTTGGCGAAATACAATAACCGATATTCCTCTATCAACTCGAATTTATAATCTCTCCTTCGAATACTAAAGAGACGAACTCTTGGTATGCTTGCAACTACGGAAATCCCATGCCCCTTATGATGGAGTTATAGATAATTGACATAATCTTGTCATTAAAAGGGTCTTCATCCTCCCGTTGGAATGCGGATTAATGTAGGAGTGCCATTATAGAATCAATACTCACTGAGCCAAGTGCAATGTGCCCGAGTGAATAAACATCCTTTGAAATCTTTTGACTCAAAATCTTTTAAAATAACATTCGTTCCCGCTCTGCGATTGCGCTCTCAATCCTTGCACTCATAAATTTCAATTATTTGGGAGATTTTCGAAAGACGCTTTCATCCACCGCTCACACTCCCGCACCACCCGCGCATTATGCGACTTAGTTCGAAGCTGTGAAATTTCGCTATGCCGTGATCTGGTAATACTACGATGGTTTAGTCCATAATTCACACTCCTTTATGTTTTGGACAGGCCACTGGTGGCCAACAACATGATTTTTATAGGGGTGTGGAAATTGCATCTTATCCCAAAACCCATGCATGAACTAATACCTTTCTTATTTCTCAAAGGGCCCTTTTCAACAAATCATCTTTACTGCTCATGATAGGTTTGACGCCCCCCTGCACCTCAATTGCCATTGTCCCTCTCTTTTGTGCCCCTGCAACACCCTTTTTAGTGCTGGTTTCCAAGTGTAATGGATTAATATTCATCCGCACTATCTGGTCATTGAGTGGCATTCAAGAGGCCGGAATCATTGGGCTCCATTGGAGTAAAAGTTTAGCTAGGCAAGAATACCCATCACTAGTGGGGGGCCATTGGCTGGTGTAGTCGCGGTAGTCTCCAGAGGTTTAGATTGTGCAGTCAGGTCCAATTAGTGGTTTGCAAACTGCAGGGCTGTTCCTTCGTCCTAAAAAATATATATATGACACATCACTAGGGTTCGGCCAAAAAAATGAACGATATAAGCGGAAGGATAATCTCGTCGTTAGTGAAAATATGCAAGGGGATTTGTTCACTTTGTTCTTTTACAAGTTTTCAAAAAAAAATTCACTATCTGCACGGTTCTCAATAAGTTCCTCTATTAATGTCTTTTTAAGTGGCTAGGCTTTGAATTGGATTAGCAAATCCCTGGGGTTGGTATGCCAATCCGAATATTATGGACATATGTGAGTCCAGTCGGATTTTAGTAATCCCCCACAATGCAATCCAACGAAAGAAAAATATAGGTGACCCAGGTATTTTACAATCCAATCGCAAATCGATACGGCCAGCATCAAAGAAGGCCCTACAGTGTTCTTAACCAAGCAATTGCTACAACATGTAGGCATTTTGTATAATATTCTTTGGTAGTTTTGAAGAAAAATAATGGATTTGAGTAGAGTGCAAAAAAAAAAAGAAGTAATAAAGTCACATCAAAATTACATGGTTTTTTGTTTCTATGTGAGTAAATAAACATAAAAGATCATTTTTTTCACAACCTAGGCCTAGTTTCTAAAAAAAAAAAAAAAAAACTTAATTTTTTGTTTTGCCTTTATTCAAAAAAAAAATTGCAATATTATGTAGAATTTTTCTTGGATATTTCAAAAAAATTGGGTAAAAATTATATATATTTTTTTCAGTTTTTCGATTCCTCCCGTCGATACAAAATAATAGTCCACGAAAGTTTGATTGATCTCTTGCACTACACTGCTAAACATTGCCTCGAATCCTGCAGCTAGAGAATTCGCTCTGGTCGATGCCATGGGTGTTGGTCATCTTAGGATCTAGTCTACGACTCTTGTAGTCTTTTTGAACCTTTATGTATGCCGTTTATCTGGCTTGTTGACTTTAATCGTCTACGTTAATGCATGATTTTCCGCTTGACCAAAAAAAAAAAAAAACATTGCCTCGAATCTCATGCAAATTAGCAGTGTGATCTTAAGGTGATTATTGTGAGAGATTTCTAATCATGTTCTCATATCTCCACTTATTCTCTTTTTCTTGTTTTGAAGCATTTGAAGAGAATGGGGGGTTAAATTTGCAAGTCATCATAAAGAACTAAAAACAAAACAATTTAAGAGAAAGCAAAATGATCAAAATCCAAAATGATCACCTCTCCTTGTTGCTTTTAACCCAAAAAAAAAAAAAAAAAAAGATTCAATTTGTCGGAGGTGTCACCAGAAAGCTCACCTACTTTATTGGCCTATTAATTCACAGCTAATGATAATGATTTTATCCATTCAAAATATCCTTACTTTCTTTGGATTATTTATTAATTTGAGCATGAAATAAAATAACCCAATACAAGCAAAGTTGATCATTATGAGGATTAATTACCCATACAAGCAAAGTTGAAAACTTGAAAATCATTAGTGGTATTGTGCACTAACATTTTTAAGATTATCTTATTAACATTTGGGTTTTGTTAATGTATGCCCCAGGGGCATATGATAAAAGCACATTAATGGCTCCACATTACTCTACTTTCATGGGGAATGTAACACAAACAATGCTAGAGTAATTAATTATGTTTTGGAAAGATAAACCTTTTTTTTGTTTGACGAAACTGCCCTAGCTACCCAGTAAACAAAAACCTACTGTAAAAGTTAAGAATTGACCAAATAAACATGAAAACTTATTTGAAAAAAATGTTTGCTCGTGTTCTCTCGTAAATTTTTGGAATATAATTTCAACAAACTTAATTATCACACGTAAGCCACAAAAAAGAAGAGAGGCTATTGAATCAGACCTAACCACTTTACAAAGTTCCAATCGGCCGGTACATTCCTCTTTTTCAAAATTACATATTAATATGCTAATTAAAAGTCCGTTTGAATTTTCTTGACTACTAATTTATGTATTCTTTGGCTTTCGCAATTTTTTTTTGAATTTTTGATCAAGAGAATTTACTTCGCTGATTTTTTTTTAATGAGAGAAAACATAAAAGTAAAAGAAGGCTAAATATATATAAATAAAAAAAGGTTCGAAAAATATAACATTAGCCCACACAATAAGCCAAAAGTACAAACTTTTTGGCTTAAAATCTGGTTAAGAAAAAAAAAAAAACAATAACTTGTTTCGGAATTTATTACTAGTACTTAGTTTTCAAAAGAAGTGCTACAATACCCTTCCATTTTTTTTTTTGTTAAACCCGCAGGAGTTGAAAGACCTTAAAAAATAAAAGGAGTTAAAAAGATAGCATGAAGGGAAAAGTAAAAAGGGTAATTCCGTCTCACCATAAACAAGTTTTCCAGCTAGTCAATGTTGCCTAACCTATTTATTACCTTTGTGAGTTCCTATATACTCCTGAGTATAGTTGGCATCATTAAATGAGTATTATCATATGCCCCTAGGGCATACATTAACAAAACCCTTGTTTGCAAATGTTAGGATGGGTTTCAAAAAATAAATTGACAATTTTGTCCTTGGCATTCGAAACTTTTTGTAGCTGGGCTCTATTTCCCATAAACAATTTCTGTACTTGGTTTAACAAGGATAGTTTAGTACTTTTGCAATAGCGAGGTTGGGATTGGATTGTGAATATCAAGTCCCAAGGATATTGCTAATACCCCGATTTGGGATCTTAGAAGTCCGATCGGACTACTAATCCGAACCAATTTTGTGAACCAAATACAATATTGCTAATACCCTCACTTTAGTAATCCAATCCCAACTCCAAAGAGCCTTATCAAATGGGGCCATGGTTTTTTTTCCAAACGATATGATGTTATTAGAGGTTAGATGTTAGTTGTTTTAACGAGAGTCGAGCAGTTCCTCCCTAAGGACTGGAACTCGGGAACTCTACCCTAGAAGGGAGAGTAATGAATCAACCACACAAAGTGAGGTGAAATTTACTTTTCCGCGGGTCGGGTATTCAAGATTTCGTGTTGAGTAATCACCTAAATACACAAATCCATTTGTTTGTCAAGAATGAGATTTCACCTCACCTAAATACGGCACTGCTGGTATCGGCCAACTACGGCAACTCGTTTGGTTGACAAACCATCCAAAATTTGGTTCACAATTTGATCACAAGACCATTATGCCTTTACACCAATTCTACAACTGATTTTCACCAAATTCACATTTTTCAGACCGCCATCGGAAACGTAAGACCCGATGATCAGACTATCAGTATCACCAATTGCCAAATTCACCCTCCTTGAAATATAGTATGAACAAGCGGAATGCTTGGTTTTTACCTTTCCTTCCGCGGCACCAAAAATAACGTGACCCGTTGTACAAGATCTTCCTTGTTTTAATAAGATATGGCTAAATTCATCGAAGAATAATTACAACTACCAACAAATATGTGTAGGCTACTACACATCGAAAATTCCATGTCGCTATATCCGGACATGCTTTTAGTTGGAATTTTTTTGAAAATATGTGGATTTCAAGTTAAGATCACGCCGGAGAGAATGTAAGGGAATACAGGAACAAACATTCTTGTCCGAAATATGAATCCAGTGCTCTCCATCATGGTAAATTTGAAATACAAATTCGGAGCCTGGGTTAGTTCAATTTTCTCTGATTTAGCCTGCATTATTTCAAATAGACATCAAACCTGAATTTCAGCAGTTCTTGGCATGCAATTTAACATACATATATAGCCCTCCATATTCAGCCATCCTAACTAGCTACCAATATTGGAATACTTGGTACGTTTCCCCTCTCTGCTCTAAGTCTCTTTTCACGTTCATTTTGTTTTCCTTTTGCTAACCATTGTACACGTAATATCCGTCCAACATAACCCGGGTAATCAGAAAGGATATTGAGATGATTGCCTTTGTTGAGCGGTCTCAGGAGAGGGATCGGAACAACAAGCATGGCGACGAAGGCGTATAGCACTGTAAAGGAATGCACCCCCAACAGCTCCAATAGTAGGGGCAGTAAGGTAAATCCACACGTCATCGAATTTCCATGATACAAGCGCAGGGCCCAGTGATCTTGCTGGGTTCATTGATCCTCCTGAAACAGGCCTGAAATGGACAGCCAGAAGATTATGGTTCGGAGTATAATTCCAAAACAAAGCTAAAGAGAGCTTCAAGGCATTAGTAGATATGGATAGTGTGTGTGGACATACCCTGTGATTAGCACTGCAAGCCCAATTGCTGTCCCAACAATAAAGCCAGCCAAATGGCCTATCTGCAAAAGATCAGATTTCAAGTTAGAACTTAGTTTCTAGCTACTCAAGTTTGACGGCACGGGATTCTATCCTTCCAAAAGTTTTTTTTTTGGGTCTCAATGCACTCCCAACCGCGCGGTCAAGCCTTGAGAGTCCTGTGTTTTGAACAGAAAATTGAAATGGATACGAAAACTTCTGCATTACCAAACTCTTCATTGTTTTTTTTTCGAAACGACACAAAACAGATAATGTTGTCAAGAAAATCAATTCAAAGCCAGGACAACTTGGATGTAAGAAACTTTTTCTTTCCTTACAACTTCTCAAAATTATTAATTCTAAGCATAATGTTATTCACACCTTATCCGTACGAAAGCATTTTAAGCTCAAACAAAGATTCATTCTCTCTATGTAAGCGAATTGTAACTTTTTTTAGGTTCAAAAGTATGAGAAATCAGTCCTACATATTTAGCATGATGTGTCAACGCGGAAGCCAGGAACATGATGATGAGAGTTGCTATGAGCTCCACCCAAAAGGCAGCAGCGGATCCGTGCAGTGGTCTGGTTGTCAAAAGCTCTGAGCTTATACCATAGACCAACTTTCCCACATATGTTGCCAAAACAGAACCTATGCCTTGTGCCATTATGTAAAGAGGAACCTTCAAAAGGAAAATTACAGACAACGTAAATTTAAAAATTCGATGAGCATTAAAGGATTGAAATTGGAATGGAAACCAAATAAGGGTACTGATCACTAGAGAAGATGAGCGAATGCCGGTTATTGCAACTTGGCACGGCCCTGATAAAAGAAGTATGTTCTTTCAGGAGGCCATATATTAGGAAAACCTATCCAGTTTTGATGATGTGGTGGTTGCCTATTCACGGCCTAGCTGTAACAACCGTTTCTTTTCTGGGTCAAGATCAGCAACGCAATTCATCCAACGATAAACCTAATCCGAATTATAGAGCTACAACACAATAACATCCCAACACAAGAAAATGTGCAGTAGAATCGTACCGGTATATACTTTTTGGTTCTTATCCTATATGTGATGATTTGAACTAGATTTTTTATCCACTAATTTATTTCGAAAACTAAGAGGGGCATTGGACCCGCTTCTTGTGAGTGATCTGTGTCCAGTTGTGTGTACGTATGCCATGGATATATTTAGAGGCGATGAATTAGTGGAATGGCGTAGTCCCTACCTTGGACCAGGGAAACTGACCACAAGTAGCGAAGGCAATTGTGACAGCAGGGTTAACATGAGCTCCAGAGATTGCTCCAATGGAGAAAACAATGACAACTACTGATAAAGCTGCGGTTGCTGCATATTCCAAGAGGCCTACTTCCCCTCTCATCAGCTGTGTTATCGCTATGATCGCACATATACAGAACATCAGAATGAAAGTCCCAATTGCCTCTGCTAAAATCTGCATACCAAGTATTTAGTTGACACAACAGTTTGCACCGAATTTACACAGGAAAAGTTGCAAATAAGGATAAAGTGCACAGATAAAAACTATATTCTTCAGAATTCGGATTCACATCCAGATGGAAACTGAGCCGCACATTCCATTTTCTATGTTTCTTTTGAGCGGGGCATTGTTTAACCTTAATGCCAATGACCGAAGCATAAACTAATCTTTTAGCTTCATTAGTGTTAGGTTAGCATTTTGGAAGTACTTTTCTTACCGGGCGCAAGGAATCCAGATCCATCCCATTTGGGAAGCCGAAACAAGATGCGTTCTTCATTTGTTCATCTCTGTTCCTTGATACCACATTAGAGCCTCTCTCCTGATCATACTGGGATTGTTCGCTAGTGGACGCCTCATTAGAAGCATCAGGGCATGGTTTAGCCTCGAACAACTGATTCATGATCACTGATCAAACTCTCCTTGGTGCTAATAAAGTCTGAAGGGTGGAAAGAGTGTGGTTTTAAAGATCTTGTAGAGAGGCAAAGCTGATGCAAAGAACATGAAGAATAGAAAAAAGGGTTGCACCTTTTTCTTGCATTCCCGGTGTCATATGCGTATATTTATATACGGATGACTAGCAAAGAGTAGGCTATGGTTGGAGATTTGTTTGTTATTTCACACTGTTTTGGCTCCTCAATGAAGGATAGAAATGGGAGAAAATTAAGGTGGGGAGTTGCTTCAACACAAAACTTGTGTTGCTCCAAGAAGTGAGAAAAAGTGTGGACTCATGCTTCTTCAGTGTTCCAATAAGAAGCTAAGTGTAACCATATTTAAACAGTTTCTTGAGTTAGTTAGCCTTACACCTGAACCACCTCTCTTATTGTTATACTTTGCTTGCTTACATGTGTCTTGTTATGATGCGTAAAACACGAATATAAAACAGAAAATAAAGCAATCATACAAATACACGAAGATTTATCCGGCCCACCTTAAAGCCCACGTCCACTGACGAAGATCAGCAGATAAATCTTACTATGAAAGAAGGAATAGTTACAAGAATATCATACAGATTACCTAAAACTGGACAATAAAGATTACACAAATTGGACAATCATATCCATTTATTCAAATAATGTACTAAAACAAACTGGAAAACAAAGCATAACCAGTAATTTTACCAGGAAAGTCTTCAGAATATCATTTTGTCCACTGCAGTCATTCTGACCGGAGGCCACACTCCACCAGACAAATGGACCTATGCGGTTCCTAGGTATAAAGCAACGGAAGGATTGAAACTCTCTAAGCATTGAATGTGAAGTTGAAGTTGGCGCATGTTGTTTGCCTGAACAGGAGTGATGAGCTGAAACCCAACCTTGATGCACCAAGATCAAACTGCAAAAGATTGTCCTAACCCACAAATCACAATTGAAGTCCTTGGATTCAAACCTCCATCCACAAAACGGAACCTAGACATAAAACCTCTTCACTAACTTGCACCATCGAATTCGCTCTGAAAATCTTCCATAATACAGTCTCACGATGCAACACAAGATCAATGGCTGGCACAGCAGGTCCCACCCACATGCTGCCCATGTTCGTCGAGTTAAAGCACAACCCAAAAGGCACTATTGCAGCCACTCTTGGCACATTAGAGAGAGCTCTTTCAAAAAAAAAAAAAAAACTCCGTCTCAGCATTGTATATTGAAGTTTCCAAAACTGTGCAAGGATTCATAGTGCTGATTTTGGTTCCACCGTTTACTTTGTGTATGGCTAACAAGGATGCGTTGATATTGGGTACTTTTTGTTCATTGATTTTGGATCTATTTTACTCCTTTGAAGTAGTCAGAGGAAGCGTTGCCTTGAAAAGTAAGTCCGGCGGTGCTCACCGGATTGAGGATGATTGGGGTGTAAATGAGAGAGGTTGAGGCATCTATATTAGGAAGCAACATTTATGGTCCATTACCCAAGAATATTACACCGTTAGAACTTGTTGAAGAGCTCAAAATGTGGGGTTGTTGATCAAGATCGAGTAACCTCTCTTGAGCCTCTGGTTCAGCAACTAGGTGATCTTAGCCGTTTGGTCCTAACCTGCAAGGCCACAACGGTCGAGCATAGTGACCGTGACCGAATCGTCAGAGAATTGGGAAGGGAAAGAGATTTTATTCCTTCCAAGACCAGCCATGCCCTTAACATAACACCACCAGCAAGACCTGTTAGAGAAAAAAGCTTTTACAAACTTCTTCCTCGTACGAAACTAAAAGCTTTTACTGATATGAAATTTTTTGATGAAGGATGCTTGGTATCAATTCTTGAAAACCACTCTAGTTTTTTCTAGCCTTTTTAACCAAGAACCAAGAAAGAACCAATTGAGGCTAGTTCAGTTCATCTTGCATCTCACTTCGATTGAGACTAGTTAAACTCGTCAAGATTCTTGCATCTCACTAGGAGGTGTTCAATTCATCAGGATTCTTGCATCTCCACCTGTATGTGAGTGTTCTTCCTTTAGAGTGACTTTTCTTCTATGATTAACTAAAAAAAAAAAAAGAGAGCTTGTTTTAGGCTCTGTTTGGAACTCAGAGAAAAGAAAGGAAGAGAAAGGAAAATTAAACAATTTTCCCTCATATTATTTGGTTAAAAGAGAAAGAGAGAAAAAAATAAAGATTTTAAGTATAGTGAATAGTAAATTTTCTCTCTTATTTTCCTCTCATTTTCCTTCACTTTTTCTTTTCTTTCCCTAGGTTCCAAACAGAGCCTTAAGCTTCAAGTTGTTACTCTTTCAAGATTATTTTTGTACCATTATGCACAATTATTAAGGTCAATCGTGCTATTCTACAACTTAGAAAATATTGTTCCAATCATATGTACAACTTATTTCAAGTTTTCTGCGAAAACAACCTATTTTAAGCTTTACATTGGTAGATGCTTTACATTGGTAGATGAATTCTTATGAATGTACCTTCCAAGCTTTACATTGGTGAATGAATTCTTGTAAATGTACCTTCCATGACGAATGTGGAGCCACAAACCAAACTGAGGAACAGAAACAACCCTCCCGAGGTTCTTCCCGTCGGGCACGACGTCGTAACTAGAGGAGTCCTCTGGTTGAGTTGGGTTATGTATTGGAGGCTAGGGTCTTTTTGAATTGGGAGGTGGAGGGCCGTGGGGCGGGAAGAGCTCTGAGCTAGGGATGGTGACATGAAGAGAAGAGAAAAGAAGAGGAGGGAGAAGTGAGAGGGGACATGCCGTGTGAGCGACAAGCGTTTGAAGAAATGACGGAGAGAGTTGATGTTGATTTTGGTTGAAGATTAAGGAGGTCATTGGCTCTGCATATATACTACAGTAGTATACTACTAGCAGTTGTCAGTTGTTTTGATGGGTAGGGCGCTTGGTAACCTAATTGTTCAAAATGTCCTGCGCACCCGAGCTCAATCCTCGAACTATGCTCGCGTTCTTGAATTTTAGTTGTTTGAGATGTGATTCGAAGACGCTTTCACTCTCGCGCTCACGCACAAGCATTACGTGACTGGTTGGGGGGTTGAGTGCGACTTCTTTGTAGAGTTCAAAGATGGCGACTACTCAGCACATCAAAGAAGTCCTCCTGGAGGCTGGAGGAGGGGTTGAAGTCTATGAAGGTTAGTGAGCATTTTTTGTCCTACTGTTTCTTCTACGAAGAATGAATATAGCATCTCATGCAATAGCAAAACAGATTACTAGTATATTTTTCTTATCAGAAAGGCAGAGAGCCTAATTACATAACAATAGGGACAAATAAAGCTCCCAAGGGAAAGAAAGACAAAGATGTTCACTCAGAGAAAACTACAAATTTCTACGCAGGGAGGATCACAAACCATCACTAGTCTTTGTAAGCTTTCAAAGATTAACAAAAAAAAAAAAATCGCAGTTCAAGAAAAACAAACCATCACCAGGTGGAATGATTCAACAACACAAGAAGAAAAAATCCATTCCCAATCTCCACTTTTTTTGCATCCATCATGAGGGGTGTCGTAGTCCCCGGCCACCTCTGCTTTACAAAGTAGACCTTTATAGTTCCGATCGAGGTGGTCACCTAGTATGGGAGAACACGGTAAACGACGTCAGATTTAGGGCTTCAGGCATGTCTAAGAATCTGTGAGAATGGTAGAAGAAGGAGTGGGGTGGGGACGAGGAGGCCCGACTCCACATCCACCTTTGAGAAACTCCTAGCTTCATTGTTACAAACCGGGTTATTTCATCTTCTTTTGATCACTGGTTATTTGATCTCGGTTGTTTAATTTCTTCATTTTATTGAGTAGGTGGGCCATGAAAACTTTTAGTATCATGTGATCAAAACACATTTACCTTAATGTGTTCATCTTCAAAATCACTCCTTCGGAACAATCACTGAGTTGCACAAGACAAAAGACTACAACCTCAAACAATCATGATGACCATTTATTCAAAAAATAATGTACTAAAACAACCCAGAAAACATTACAAAACCAGTAATTTTACCATAAATAAACATCTCCAGAATATCGTGTTGTCCGCTCCATTCATTTCGGGTTTAATGCAATGGGAGGATTGGAACTCGATCTCTAAGCATTGGATGTGAAGTTGAAGTTGGCACATGTTGTTTGCCTGAACAGGAGTGAGGAGCTGAACCCCAACCTTGATGCACCAAGATCAAACTGCAAGAGATTGTCCTCAATCTGGTGCCCACCAATCACAATGGAAGTCCTCGGATTCAAACCTCCATCCACAAATCCTAGACACAAAACCTCATCACTAACTTGCACCATCGAATTAGACCCGAAAATCCTCCAGTACACGCTCTCACTCTGCAACACAAGATCAATGGACGGCACAGCAGCTCCCACCCGCGTGCTGCCAATGTTGGTCGAGTTAAAGCACAACCCAAAAGGTGCAACCGCCGCCACTGTGGGCACCC
>JAOTQK010000005.1:3302134-3315067 GCA_025642025.1 Rhododendron ferrugineum
AGCTTGGTCAGTATGGTAGAGACTTGTAATGAGGATTTCATGAAGTTCACTTTTAGAAACCACAAGGTTGGCCCCTCTCCACTTTTGTTCTTTGTTTTCGGCAAAGGCCAACTAATTTTATTCTCAATTTTTCATCTTCTGGAGTTTTTTGTTCTTTCGGTGGGATCAAAAAAATGCTCTGCGTCATTATTCTTACCATTTTTGTGTTCTTATGACAACCCTATAATACCATATCCGTGACTAATAGTTGGCTTTTAATTTTGAGCCATCTTGATCCAACTATCCTATTAATGTTGGCAAAGTTTTTTTCGGACATTTTTGTACAGATTCTTGTATTGCCGACAAATATCGCCAGATCAAGAACTCCGGATATCCTTAAAGCACACTCTGTAAGTGGTGCCATGTCTGATGATCTGAAGGAATTAGTGAAGTTGACTTGAGGCAAAGAAAGTCACATATGTATATGAAATTTGAATAGTTTTGAGGGAGCTAGAATTTCTATCAAACATTCGTCGGTCTTTTCCTTTTTTAAGTTGTTGAGTGGAGAAGGAATAGTGTTTTCGTTAGCAACTGTTGCACTGCGTAATGTCATTTGTGTTGATGCTTTGCTTGAGTTGGATCCTTGGAATTTTTCGAGAGACATTAGAAAACTCACTTTGTTCGCTTACCCCTCATTGCATTTTTTTTTTCATCACTGTTTTCCAGTTCCATTCCTATAGGCTTTAAAAAGTTGAGCCAACTTGTGGTGGTAATTCCATTAACAAAAAACTTTCAAGTTTAGTTTATTTTGGAGAGGAATAATTTCAAACATGTATTTGAATGCGGTAGAGTATAATTCCATCATTATCCATGGCAGTAAGAAGTATCAAGGAAAGTTGATCGTGAGAACAATCACACTTGCAAAGTCTTCAATATTTTGATCATAGATTTTTGCTTGGCTATTCGATTGAGGTGATTTAAGTAGGGTTGGAAACTAAATTCAAAGTGCTACAACTTTGTCGATATAGGAATTTTTGATTTGGACGTTGGCTAGGTCAAGATGTGTATTGTAAGATAAGCCTTATATGATGAGAGGTATTTCAGCTATTTTGGAAATCGATCGAGAGGGTAGATTTATTAGAATAAATGATCTGACAACTATAACCTTAAAATGGTGTATGACTTTGCGAACAATGATGTCGTCGTCAGTCCCAAGTCTTCTTGGAATGAAGCTGGATTGGAATGAGACAGGAGGATCCCATTGATGTTGGGATTGATGGAACAGGAGGTAAAGACATCCTTGATCACTCGCATGAGCAGAGATATGAATAAGGTTCCAATTCTGGAAAAACCCAGGATGAAGGCCATCAACAAGGTTTTGACGTTAGGCTCAGAATAGAGCCAATCACGATGGCTCTTTTAAGGGCAAGGATTTTATTGTTTCTGCTTTGGGCAAGAGCGGTGATATGAAAGAATTGAGTATTTCGGTCTCCATCCTTGACTTAACTGCATGCCCAAATCCTCTTCGAGTACGAGGAGATTATTATACCCAGCCATAAGAGATTTTTCGAGAGAGTGGAGAGACGCACTGTTAGAATTACCAAGGGCACGTTGGACACCTTGAAGATGGGCCATGACCCCGGTTTTTTACGATAGAAAATGTTACTCACTCCGTCCTAATTTGTTTGTCCGGTCAGCAAAACGATTACTTAAAAATAATGCAATTTTTTAAAGAAAAAGTTCAAACTTTTTTTCACAAATTAATTGATATCTAATAAGTTAAAAAAAATTTGAATCTTTCCTGCAAAAACTGTATTATTTTTGAAGACTCTGTTTTGTATACCGGATAAATATTTTGGGGCGGAGGGAGTTTGATAAACTGTTACTTATTCTAGATTGCGACTTTGGCTACAAAGAGGGTAGTGAGTCTAGTGACCGTCAGTAGAGAGTTTGATACTTAACGGTTGGTGAATGGTTGTAGATTTTTTTTTTTTTCACGGATGAATGGTTATAGATGAGGGGGGTGAAACTTTTATGTATCCCGGGGATATCAACCCCTTGGTATCTCCTTCAGGTCTATTTCTCATTTTTCAGTCATTTTTCGATCATATTTTGATGATCAGCTCTGTTCATTTTGTCGAGTTCGACGAGAACTTTAATCATACCAAAAATCATGTTCATCGGACTTTATTTGATACATGATCGGCACACGTGAAAATGGAAAAAAAAAATGTACCAAAACTAGGTTCCAATTCAGCGTGTTTTTGGACCCAATTTTGATTTTCTTCAATTTTCATGTGTGCCGATTATGTACCTATTAAAGTTCGATGAACACAATTTTTGGTTTGATTAAGATTCTCGCCGAACTCTATAAAATAAACGGAACCGATCATCCAAATATGATCAGAAAATAGCCGAAAAATACAAAATAGATCGGAGGAAATACCAAAGGGATTAGTATTCCCGGTATACATTAAAGTTTGTCTGAAATTTAACCCCTGTTTTTTTATTAGGGCTACACGTCGAAACCTTTATAAAGAGATGTTTTGCACTTAGAAAAAGAGAGGAAGTAGTAAAATATAGATAGAGATGTATAAATCCGTGAAAGTACAGAGTCTCTGTCGCGTCCGTCGTTTTCTTCATCCCAACAAGACGTTGTTGACTACTTCTTCTCCAATCACTGCTCCTCTCTTTTGTAAGTTTAGGTCAACCAACATAGATTCGACCACCCGTTGGCCGCCGTCCGTTGTTTCTTCTTCTTCTGTCTCCAAATTCCCAGTGGCTAACAGTAAAAGTTTTCTTTCGATTTCATCATCACATGATGATCGGGTCGACCAGTGTAGTACTCTACTCCGTAATACCATTATTATCAGGTCTTTTTCCTCTGTCAGGGACGACTTCTCTTCGCCTGGGGAGAAATCGCCGGTTTGTGCTTGCCAGGGAGATGGCGAAGGTGAAAAACGCTGGCCGGAGGATATGGTAAGTTTGAATAATTAATTTTCCGCCCTTTGAATGGTGAATATTTGTTGGTCTATTTCGTTTCGCACCATATCTTTATCACCCGATCCTTTCCTTTCTCTTAAGTATAAAACAACCTGGGTTGCTTAAGCATTCAACTGGTTCACTTGAGGGTCAGGTTATTCTCATGTTTATGGTTAACTAGATGGAGCAGTCCCGTTGCTAGGACGCAGGCAGCTTGCCAATGGCGGAAATTTTGACAACACAACTTGACACTCACTCTTGCAACTAGTATGGCGTCCTTTACACGATTGTGAACAGAAAATAGTTAAGGCGTCCGAACATTTGAGGTCGTATTCTCTCCTGTCCCTTTCCTGTGGGGTTACTTTGTGGGCTCAATTTGATGATTTACGTTGTCATCAAGTTGTTGTGTCCAGGGGTCACACACGCACACAACACACAAGAAATCAGAGAAAATTTTCACTCATATAAATGGAAAATCGACTTGCTTATGAAACGGAAAGCAGTTCTCATAAAAAATGACATGACGAGAGTCGACTTGCAGAAGGATCGAAAGACCGGTAGCCTTTGTGTATAGTACTATAACCAAGAAAAACAAAGTAGATTGAGGCTGTAATTTCTCTTTTCGATATGGACCTAAGTGAGGATAGCAGGCACAACCGAATATACCCTGAGATGTGAATAGACTGGATGAGTGAATCTTCGCCCTAACCCAATACATTATCTCATTTAGCACAAGAGGGAAATCTCTACTCTTACCCTGTCCTGGCATGAAAGAAATGCCAGATTGCATACACAGCAGCTGCAAGCATAAGTTTAGCTACTCGACCTCACCAGGGAGCCACACTGGCTCCCCACACTTGACCTCACCCCTCAGACTACATTATGCTACCACACTGCTCTCACAGCTTCTCACACCAACCACATGGGTGCCGTGTCACTGCCAACCCACCCCACACGGGGTTGTCCAACTTTCGGCTCCTCTCCACATGGGAGTGCCCACTCCCACACATGGGACTATGGGAGATACCCAACAGAAGACAGTAATATGAAAAATCTTATTGATCAGACGTCAATCATTATGATTGTGGAACATATCTTGAGTTGAAACAGATTGGCACACTGGGTTCGAAATTAATTTTTTTTATGTGCTACGATCACGTGTTATCCCATCAACATGTTTTTTTGGCTTAGTTTTGTCTTAAGTTTTGCAATCTTGTGTTGCTGCATCGACCTGATTTCTGGCTTGGTTCATGCTCTCGCCAAGACTTAACCGTTTAAATCATCAAAGCGGGTCCAGAAGGTGGCCCAAATAGGACCATGCAATCTTTTGACAATTTGCTCTCCAAAGAATTCTTGGTCCCTGTCATCTCCCTAAAATTGAAGTATTCTTTCCCAAATTGAAATTCAAAACCCATCCTTTATTCCTTGTGAATCAAAGAGGTATACCCCCCACATCTGCCCTCCCCCCCCCCCCCAGTCAAACCATCTTGTGTTTATACTCTCTCAATTAAAAATCTTTGGCTCATTGTATTAGGAAAAAAATGAACCTCACAAAATGGACAAGGGACATGATATTTATAGACCAACTGGTAACACCTTTGTTCATAAAAGACGAGTCCGTCCACAGCAAACAGGTGGCCCTCAAAAGACCCCACTCAAAACTATGTCAGCTTACATTTCTTAAAATATTTCCCAACATCTTTATCTTTGCATTTGTTTGAAAATTTGCAGGTATAGTCAATTCGGATCTTATGATAATCCCCAAAAAACTACGAAGCTTTTTACCACAAGAATAAAAGAATACTAAAAAAGTATAAGATTCGAAAAAGCTGGTTTTATAGACATTCCAAACGGGCGACAATAACGATTTGAAGTGACACCATGTTTACCAAGTGTCTGTTGCCAATAAAAAATCGCGAATACAATATGGTGTAGTCTCTATGACGTTTAGCTTCCTATTGATTGGTGATACCCTATGTATTATCACTATATTCTCGAGATTTACTCGTAGTTTCAGCTCTTAAAAAAAATTTACTGGCAGCCATGCCCCATTAAGGTTGGTTATGCAAGAAGAAAAGCAAAAAACCAAATAAACTCAACCAATACAACTACAACAACAACAACAGAACCCATGCAGTCTCCAATCATTGGGGGTATGGGCGGGGGAAGATTGGAGATAGACCTAACCTTTGGCAATGCACAAAGTGGCTACTTTCAGAATACCACTGAAACAGTGGCCCCCTTATACCAGTTTTGCTGCGGAATCATGCCCTCAAATCAAAGTCAAATGACATCAGAGAGGGCAGGTCTAGAGACCCAATTCAATTTCTGTGCACATTACCATGCTGCCTTCATGGATAGTCTAGAGCATCGGTATGCACAATCAATAATTCTTCTTTCTTTGACTAAAGTTGTATAAGGATTATAGCATTCTCTACCATTTCTATTTCATTTTCTTACATCCTCTTTAGATAAGGTATACCATAAACCATTAGTGATGGTTTCATTTTATTATACTCCGTATATCCATGGTCTTCCGGTGATCATGTGGAACACCACAAAAGTAAGAGTATGCTAATTATTGTATTCTTTTTCCAGCCACAACGTGATGCTGTTGTTGCGGTACATGGCCATGCGGCGGATCCAGATTTTTCACACCCGTGGAGAAGGGACCACACATCTTGTTATGGTATTGGGTTAATCATGAGTGGGAGAAGAGTGTTAACTACTGCTCGTTCAGTGGATCACCACACTCTATTGAAAGTCAGTGATTACTACTATGATAAATCATATACAGCTACAATGCTTGCTATAGCACCTGAGTGTGATCTTGGTATGATTTACTTACTTTGCTTTCTCTCTGCATCATAATGCACTACTTTTTGTATGGTTAAATCTGGGAAAAATATGAGATTTAGGCAAACATTATTTCTTTGTTTATCTATAAGTGTTAAAGTAAACCAATTTGACTTTTCTAGCCCTTGATTAGATGCTCTGCTTTTACTATGTTGATCTGCTTTGCACTTAAATACCCCTGCATTTGAAATATCTCTATTGAAAGGTAACAACTGGGTTAGCTCTGCCTTGTGCAGTTGGGACGTTAGAGGGTTAATTTTTTTCTAAGGTAGGGAGTTAATTACATATCTCTAGCTACGGGCTTACTTGAGTGGTTGTTTCTTATTTATACTTGATTTGTGTTGTGGTTATTTGTTGGGCTATCTTAGTTCTTGCTCCGTTCCACAATCCAAAAAAAGGACTTATTTTGAAAAAAGTACTTTTTTTTTAAAATAAGTACTTTTTTAAAAATAATGGGTTTACTGAAATCTAAAAATATACAATATGAATCTTGTTTGAAAAATCTCGATGAGATCTTTTACGATGCATTTTGTAAGCCCATTATTTTTAAGTTTGAAAATTGCCAAAAAAAAGTACTTATTTTGTAAGAAGATTAGTGGAATGGGGCCTAAACACGTTTGATTCTCATGTTTAAATAATTATTCTCGTGATTCCTGTATATAGTCTCTACCCAAATGAAAGAAAAAAAAAGATTGTAGAATTTAGCCGTTCAGAAAAAATGAACAGTCAAATGATCTATTTGGTCTAGTGGTTGTTGTGTTTGATGTTTTTGTTTTGACTGCTAGAGATCTTGCACAATACGAGATATTATATCTCAATATTTGCAGTAAATAAGGGTAGGCTTGTCAAAAAAGAAGAAGCAACTCTTAGAAAATCAAAGAGACTTTCAAACCGCAGGCGTTCTTGGCTTACAAATAATAAAGATAGGGATTCCCCATTCATGGACTTTTGGCCAATTCTTCAATAAAAATAATTGGCTGATGCTATATGGGGTGATTTTGCATGCAGCAATTCTAACAGTCGATGATGATGAATTCTGGGAGGAACTTAAGCCAGTGGAATTCGGGGATACGCCATCGCCCGGGGATAAAGTGATTGTTGATCACTATCGAGAATATAGAGATTATCTACATCGCATGACTGCTCGTGTGTTGAGCTTGGGCATGACACGCTATTCATTTTGGGGCACCGAACTTCTGGCTTTTCAGGTACATGAAAGGGAAAATGTCTGCAAAATTTTCTTCTTAGTAGTATTAATCATATGGTTGAGTCCCTTTTCTTTTTCAGGACTTTAATTTTAGAAATCTCCTTTTTCCACCTCATCGATTACACAAGAGAACCTCCAATGGTTTATTCGTTATGCCACTAGCTATTATTATGCTTTGCGGATAGATTGTGTCGTCTTTGTTGTAAAAATTTTGTTATGGTGTAAAATTGTTACTTTAGTGGTACATATACTTTTTCCCCTTATTTTCTCATAAATACGAAAATGCAATATGTGGGTCCATCATCAAAGATGCAGAAACAATGGAGTTAATGAAATCTGAGTTCAGAGTTAAACTGGTTCCAAAATGACAGCGTAGGTACAACCAGATTTACCAGTTGTTTTACCTTACCACTTTAGAAGGAAATAAATCTTCATTATGCGAATTTTGTGGAGAAGAAAATACTCATTATTACGTTGGTTTAGGTTGGACACAGAGCCTGGAAACTACATTAAGCAAATGAATTGTGTTCCTTTCAAATCCGACTGTATATTTGTAGTGGGCCGAACATGATGGCTCGGACCACTAACAGTCGGTCAGGTCCCAATGAGATTCGTGGGTCCATCCCATGGCCCAGTCAGGACCACTATTTGCCGACGATCACGGTTCGTCTCCCTGTTGTCCGATGGGGAGCTTGGTTAGCCGCTGAACTCTTAGGTTTGGCCATGACCGAGCTCGGGCAAGAGATATTCACCAACCCACCTGTTGAGGAGGGTGCACCGGCCATCCACAGCCGAGCTCCTGGGATCGGCCAACCATTGAAGGGCAGCTGTCCTATGTGCAGGTTGCCTTGCCTCAAGATGATGTGTACGACGTCACCCAAGGCGGTTACGCTGAAGATAATGATGAGGGCATGTGGGGGAGCCAGCTCATACCTCCGAGACATATGAGGCACGAGCTCGTACGTGGAGAGCAAGCAAGGGAACCTCCATAAATACCAAAGGATAAACCCTAAGAGAGGTACAAGCTCTCTTCCCCACTAAAACCCTAGTACTTTTCCTTGCTCTCTGCGCTCTCTCATCCTCACGCCGGAGGGCCATACCGGAGCTCCTCCGGTCTAGTCTTTTAGACGTGCTTCTTGGTGCAGGCTAGGTGAAAGAGGATCAGGGTTAGACTCAATTGAACCAAAGGCTCATAGTAGGTTAACCAGCTAATTTGGAGCCCCCACAATATTTATATCACATACACTACACCTAAGCTAAGAAGCACGGGCACATAAAAGAAGGTGGTGTCTTTGTCCGACACGTGTTGGACACCGACACTCATACACTCTCGGACATGTCTTTTTTCTAGTGTCCCCAATTAGGAAATAAAAATCTTAATTCCGACACGTCCGACGCTCTTTCTGCAATGTATCCTGCAACATGTCTGACAATTATTGATGTGAATGACTAAGAAATAAGTGTGATCAGCACTTCCTTGTATCCGTGTCCCCTATCTGTTTATGTGCTTCTTAGACCTAGATTCCAAGTACTGAAAGATTGAATGAATGGTTACCCTCTGCACGCAAGCAATGTTTTTCCTTTTGTCATAAGAATTGTAATTGTCCTAGAGTAGTTAGGCAGGAATGGAGGCTTAAGGCAAAACCTGCGATGGTTGAGTCTGAGCCTGGTGTTGATAATATTGTTGTTAGTAGTTCCACTCTGATTGACCCTGGTCCCTGGTACTGTTTCTAGCTCTGTTCTAGAGAGTGTAACTGTTCCAAAGGAAGGTGGTGCTGTTCCCTCTGAACCTGGTTTTTGTCAACTGGCTGGAAATAAGGCTAAGCTTATTGAGCCTGCTCATGTTTCAATTCTGGTCAAATTGTCCGGTCTTCAAAAGTTTGCTTCTCTCTTTGCATAGTTTCTACTCTGTGCTTTTGTGTCGGAAACAACTTTTAAAAAAGATGGAAAGGCTAATTTTTTAGCATGCTTCTTGAAATTTTCTTTGTTGATGTTCAAAAGAAAATTCTGGTATTTATCAAGCAACTTTACCATAAGTGCAGCAACAACAAACACTTACATATTTATATATACACTAGTGGAGGAAGAGTGTAACATAGTCTCACTTAAAAAAATTATCCGTTCTGCCCAACTGCTTTACGCGATAGTTGCAATTACCACAAAGCGTCAGTTACCATTTTGATATGTATATATATTTCCCTATGTGATCATAAAAGACAATATTTACGGAGATATATACTGCCTAAAAAGTGAAGGTAGAGAGAGATGAATTTATTAAAAGAATATTCCCTGAATCTTTTAAATAGAAATGATCCGATGGCTATAAAGTTAACAGAAAGTGATCTAACGGTTGTAAAGGTTGCTCTCGTTTATATGCATCGACATTTTTAACAGAAACTGCTCTGTTTTATAATATAAAAGATGTGTATATTATCATTCATTTTCAACACATCGAGGAGTTATCAATTAGAGTACATTTAGTTGGCAACACGTTTGATTTATACTCAATCATATATCTTCTGGTATTAGCTAGGTTTTGTATCAAACATGTCAAACCAAATCTGCCAATTCTGTAGGAATGGCCCTAAACTTTTTGGGCTACACAACAAAATTTTAATGATAAAACTTAAAAAGAGGATCATTGTTAGGACAAGCTATGATTTGATTAGTTCCAACTTTGAAAAGTCATGCTTCGGGGCAATTATAATTACTATGCTCAGTTTTCCAAGTAATGCTTATATTAATGGATCTTCTAATTAATTGAGCACTTGTGTTGATTGTTTATTTCCTTGCAAAAACTTGTGTTCATTGGCTTTTATTATGTTTTTATTGGTATATTGGAGGGTATGGGAACAAACTCTTGACCTCTAATTGGGGAAAGAAATTCTAGTCATTGGGCTAACCCTGATGGTTAACAGTTTTTTATTGTCAACTATAAGCATTAAGTAGATTTTGGTAAACTTAATATAAACCAAGGCTGAAGAGAAATGATAAGGGTTGGGAGCCCAAAGCGACTGCATTGATCTTTGCAACTGTATATCAGTCTGTTTTTGGTTCACCAAATCAAAATACTTTGCTTGCATTTAACAGGTCAATGTAGGCTTGAAGGAAGCAACTACCAGTGGGCTTGCTTATGATGACAGAGGCAAATGTGTAGGATTGAAACTTCAGTCCAAAGGCAACGAAAGTGATTTCATACCAGCGGAAGTTATTAAGCACTTCATTCAGGACTATGACAAGAATGGAGCATATACTGGTATGCTTGGATTTTGCTGTTGTTTAGGAAAAGTATATAGGGTGTTATTTAATTCTAACACAAAGACTTATTATTTATATTAAGAGATAACTCGATACAAGGCTTACGTAACCAATGTGGGACAAAACTCATAGCTACTCAAGCATTCCAACACTCCCCCTCAAGCTGGAAAATATATATCACAAAGTCCCAGCTTGTTACATAACTCTAACCGGGGCTTGAACAATGACTTAGTAAACATGTCGGCCAATTGAGTACTCAAAGGGAGTAGCTATGACACCACCAGCTAACTTCTCACGCATCAATCAACTTCAATATGCTTAGTCCTTTCATGAAATACCGGATTGGATGCAATGTGAATTATTGCTTGATTATCACAGTACAAATTCATAGGCAATTTGCAACCATTGTTGCTTTTTACTCTTCCAACTCTAGATGGCATATAGGATAGCCTGCAGTGAGAACATCACTCCAAAAGGATTTGGATACCTGCATCTGGAATAAGAGCACACGGGCGACCTCTAACAGATCTCACAACTTACATTTGGCAACCCCATTTTGTTGTGACGTGTGAGAACAAGAGGATTGATGAAGAATACCATGCTCATCAAAAAATGTAGACAAAGCATTATACAAGTATTCACCAACATTAACAAAATGAAATATGCGAAGGGAAACATCGAATTGAGTTTTTATTTTCTTTCATAAGATAAATATAAGTAAGCCTATAGTAGTCATCCACGAAAATAACAAAATACTGAAAACCATTATGTGACGCCCAGACGAAACATGTATGGGACTCCAAATATCTGAATGAACTAAATGAAAAGGACGTGACACACGACTCTTTACTGAGGGGGCGAAACCGTTGTAATATGTGCAAGGGCGAGACACACGACCACGGCCAGGGCCACCTCCTCTTTGTCACCCGACCACTTCTACCGGAATCACGACTAAAACCACGACCACCTCAGCCTGCATCTTGACCAAAATTAACACGGCCGCCTCCCTTGCCTCTTGACCACCACTTTCAGAACCGCGAGAAAAAACACCACCACTAGGATCCGTGGTAATCAAAGCAGACCAAGCAGAGGATGTCAAATCAACAGAATTAGAATCACATACAGAAGCCTGGTGGAGGCGGCTGAACACCTCAGTGAGAGAAGGTAAATCCCGAGCGCCCAACAGCTGAAAGCGAATAGAATCATTGGTGGAAGGCAAATGAGATGGAAACTGGGAGACTTGCAAGCACTCATGCTGACGTTGCATAACCTAAATATCTGAAGAAATAAGCTCGCAAATGTTGAGTTCCTCACATACCCCGCGAAACTTGGCATAATAATCCTTTCCACATAAGTTTGGCCGTAGGTAAGAAAACCAATTTATACTAGTATGATCTTCCATACTATTCCATAACTCAACCCGAATTCGAGCATCCTCGGCTACCCATGAAGCATATGTCGTTTCAGTCTTTTGGGGAGGATCATCAATGAGATAATGAAATTGTGTCTCACCCAGATAATAAACCTCAACAGCCTTAGCCCAGATCAAGGTTGTAAATCCCGTTCTGTACCGGCCGGTACATGCCGAATTTGTGCAAAATCGGTAACTTAGACCTCTAATGCCGTCTCGACTCTGATACCGGGTATTATCTCAAACGAGATGGAGGTATCGGAAATTCCGGCCGGTATGGATCTGCACGGACTGTCGGCTTTAGAAACACATCTCAGTTCTAGATCCTGATCACAGAGAGAAGAGCAAGCAAGCACTAGAGAGAGGGGGGGGGGAGCTATACCTGTTTTGCCATGGTTGGTTGGGAGAGAGAGAGTGAGTTACGTAGCAGTCGGCAGAGGAAGGAAGAAAAAGGAAGCTGCTAGAAGCCTGGTAGAGATAAGGTTTATAAACATTTGAAAAACCTAAAATAACAAAGGACCAAATTACCCTTTTATCTTAGTACTTTTGAAACACGTGTCCTCAGGGGAGTACTATTTTTTGGTTAAAAAAAGAAAAGAAAATGGGTTGACTTGGGGATAATTTTTTTTTTTTTTTAGTTATTTGTGTGAGCTTAAAGTTATGGAAGCTTTTTTTTTCTAATTAGAAGAGGTTTATATAATGAGAGTGTGATTTTTGTTGTCTAATGAGACTTTATTTTGTGATGAATTGCATGGAATGAGAAAAGTAATCGATTTATAACTAGGGCAAAGTACAGATTACCTTCCTATGGTTTGGCCTTTTGGCAGCTAACCTCCCTGAGTTTTACAAATGACCAAATCGCCTCCCTGTGGTTTTGGAGTAAAATGCTACCGTTACCTTTTTCATCCAAACTAACGGAAGGTGTAAAACACACCCCTATTGTGAGAGTGGGAATGAAAAAAGTAAATAAATAAAGGTAGAGTTTTGTGTAAGATTACAACACTATCCTTTTCCATCATCTCCAACAAATTTACATTGCATAAAGAAAACCAACCTTAGAGCAACAATACCAGCTGATGTAAAGAACAGTTTTCGGTAGTTTAGCTATGCAAATTAAAGAAAACCATGCTATAGCAGATTAGCTAAAGGGAGAGGTAAAACCCATTTGTGAACAGTGCTTAGTCATTTTTACCTAAGCACTGTTCATACTCTTTTCTTTTTTTATTGTTTCTTCTCTCTC
>JAOTQK010000005.1:3393515-3405193 GCA_025642025.1 Rhododendron ferrugineum
ATTGTAAGCCCTGGATGCTTTATAGCTTTTTGTTTCCAACACTTCGTTGTATATGCCAGATGCTTATTATTTGCTCACCTCAATTTTCTCTATTATTCTGTTTTCATTTCTTTTCTCTCTTTTTTTTGCGTTGGAGGTTTTTATTTCCATTGTTTTTACTAATCTTGGTTGTTTGTTTTGCAGATGGCTCCAACTACAATAGGGAAGAGGAAGAAAGGAAGGATAAGAACAAGTTCCCTATGTCAAAGGGAAAGAAGAATTGGGTCAATAGTGGCCGAAGATACATATTGGCTGCAAAGGATAGATTGAAGAAGCAGGAGGAAGTTTTAGAGGTTTGAGAAGGAAGACTTGGGGAATGGGAGCCAAATGCTGAAGGAAAAGGAGGGGGAGTTGAGAGATTGGGAGGATAGATTGAAGGAGGAGGAGGAGGAATTTCTAATTGAAGAGGCAAAGCGTATGAGGGATTAGTATAAGTCAACAAAAGAGGCCAGTGCTTATGATAATGAAGACCTTTGAAAACATTACTATAAATGTCTCACGTGGAATGGAACATCAACTTGAGGCAAAGAAGCCAGCACAAATACATAGGGATGGCAAAGTGAACCGAACCGATGTGTACCCGAACCGTAACCGATTTTTTTCCCAGAACCATAACCGAAAAATTCCCCGTGGGTGCAGGTATGGTGGAGGATGTGAGATAACCGAACGGGTTCGGTTCGGTTGTGGTTCAACAGATACCCGAACCGAACCGAAACTATGTAATTACAAAATTACCCCTTCATATATATATATATATATATATACACATTTCCCAATTTTATGGTTTGCAGATTAATTATGTCACAGCCTGCAAAACCCTCTCTCTCCCACTCTCTGCAAAACTCTCTCTCCCTCTCTCCACAAAGCACCTCCACTCCCTTCTCCCCCAAACTCTCTCACTCCATTCATCGCCGGCCGCAGAGCCTGCTCATCCTCCTCCGTCGTACATCTTCAGTAGGCCCCAATCGCCATCGTTGTTGATTTTTTTCTTCGGGCCATTATTGGTTTCTGCAACTTCCCACCAAAGGCAGAGGCAGAGATCCTCCTCAAATGGAGAAATTGATCTCATAAATTCGAAGGGCTGGAAGTTAATCAAAATCCCAAATTCCTCAAATCAAATCCTTCCTCAAATCAATTATACGTACAAAAAGGCTCTTACTCTATATATGTAGTACCATATATAGCTTAAATCTTATATATCATCACAATATTCACATAGTATTCCAACAAAAAGCATTTCATCATCTATGTGTCTTTGTCATCAATAAACTATCTTATGGTACACAAAGAAGAAAGACTTTTCTAAGCTTTAACAAGAGTCTTAATATTTCGTTTAACATCCCGACATGTCTTGTGAGTGTCCTAGGCAATTTTTGGAGTGTCCCGGAGTGTCCAAACCAAAAATGTGGAGAAAAAGTAGGACACTTCGGATTTGAGTGTCGGACACGTGTCCGGAGAGTGTCGGCGTACGAGAAAGTGTCTGACACCGGTACGTGAGCTGGTACGTGAGCTCCTACGAAGTGTCCATGCTACATAGCTTCTTTTCTATAATCTTTTCCAATTCAAAATTTTATATGCAAGGTCAAACAAATACAAAACAGATGTGTATCAAAGGAAAACTAGAAAATCAATGAAGGTCTAAACTTTTCTTACAAAAGGGTGGGAGAATTCATGAAAATGAAAGTCTATTTTTACTTAGTTTGGACTTCTCGTGTTAAATTCTTAGTAGGAGGACTAACGGTAACAGAGTATTCAGTTGATGACTTTCAGCTGAAATCCCTAGTTTAAATAACAAATACACTATGGTGAGAGATGTCTGTAGGTCTTACAGACCTCTTTATGCTAAAAATACTAAAGATTAACTGCTCTCTTGATCTTTCACAAATAAGTGAAACAAATTACCCCAAGGCACCCTAAAATTTAAATCCTCACGTCAGCCTAAACCTCAAGATATAATAACCTACAAAATGCAAAACAGTAAAACAGAGTTGTCGTGCAATACTCTTCATACCGTCGTGTTGCTAATATTGTTACACATCAGATTATACAAGCTGAATTTCACATGCAATGTCAAAGCATTTCTCACTCAACTTGTTTCTTTCATAAAAAAATTTAAACCTTGCATTATATGTAGGTATACCTGGAGTCCTGGACACCTACCACTTGTTGCTAAGTTGCTTTTTTTTTTTCCACTCAGACTCCATACTAAGTTGTTTTCAAGGATGAAATCAACAAATCAGACACAGAAGAACAAAACTTCTTGCTGGATGGGAAGAATGATGGGAAGAAAAATGTTTTATTAGTGAGTTTTGTGGTAATATTGCCTTAACTCCAACAAGAAGGTACACCATATGTCCTCAATTTTGTCCACTCTTCTATTTTTATAGGTACACGTGGCGTCTTCCTAATGGTTGCTCAGTTGGAGGTCAACCTCAAGGCTCTGAAAGGCTGGACCTGCATTTTTTAGATAATGCAAGGCTTCTTAGGCTAGCTTGCACGCACCACAAACTATCCCCTACAGCCCCTCCACAACCGTTTGATACATCTACACGCGAGGGCGAGGTGGCCCAAAGAGTTGCTAGCAGGGGACTTCTTTGTTTGGCTGGTGAAGAAATCATATTCTATAGGACAGTTTTTTTTTTGATAAGTATATTCTATAGGACATGGAAAAGAGAAAATACCTTCTTCAGAATATTGTTTCCTCTCATAGCCATAACATCAACATTAAGCTTCCTTATATAGTTTTAAACTTCCTTGATTATGAATGATTATCACAATCTGTTTCTCTACGAAGCCACAACAAGAGGAGAGTGGTGCATGATATTGATGCCATTTATTGTAAAGTTGTTCTATGGTAGTTCCTAATTTGATAACTGATGCATCTTCTTGAAAGCAGTCTTTTTTCATACGTATATTCCAAAGTGAACGATTGTAAACCTGTTTTAATTGTCATAAAGAGACATTTTTTGGCATTTTGGACTAGAAAGACAATGACAAAGCTTCAAAAAAGAGACAGCCAAGTTGTACTCTCTCTTTATGTATTAACCAAAGGTCGGGCCCACGCGATGCGTGTACAAGTGGAGTACCTTTAAGAATGAATTTGTAGTCACGTAGGCCAAGTCAAATTTTAGAATGTCCAGGTTGTTTGTTCAGTTTTTAGTGAACTCGAGCTCGAGCCCAATGAGAATTTGACTAGCCGAGCTCGAGTCAAACAAGACTAGGCTTGACCGCTTGAGATGAGCCCAAGCTGGTTCACGAGCATTAACAAGCCAAAAATATCAATATTTATGCTCGCAAACAGGTCTAAAACTGCAATGTTAAATTTTTAATATGTACCTAAGGTCCTATATATGGTCATACATATACAAAGTCATACAAATACACATGACTAAGCTTATTTCAAATGTAAAAGTTTATGTATATACAAGTTATAGTAATATAAATCTATAAAAACACTACTAGTAATATAAGTTCATACATATTCAAATATCAGGCTTGGGTTAGACTCATATATTAAATGAACCTAAAAAAATTAGGCTAATGCTCGGTCCATATAGTAGGCGAATCAAACTCAAATGAGTCTTCACCGACTCAAGCCTCGAACAATTAGTGAGACTGTGAGTGGCTGAGTCTGTGGCTCGGTTCAAAGCACAGAAAACTATTCTTGTGATTCAACACGGGGTGCACGAATCTAGATTTCAAACTGAGAAATTACAATTTGGGTCAGCAGTTACTTTTACATTTATCCCTTGCCGTTGTCCATTGAAAATCATAACTTCGGAGGGTAATTTTGAAAAAGAAAAACCATGAAAGCTTAAAAAAAGGGAAAACACCAAGTTGGGATTTTTTAGCTGTTCTGTTTGGTTACGGGACAGCAACAATTGATTACCCCAAAGGGTTTTCCACTTTCCTTATTTCCTGAATAAATTTATAAAAAAAAAAAAAAATAGGGAAAAATTCACGCCCAAAGAGAAACCAAACAGGCATGTGTGCATATTAAGAATTTCAAAATACAAACACATTAACACAAATAATAAATCAGACTTACAGTTATGTGAGCCTTGTTATAGGATTTCCTCCGAACCTTGTTATAGGACTTCTTCGGTTCTTCTTCTTCCTCCTCTTCCTCGTCGTCATGGTCGCAGTCCCAATCTACAATATTATGCCCTACCGAAGAAACCAAATGTCGGACAGAGCACGACTTGGAAAAAGTAATCGGAGAAGATCGATACAATGAGCAGAAGACGATACGATTGGGGAATTTTGCGGCGGAAGGGTAGGGTTTCTTGGTATCATTAGATTCATCTATGATCGACAACTTTTAGCCTTGTGGAGGAAGAGAATACTACTACTATTGATGATCAGGGAAGAAGACATAGATAGTTCCGACGCAGGTGTGGAAATTTGTGCTTGTATTCCTGTCGGACGCCTCATTTTGGGTTTTGTGTGGTGGAGGCATTTACTCCATAAATTTTGCTTCCTCCACTTCCAGTAGGGTTTGGCTGGGATGGGGCCTGCTGTCAATTTGGGCCCAAAAAAGCTAAACCGCGGGCCCTGTCTCTGCCCCGCCTCTTTGGACGGTAAAAAAGGATGAAATAAAATAGGGGAGGTCTTTAGAGCATCTCTAATCCAACATTCTTCAAATCTTAGAGGATTTTATATTATTTATTATGAACAATTTCAATCCAATACTTTATTTCTTCTTCTATATGATAAAAAATTCACTCCAAATCTCAAACTTTATCACTTTTTTTCCAAAATTCAAGTTATCATATTTTTATTTTTATAAATAAATACTCAAGATTGATCTTATTTTAAAAATAATATAAATATCTTTTATTTAGTACCAATTTTACAAAAAATAAATAAATGTACAAAAACCAGTTTGATGTTTAAAATGAGATATGTGATGGAGTTTTTCAAAATAAATTGGATTTTAGTTTGGAATTTTTGGAAAGGTACTGAGTGAGATTTTTGTGAAAAGTTGCCACACATTTTCATGAGTTGTGACTTTATGTAATTAGTTGTAACACCCTTTAAATCAGGGTGTATTCTTGTTTGGGCAAGGATGTGAAACATGGGGGTGCCTCCTAGAGACATGACTTTTCTAATTAAATATTTTCAATAGACATGACATTTCCTAACTAGTGTCTTTAAAAGACATGACTATTCTAATGTGTGTTTCTTCTAAAGACACAACCTTTCACATAAAGGTGCCTATAAGTCTATAAATAGGTCATTGGTTAAGTCATTCGACACACCGGAAATTCCATACTGAATTGCTCTCTTTCTCTCTACACATTCTCTTCCTAGAATGACAAACCGATATTCTATTATTCCACAGAAATAGAATATCAATCCTTAGTTCTTTTATATTTGCTAAGTGGATATTCTGTCTATCTTCGTTTGTGCAAACGCAAACAGAAAGAACCTAGAGTTCGGATTCTATTTATCTTGAAGGCGGATTTGTTATAACCCGGTGCACACCTTCTAGTGGGGGAAAATACTGTCTTTAGGAAAGCATTCTCCTAACGCGACTCGAATGGTTTCTTTCGTTTCCAGATTTTGAAGAGACGATCCCACCACTTTCATCATTTTGACGACCGGATTTCCAACAATATGAAAGGGATGAATAGTGAAAAGGAGGAGATTCTCCATAAATTTTTGGTAGTCCAAATATGGAGGATGAAAATCAATCCTCCAAAATGAAGGTAAGTATAGAGGATGAGTTAGAATGCATAATTCCTCCAAAACGGAAAATTGAGGAATGGAGGGAGATTTGGAGTTATGAAGTATGAGTTGGAGATGCTTAGAGAGGAATACAAGCAGATTCCAGCAACAACGATGAGAGACGAGAAGGGAGTGCAGAGGGAGAGAGAGGGATTTTGGTCGAATGACACCCACTCTGTTTGGTTTACAATTTAGAGAGTTATTTGAGAGTAATGAGGGATAATGAGTGGAAAGAGATAGAGAGAGATTTATTGAAAACTGTGCCGAGAGTAAAAAGTTACTCTCAAAGAGTTGAACCAAGCGGAGTGACCATCTCCCTCAAAAGTTGTGAGACTGTAGCTCTCTCTCACATCTTTATAGAAAACAAAAGAGTGAACACTGAGAACACGATAAATTTTTCGGTGCCGGATGGGTATATTCCACGTGGTACCTGCTCGGCACATTTGGGCCGTCCAATATATTTTTAGACGGCTTGGATTGAAACCCTCTCTCCTCTTACCTCAACACTTTCTCTCTCCAAATCTGAGCTGTCCACCATCACAGGGCGGCGAAAATAATGAACCAATCTCGGATAGGTGAGGTGAGGAAGTGCCGTACTCGGGCTCCTGTTTTCCATTGGGCTTCCGTTGTGATACAAACCCTTGTGTAGAACTCAACCTTAACAACTGGCTTATCAGAGGAGGGTGCCTAAGAGCTTTTATGCACATGGCCAAAGCTCATACTTAGCCAATGTGGGACATTAGGATCGTAACACGTTGCCATTATTAAAAGGGACCCAAGACCCAAATTCAATTTATTGCATCACATAGGTCAGCCTCGATCGATGTTTCAAATTTTCACTATTTTCTTTCATGATGCATAACTCTTGATGCATAACACGCCACCTAATATTGAAAACTTCTGCTTTCTTTTTTAGGGAAAAAAAATTTGAAAACCTAAACCAAAGAGTAGAACCCATGTGTGGTGTTACCTAACTACTTAATTTTGATGTAGCTCCCCTAGCCCCTTCTTGATCACATAGTCAACACGCGTCCAATGTCTCAATCTCCGCTCAATACAGCTCCAGATCCATCCAACGACCAAGTAGAATGGAAGGCAACAATGTGTGGATTTGAATTTTGTGAACGATTATTGAAAACGAAATCAAACTAGAGATAATACATGGCAATTAAAGTATTTCTCTAAAATGACAAAAGATGATCAAATACTTGATTCAAATCAACATGAATGCATTACACATACATCATCAGTAAAACGGCAAGGGAGTTTTGCATCCTTCTCTTTGTGGTGAACTCTTCTCTCTCACCTCCCCCTTGTGTGTTGCGACTGTTCTTGGTGGCCGGGGGAGTTTTGCATCCTTCTCTTTGTGGTGAACTCTTCTCTCTCACCTCCCCCTTGTGTGTTGCGACTGTTCTTGGTGGCCGGAGGTGCTCCACCCCAGAGGCTGGCGGCTCTATGAAGAGATGATCGATATAAACAGGTGGTGGCCTTTTCTGGCTGTGGTGGTGGTAGTAGCGATGAATACGGGTTGATTGGATTGTCTGTTTTTTGCGCTTAAAGTGGGGTTTGAAAGGTTCCCGTGATTACATATGGGTACCAAAGTATGATGTATCTGACTCGTCACTTTACATGGAATGTGATCATATCACTCGATGGTCTTCACATAACTCATGTTATTTGGTCAATGTTATTAGGTATCATATCAAAGAGTACTCATAACTCAAATGTGATTATCGCAGTATTACCGCTCAGAAAAACACGGCTACGGATCAAGGAAACTAGCATCCTCACAAAAAAGCAGAAGGTTTCTTACCCACTACCGTTCCCGAATCCTGTTTGGGACTGCTTGATTATGCAGCTTATGCTTCTGGTTTACCACTCTGGCTGCGGGCTCTGTTGTACTAGTTGCATCCAGAGGCTAGTTCCTGTTCTTCTTTTGAGTAATGAATCTTTTGAAAATGCAAGATGCCTTTAGAGTTCCTTTTCAATAGTTAAATTCATGAATGGAATCTTATGCTTAACTTGAACATGTTTTTTCTTTTTTAACGAAACGGTTTGCTATGTACATCTGCACCCCTACTCCAATCCTTATGATTTTCGCAAATCCTTGCTTTTCTAACTTACTCTAAAGATAGGAAAACTAAGATCCTACCGGAAAGAAAGAAAGAAAAAGAAACTAAGAATTTTAGCTACAACCGACGAGCCATCATCTCCTGAAGCTGCATCTCTCCCCTGATTCTGGTGATAAATTCCTCCGCTCTTTCATCGATTCCATGCATCAATGGTGATGCCAACGCTAACGATTCCCACATGCCATCTGCATCTGAAATCATGTCATTGCCTTCCACAACTTCCTCGCTTGTCCCCCATACATCGTCAGCAAACCGGCAAGGGATTTTTGCTTCCCTTTTTTGTTGTGAGCTCTTCTCTCTCACCTCCCCCATATGTGTTGCGACTGTTCTTGGTGGCAGGAGGTGCTCCACCGCAGAAGCTGGTGGCTCTATGAAGGGATGATCGATATGAACAGGTGGTGGCCTTTTCTGGCAGTGGTAAGAACGAAAAATACGGGTTGATTGGATTGTATGTCTTCTGTGTTTAAGGTGGGGTTTGAAGGCCAAGGCCGGCCAGGGGACAGCTTTGGTTGTAGGTTTGAGCCGTTTCATTGGCTTCTTTATGGATTTGGACCTGTTGAGCTTGTGGAGTAGTTTGGTATGGAGTTTTGTGGTGAAGATCTTCCATGCCTTTTTAGCAGGTTGAAGCCTCTTACCCAAGTTCAAGAAAGACATGTCAAAGGTGTGCTTAAGTTAGCAGGATTGATTGACGACTGAGACAGCAAAAGCCTGTTCTTTATAATGGAGAAGTCTGGATTGGATTCTCCGGGGATTTATTAAAATTTGGATTCATCTGCTTGGTGCAATTTGTGACTTGGTTCCTACGCTACCTCTTTGATGCAAAGCAACACGCAGCTTGGTAAAAGCGCGCTCCTCTTTCTAAAGAAAACAGAAAGGTTCCCATATGTGTTACTAAATTTTCTGGTTTCTATCCAATCGACGGGGAATGCCAATCGACAGAAAAGAATTTGCTGGAATGTGGGTGATTTGTGAAGTGGAGTTTGGTTCTTTGCCGTATTTCATGACTTCTTTGAAAGCAAACGTAATAGTAGTAGTATGGAATGAAATAGAAATGGATTTGAAGACTTAATAAAAGAGACTTTTGTTGAATCTTTAAGTAGAAGCACAAAAATCGACAGGGTATAACCTAATCAACAGAGTACAATTTACTTAACAGTTACTCATACTCCTAGAAAAGAAAAGATAAAGGCATGTTGGCGTTATTTGTGTGTCTCGAAAACTGTCACAATCCCAAACATAAATAGAGGCCAACTTATTTGAATTTGAATCTTCCCTCCAAGGTGGCAGTTAAGTCTTCTTTCAGACTTTGGCAAATAACTTCCACGAACAATGTGGCGACCACGTCTGGAAAACTGCTCCTTTGATCATGAATAACTGCTTCTTTGATCATGAGAGGACTGAACATACTTCCATCTGACACCTATAACTTGATCGACGAAGGAAGCAAACCAAATAAAACTTTATTGATAGAGGGAATATGCCATATATTGGCCAATCGACTGATAAGTAATCCCTAAAAACTTTATCATAGTTTTAATTATAACTAACCAAGTTTTTAACTTAATCTCATTTTATTAAGGCAAACCAGAGTAACCTTTCATTTTCCAATTATGCCCTTCTATTTATACCACGTGTCATCCAATCGACGGGGAAAAAGTAAAATCACAGTTATGGAGCAAACACCGTAATTACATTTGGGTACCACATTTGAAGTCTCGTACTTATCACTTTTCATGGCATGGATCATATTACTCGATGGTCTTCACATAACACGTTATTGGTCAATAGTAGGTATCATATCAAATTAATAATACTCAAATGTGATCATCAGTATTACAGATCATAAACAACATGGGTTCGGATCAAGGAAAGTGCAAGATGCCTTTAGAGTTCCTGAACTTGATTAGGGCTCTGCTGTACTATTTGCATCTAGGGGCTCGGTTTTGTTCTTCTTTTGAGTTCTGAATCTTTTGAAAAGTGCAAGATGCCTTTAGAGTTCCTTTTCAATGGTTGAGGACAATTCAGTTGCCTTTCCTTTTGAAATTCTAACCTCAAAGATTCTCTCGTTGCTTAGAAATTAGGTTGATCCCACTCATTATCATTCCTTACTTCATTCGACACGGACGACCTCATTAGACATGGACTTAAAAAAATAAACGATTCAAACTTGAATATATTTCGGAAGTCAGTTTTTCAAGCAAGCTTCCATCCACCTCCTGCTCCTTGCAATTTCTGTAATCTTTGAAGATCTTGGGGCCATATCCAGTGGATGTACGAAGAGAGGATCCCGTACCCTTATAAATTACAGAGTTTTTTCTTCTGCAACGACATTGATTTCTGGAAATTTCACAAACGGTCACTTCTTCTTCCTGCAGTTGTACTAAGCACTAATGTTGTGTTCTTTGCACTACGATATTTCTCTACTACAAATCTACAATGTCAAGACTCCAATCCCCGCTAGACTTCATGACGAGATTCAGCAGAATCTTACATCAGGCAACCAGCACACATCCTAATGCAATGTCATATAACTCCAAGAAATTAAATATCTGATAATTTGATTGGGAAGTACTTCATATCTACAACCCTATCGGCCCATCTGCTGCCTTCGGGCTAGTGTATACGATACTGACATGGGCGCTGTGAACCCCAAGAGTCCGGCTATAGCTACTTGTATAAGGATCAATTGTATCCAAATTCCAATGTGTAGCACAAGGTTGCTTACACATCAACAGAAGTGAACATCTAAAGCAAATGGCTTGGCATATTACCCAAGTTCACTAGACCCAAAGATATTCCCTGGCAGTAAACAATATTTGAGAGAAGACCTACATCACTTCCATCAATATGACGATGATAACACAAAAATCACTTTCGCCTTTGGAACCAGAGGTAAATGTAGATAAGCACTGGGCAAGATGACTGCTTTGAACATTATCTCAGAGGATGAACTTGCGGTCAACATAACATTACCTCCATACACAAAATTTACACCGAATAAATTTCAGAGAGAGAATTGAGGCGTGGGATTTTGAGAATGCAACATCTTCACTTACAGTTTCTTAGAACATGGCATACCATTCCAAAAAGTAGCTGGCCTCCGCCTCAATAATGTTCTGAACAAATTAATGAGCTACAAGTCTTGACCCAAAGTTCACAGAAGACTGAAAATTAGAACATAAAGATTGAAGACTTTTCTACAGGATTTCCATGTTGTTTTGGTATTCCGGGCCCTTGGTGTTGTGCGCTTAATGCTTTGGTTTTAAATTATAACTAGGTTTCAAATCCTAATACCCAGTATTAATCCCTTGCTCATACTGTTACTTAAGTTTGAGTAAAAATTTAAGCTTCATCTTAAAGTATCACTATCGCCAGAAGTGGCATTGGTCCTATTTTTCACGTCATCCTTAGCTGAAGTGGCTGAACATGTGGAGGATTCTTCCTTCGCAATCCCAAAAGTCTCTTCAACCTGAATCACATAACAAAGAAACAAATTTGATCAACCTATTTTTCATTCTTTATGGATTGCGCTTGAGCATCAAGTGGATGGGATAACTTGTAAAGTCAGTCTCACCTCCTCCGTCTTGTATAGCTTCTCAACAGTTTGCTTGACATTGGCGACACTACCCCCAAGTTCAAATGAACAATAGGAAAAAGTTGTAAAGCAATTTTATTTGAAACTGAATATATACTTGACTACTGTTAGATTGTAGTAGCAAGCATGTAATGAGACATGTCCCAGTTGGTTAGATTGTATTAGCTAGGGTGCTATTTGTT
>JAOTQK010000005.1:3512877-3534772 GCA_025642025.1 Rhododendron ferrugineum
CAAATAGATAACATTGTAGTAAGAAAATTTGTGAAGGGGTAAAAAAGTAAAAGTGCAACTTCTGTTAGCAAAGTTACTCGACAAACTCTGACAGGGGAGGTAAGTGCAATTTCTAAAACCTAGGGGGAGGTGTCTATAATTGTCAGAAACCTCAGGGGAGGTAAGTGAAATTTACCCAAAAAAATACCGTAAAATAACGCTCAATCAAATAAAAAAAACCTCTCTGCTCCTTTATCTATATCCTAGTCTGAGATTCTGATGTCGATTTTTTGTATAAAACTACAACCAAGGAAAAGAATAATAATAATTTCACGGGAAAGCTGGAGCCAACAAAGTACTGGCTCAACCTTAGTCACGTAATGCATCTTTCAAAAATATCACAAACTAAAATCCTCTCGAGAGAGAGGATTGAGAGCAAGAGCCGAGGATCCTATCGAATGATGGCTGGACTCCGCTAATTTACCCTGATGTAATCAGGTCTCTGCCTCTCTGTGTTTCTCATCAAGTAACCAGCTACTACTATCTGTACCACTATTATTTTATACCTGTAAATCAACTTGCAGTTAGTTGGATGTTTCCTTAATCTTCCAGTTATCAGGTCAACTTGATAGATTTCAGTGACCTCATACTATACTGTGCAATCATGGTATATATAAACTAAAACCTATTAAAGAAACATAACATCAAGGTCATCTTCCAAGTCAGTAAAGATAGTACAACAATACTCAGGTGAGTGTGTTCGGTGCGGGTAGATGTCTAAGCGTAAGCATCGTGTTCATCTCGTTTCTATCTCTAGGACATGGAGACAAGCCAGGATATTCAATCCAAAAGGATAACTGTTCCGTTTGATCGGGTTATTGGTAATTTAAGAGGTACCTTACGGACATTTCATACAGATTATAGGAGATCTATGCCTAGTTTGTGGCAAACTCGAATAACAAAACACATCTGCCAACTACTGTCCAACTAAACATGTCAACAGGGATTCCAAACCGTTGGTCGAGTGTCCAACACGAGTATTTTGCACATTTAGAAGGATTCACGTAACATACAAGTAACATAAAATTGCAGCAATAATGCAGCTCGGAGATGCTCATAAACTACCAAAGAAACTGATTAGACAATTACTACTCTTAAGAGAAGCATAAGCCATATAGCAGCAACTGTACCTGCAGGGAAGAAGCAAGACATTAGTATTCTCAAGAATCTCAACTACATGCTCATCCCTAACCCATTTGAATTGTCCCTTCCTTGACTCAGTCCCAAATTAGCTGTCAAGGGATTACAAGAATAAGTTGAATTTCCAAGCAATTATATGGATTTGTACAATCATTGTCATACACAAAAACAAAATAAAACGTAGCAAGTATACGTCACAGATACGTGAAATCTAATTGTCGAATAAAGTATGGAGATCTGTATAAAAAGATGACATCAATGTTTCTTGTATGATAGTTTTTGCTATTTATAAATCATGCCAAGATTGATATCCATGGAATTACACGTGAGCACATACGCTAACAGTAGATGATAATGTACCATACGAAACATATATTCAACAACAAAAGACAAAGAACAAGCTTAATTTGCTTCTAATAGTGATCGCGGCAATCTCCTTGACTCCCACTACTGCTCACCCTTTTAAGGTAGCATATTCCCTCTAATCATTATCTGAATATCCCCTGACTGATTCAACTTATTCTTGTAATCCCTTCCCGACGCCCAACGAAATGACCAAATAAACCTGTTCAATAAATATTTACTTGATCGAATAACTAATGGGGCAGGTTTTAGCAGAGATGATAATGGAAGAACAACGAAATAAGGGAAACAATAATTCAACTGCTAGCTGTAAAATTAAGCTTAGCCTATGTTGACTTGTCATACTCAGGGCCATTAAAAACAGCAACAAAAGATGACGATAGAGAGATTACAGAATGCAGCCATTGTAGTCATCTTACAAAGTTCCGAAAATATTTTGAACAGTCCCGCGCCTTTCTATTGAGATTTTAATGTCAACTAAAGATCATGCTAAAAGGTGAGGACTCTTTGCGTTCCAAAATATTAACTGTGCCACAATTAGATAGAAAGATAGAGAGAAAGAAAACAGTGCTGCCCAACCTAGAATTTGATACTGAATACTTCGCACCAACTCTTCTAACTATCTTCCTTCCAAATCGCCCATCTCCATTTTCGCATTCGTACTCATTTAAGCATGTATTTAATTCTCTACATTTTGCCAAACTTCTCATTTTTGTATCCCTATGTTCAATAAACAATTCCTATCATTGATCAATAATATCCCATTTTTAAAATGAACTTGTAAAGGATATAAAAAGAACTTAGCAAAGGGTATGTGTTTTGCCCTTTCCACTTTCCCCCTTGAGTCTCCTTTTTCAAAGTGATAACCCTTTACTCCCAGCATTTATTGGCATACCAACTTAGTGCAGAAGTCTGGAGTTCCTTCAAAGTGAATGAGAGAGAAACAAGAAATGATGATATATGTATAACTGTGTCAGTAATCTAGAGAGAACTGAAATTCCAAAATTATATTGACAGAGGTCATCAAATAATTCCCATACTGAATGAACAAATAAAAATGAAAAAAAGACTCATGTCATCTTGCATCTATTCATTATTAGTATCTCATACATGCACCACTTAAACTCTTCATTACTGTGCTCTCACAAAGGACTGTTAAAGCTAGCATTCCAAAGCATAAGCACCTAAAACGCATCTGAAATCGGACAAGCAATTAAGAATAACAATGCAATATGTGAGAACAGCTTCCACCGGTGTCCTATCTGGGCTAATCCTTTACGACCCGAACAACTAAACCACTAGGTGTCTCGATGGTTTTGAGGTGACCTGAACCAATAAGATCACGAAGATGGAATCTCATATCCAGTGGAGACAGTCGAAGGTTCTTCTTCTCCAAAGAAGCCAACATCATCTCTTTGTATTTCCTACGGTTGAGAAAAGAGAGGAGTTCCTTTCTTCCCTATCATAAAAGAAAGAAAGTAAATGCTTTACAAATGCTTCTTGTTAATTGACCATGAAGAAGTAGTAAGCAAGCTGTTTAAAGCCTAGCAGAACTCCAAGTTAAAGCACCTTCAATTCTTGTTTAAAAAACTGAAAAACCACTATTTGAGAAAACACCTGCAGGTTTGTACATCAATCAGTGACACTTCTTCTATGCAAGGAACAGCTAACTAAAATTTGTTACAAAGTTTTCTGGACATTTTGGCTTATACTCCCACCTGTTTGTTTGGTAATAACTGCCCACATGCTAGATATAGATTACATCCCCCAAGGTAGTTATGTTAGACCATTTATCAGCACCAGACACGTAGATACAGGAACAATCAAAAGAAAAGGTAAGTGGCCCTGACCCACAGAGGGCATTTTCTAAGGTTGGTGATTTTCTCTGTGGGTACAAAGCTAAAAGCTTGACCAATCCCCAGCTAAGGCCCCTAAATGACTGCTCAAACCCGTGTAAGAAAATCCACAAGCAATCATTTACCTGAGACAGGCCCTTGAGTAGCGATCCAATATTGGGAATTGCAAACCAGTACAAATTTGGATCGATAAGTTGCCGAGTCTGAAAAGTAGATCAGAGCATTAGAATGGAAGGTAACAGAGAGGGAACCATCAAGATCCAATATGCATAAGGAAAATACAAAACAAAATCAGACATGTCGAAACTAAAGACTCTTGTGGAAGCATTCATGTACTCCTAGGGCTCTTGTATGCAGATGGAGAGTTACGAACATTGGTTACGAGTAATGCAGGCGTTGTACGTGTATATGGGTAGGTTCAACTACAACCTGTGTAATCCAGTCATTTGTACATAGTGAGGAGTAAAGTGGATATAGAGTAAAGAGAGATGAAATATGATATGTATGAGTCAAGTGAGCCAATTTTTATCATAAGTGTCTATAGAAATTAAAAATAGTGACTTGTCGCGATCCTCATTTCTCTCCCTACGTGTGTACGTGTATTTGGCCTGCCACAAATTTACAACATTATGGAGAAGGCCCTTTAGAAGATTCGCTTTAATTCTAAGGGCTTACCTCTTCAACGAGTCCTCTCTTTTCGTCATAAAAGAATATTAAGTCCAGTCCCAAACCAATAAAATATGGAAAGAAAAACATCATCACTATAAGATGAATCTGTTATATTCATAATCTAAGATCAGACAACACAGCATCTTCTAGCATCTATTGATGCCCAAGAGAATGTCTATCAAAAACAAAATGCCCATTTCGCTCTGCAGGCCCAAAAGAAAATATATGCCGCAAAGTGGGAGTTCTTCTTTAGTGCTGACCCCTGCTATCTCCGGACTCTATCACCCAACCAGCTACCACAAGGATCCGATAAAATTGAAACCACCAGGCCAAGGTCAAAAGCTCAAGCATGCTGTGCTCTTAAAGCTCCTCATGCCATAGCCTCATTACTAGCACTCATGCATTAGGGCCAATACACAAAGGTTATAGGCTTGGAGAGACTTCACGCCAACTATTGGTGCATACATGTCAAATGCAGCTGCTCTCACTTGTTTCAGTCAAGCCACACGCAGTGCGCTCATTACGATTGCCACGTGTTCTTGTGCATGTGTGCACATGTGTGTGCTATCTAGGTGTGGTAGCGTTTGTACGGCCCTGGTATTGCCACAATGCAGCAAGGGAACCACCAATGACGCATGGCTGACATTATCATTCCTACATAGTGCATACTCTTACACATGGTATATATCATGATTATGCAAATATGCCAGCTTTCCAAATTTATAACTCAGACAATTTGGTGAAGAAAACATTCCAGCACATAAGATCTCACAATTCAAGCAGCTGAACTCACTGAATTTCAAAAGTAAGAATCCCGATTATACTTACGAGAAGGCCAGCACTTATTAACAGTGAGATGTGTTGATCCTTCACATTTCCCCCTGACGATAGAAATGAACACTGCAATGGACCACAGAGTAGCCATGCAAAAATAAATAAGTGCACAAACAAATCAGACCTGCAAACATCCAAGCATGTGAAAAGGATGCTCGTTATAAATGTTAAGACATTCAACTTAAGAATTAGCTTTCTATGTGGCAACTGTAGAATGTAAGTCCAATGGCTCGAGTACCACTCCATGTTCATAAATAAGAAATAAGATGGATGCACTTGAACCCTAACAACAAAAATCAGAGCATTAACATAAACACTTCTTATATATTTCCATCTAAAACGTATCCACTTTGAAACTCGGTAGATAAAAAAATCCTTTATAAATATCACATCAATGCTTTAGAAATCACAAGTCAACAAATGCGATAGCCCAATAAAAGTTTATGGCATACGAAAATCTCAGTCCCAAACATTGACAATGATTCCTTATGTAAACCCTTATTTGGAACAGTGTCATCCTTTTGAACGATAACATCCCAAGAGAGTGATTTTTAGATCACTAACTTCTTCAACTTCATGTATCCCCACTCCCCAATTAATAGTCACAGCCATACTACATTTACTACTTAAACAATAGGACTGTGACTGTCACCCAAAGGATAGAATATAACCTGTGTTTCAAAAACGAGGCTCAGAAAAGAATAAGAGTAACTGAAGATTGGTGATGGCGTTAATCATGACATGTAACTACAAGGATGAAACTTGTAAACCGATGAGACAAAGGACATAGCTCATAAGTCATAACCCACATAAGCAATAGACAGACAGCAGACTATGACTATCAGCAAAAAGGAAACCTATGATTAGACCCATGTCAGAAAGGGGCATACTTAGAACAACATTAGGTAATATCTGTTGAATGAATGGATGTTTTTGACAAGTGATAATGTAGGTCCCTTAGTCAACTCACAAAACCTTTGCCCTATCAGAAAACAGAGAGCAGACCACGTTAGAGAGAGATGTACAGAAAGAATACATAGGATAACATATAGAAACAACAAAAGCATGTGCAAATTCCATATAACATATCTAGGAGTTTCTTCTAGTTAAAACTTGATGCATCAGCTGAAATTGGAATTCTCAAAGTTGCATAAAAAGAAATGACATGAGCCTAAATCAGAATTACTCACAAGCTCTTCATGTCCGATACTCGTTTCCAGCTTTGAATCGAGAACATAAGTCTTGAACCACTCGAAAACTACAAGATCATCTTGCTTTTTTGCTTGCATTCTTGTCACAGCACGCTTAATCTAGAATCACACGTCATAACCAAAGAAATATTCTTAGTACACTTCCATTTCTTAAATCTATCTGCATAAACCAACACATGTACGTTCATTTTCAGAAACATCCAACCTGCATAGGAACAGATATGATACCCTAGGGGCGCTTTGTCAACAAGAAAATTGACTTAACACATCATAACCATTTGAGTCCAGTAGACATCAAAAACAAACAAAAACCACGAACCTGATTCAAATAGTCATCTATAAACATAATGGCATGATCATCTTGCCCAGTGTTTAGTTTGAAAACTCGCAGAACTCTTTCCCTCCTCAACAACTGCCACAGAAATAGATAGAAGACAAATTATGGTGGCCTATGTGAGTCCCAAGACCTCTGTAGAACAAAGATGACTCTCCAGCAAAGGAGTTGAAAACGTGAAACAGCTATTTCCAACCAATGCAGAGAGACAATTGCAAGAATCAGAACCAAACAAATATTTAACAAAGTAGCAGAAAGAAGGAATCTTCTGCGTAAGTCCTACTCCTTATGTGTTGTCACCTATCAATAAGAAGCCCCAAATGGCACGGAGTAACATAAATAAATTTAAAAAACTTATCTCCCTCCATGACACCCGTCTCATTTGGAGCTTCCCGTAGCACCGTTGTACCCAGTACCTACACTTGTTTTCACCGAATATCTACTCTTGTTGAAACCCTCGACAACTTTCCATAAAGCATACACATCTCATGAGCTTACAAAACTTTGTAGCTACTTAATTTTGACAACTCTGGATCCATTCCACATTGTGCTACTCTTCGTAACTTCGGTAAAAACATCATCATATAAGTGTTTGCCACAAAGGAAATTCCAAAATTTCAATGTCACAGACCTCTAGTTCCCTGTCCACTTGAGTTCTGTCCTTCACGCTACTATACAATTGTGATCGCAAAATAAAAGGCTGAACTGAGACCTGAAAAAGAACATAGTTAAGAAATTTTAAAAAAATAAACGAAAAATATGAACTATCCATTACTTAACATCTTTTCTGAAAAACATTATCATTATGGAAGCAAAGACTCGAACTGTTCAACTGTTCATTTTAAAAGTTAAGGGAGGTCTTAAAGATGAATGAGGATTAAGAGGTTTTCCCCTTAGCTAAAAATAGAAAGTAGACACTTGATTAACATTTATTTGCACATGCATCCTCCCAGTACTGTTAAAACATACAGAAAAGCTAATTGGCCAAGACAAACAACCTCTGAAAACACACACACACACACACAAAACAACACCACATGATCTACAACGGCAACTGTAACTTTGAAAAGCAGCATTAGACTCCATACTATGGAAATGCTTTGCGTGGTATTAGACATGCAAGTCTCAACGAAAAAATGTAAAATTCAATCAATTATATAACCAAATCGACAGCATAACCAAGAAAGTCATTAAAAAGATAAATATCACTTGAAAACTCCACACTTGGACTGGACAGGGCCGACAGGCGTCACTAAGTTGCTCAAAGAACCCAGGCCAAATAAAAGCCAACAATCTCACAAGTTCAAAGTTGTTAGTAACACAATCCTTTAAATTGTGCTACAATTGGATTAAAAAGACCGGGATTCAAGGCACTCCAGTGATTCATCTGTTAGGTACTTAGATGCAGAAGTAGCAATCATACGAATACTCACAAACTTTTCAGTATTTCTATTGACAAGGCTAAACGAGATGCATTCACCATTTTTTGATGTTTTTATTACACATTGGAGCATGATCGCTAAAGAACGGAGAGGCAGGCTCAATAGAAAATATCCACACTGAACTAAGTTTGGAGAATTTGATCCCCCCAACTATGACATTCTGATCCTTGAGCATTTCAATTTCAAAAACCTTCAAAATAATAAAAATCACCACATGTCAAACACCCACACAGCGTCTACAGAACTGGAAAAAAAAAAAAAAAAATCTTAAACTTGGACAATCAACGATATCAAGAGTCTGTTGGTGAGCTCAACCACCATGCCATTCATACATTGCCGTCAGCAATTCATCATTAGAGCAAACAGTTAACCTATTAAAACCCAGATTTTCAGAATAGAAACCGTCATTTAACAAAAGCACTTGGTTTTTACTTCAATCTTTCAATTTCCCTTTGTCATCACGCATATGTTCTACTGTTCCGATGCTACATTAACAAATCAAGGAATCAACCAACACCTAAAACCACAACTGACCGCTTTCAAGTTTGTTCAACTTATTCTTATCCCAAGAAACATGCTTTACAAAATCGAAGTCAAAAGGAAGAAAAAGAGAAGGAAAGATTGAAAGCAAACCTTGTCGAGGTGAGGAAATTGAGCGCGCATTATTCGAAGAGCAACCAAAGTATCGCTAAACGTCAAACTCTCCTCTGCGCACAGCAAAATTATTAGGTCAAAAGCGACAATTTTTGTTTTAGGTCAATACAACAACACAACAACAACAATTTTGCAAATTACTAGTGCGTAGTTGAGGGATTAAGATCGAACAGCGAGAAAAAGGGAAGACAGAGACCGAGTGAGAGAGCGTGATCAGAAGAAGCTTGGCTTTGGGAAACTGATGACTCTTGGTCTCTTCGACGTTTCTTGCCGGTCAACGATCCTATAGAAGAAGAAGAAGAAGTATTTTCCATTTCTTTGTGGTTTCATCAATCAAATGTTGGCTCCCACCTCCATCTCCTAATCACACCAGCGAGGGGGCGCGAGCGCGGGCGAGGGAGAGAGAGAGAGAGAGAGAGAGAGAGTCAAGTTTACCAAAAAAAGAGAGAGAGAGAGTCAAACTTCGTGATTATTTAAACACGAGCTGAGCTCTGAGGGCCAAACCAAAACTCGCATCTTCAAGTTTCGAGTCTAGTCCAGGCCAATCCCACCATCTACAAACGCACGCGAGTTCGACCCAATATCTACTTCAGCTTCTGGCCGTGTAATTCCTCTGTTTTTTTTTTCATAGCCAGGAGTGTCCGGTTAATTTACAACCACCTCAACTAATCGACTACAATCCCGTGGGAGAAAAAAAAAAAAGACGATAATCCTTAATCCTTTCACATGAACCAATGACCTTTGCAATCCGTTAATAAAAGCAGCGGATGATAAATCAATGACATCTGCAAAAAAGTGCAGAAGAAGACAATAATCCTTTCACATGTCTACCAGGGAAATCTCAAGACCATTATGAAGATGAAGGCAATGGAGCTGATGAACGTGACTTTTCGGACAGTATGACAGAAATTATTTATGGACAGTTGTCTTTTGGGAAGGGAAAGGAATCAATAAAGTGATCAAATTCACTTTCGGTGGCCAATCCTAATCAACTTTCGGTGGCCAATTTCAACCACTAAAACTCGGACGTGAAGACAAAGGCATGTGACGATGGGTCCCACAAAGAGAACCCGGCATCTTTTATCTTTCAGTTCGTCTGAATTTGAGTGGAATTTGAATTTCATTTAAAGTTAGAATCCCCTATATAAGGGATGCGTCTTTGTAAGGTAGGTTTTGGATTACACTCACTTAAAATCCCTCTGAATTTTCTCTCCCCCTCTGGTGTCACTGTAATATAGCCTTCTTAAATAAGGTTAGTTTTCTTTATCTCTTTTGTGTTTCATAACGATCCCTTACTTAGTGGTATCCGTGGGGAAAAAAAAAAAAAACTTATCGACTAAAATCCCCTCTATTGGCTGGTCATTCACCTTGGAACTAAAGAATTCACCACAAATTACAGTAATAATTTCTTGTAACCTATTCCAAATAGTCGGACAATTGTGCGAAAACCCGGCCTACCAACCATCGGGTTAGGAGGGGTTAGGTCATTCCTCAATTCTCATACAATCAAACCTCAACTCATATCCCTTGCCTCAAATTCTGATGAATGTTACTCCATGATAGCTCCTACTACGCACACTGAACCAAAAAAACACTCTCGTCACACACGAAACCTCTCTAGCATAACTGATTTGAAGGTACAACTCTTTTTTGGTAGTGCAAGTTTCTTTCCAATTTTCCCTTTAAATACATTTGAAGAAGCCAGCTCAGATCACTGAAACAGTGAATTGGTTCTTCTCAGAGAGGAAAAAGCTTAAAATTTCTCCAGAATAACTTCGACAGAAGCTCCAAGACCACAGGTCCCTCTTGAAAAATGAGTCACAAAGCCAGTTCAAGCCACTGACGAGAAAATTCTCCTCATTGTTACTCTCTAAAACTCCATAGAGATGAAAAAGCCTAATCTTGAGTCATCTTTCCAAGAAAAGGACCTAGAAGATGGAAGCTTCCGTTTCGATGTAACTTCTGACTAACTCATTTGTATCCTGTGACATAACTTTATCAATATGATTTGTCCCACATTTCGGTTTACAGGTGTTGTATTTCCTCATTCTGAATACTATTCCTTGCAAACAAAACTCTAATTTTCTCAGGCAGATTTCAACTTGGCTGATGCTGAGGCAAGGTGAGAAAGGGTCCTGTGCCCAAAAAACATCAAGAAGATGCTCAAGAAACCAAGCGCTTTCAACGTTGTGAATAGATCCAACTGCAGGAAAAAGAGTGGGGATGCTTGTTAGTATCCAAGTCTTTTAGAAATTAACTCAAGTCACTGCTTAACCTTTACTGCCATGAAATAAAGGGTAAATTAATGTTCCAAACAAAGGATCAAGGAAGAGTGCAAATTAAGAGACAGACCTTCACCCAGAAAAGCACATAGAGCAAGAGAACTGCCGCAATGCCGAGATGGAACAAGATAGCAAATGTGGCAGATACTGTTGCTGTAGGGAAGTTCTTCAAGTTCACGCCCAGAAGCAATAGCTGTCAAAATATTTCAAGAAGTATGCAATGTGAGTAGCTGTCCATAAGTCAAGCCCACGAGGCAGTTTGGGAGTTCAAAATGATTTAAACACAAATTGTCATTTACGCAGAATAGTGACCGAGAGGAAAGGGGAGGAAGGGAGGTGAAGAAGCACAAAACAAAAGAGAGGAAGGTTGCAGAGTTTGAAGTTAGATTAAGCAGACAATATATTTACACCACTAGAGTCCATTTCCTCCCAAAGAGAGGAAGAACGAGCTTTATCGTTTTCTTCTTTGTTTCCTTTTTACTTAATGTTTTTGGGAAGGCGGTAACACTATTCCAAACCATTTGGGAACGCAACAAACGTGCAAACAGACTGGGCTCCGCCAATTTTACCAGGCATGCAGTAAGTCCTCAGATGGTAATATTCAGAAGTATAAAGGACACTAGAATTCAGAAATGTCTGTCCAAGATGAGAATATGGTAAGGAACTGTACATCAAAGACTCACCCCAACCACAAATCCAAGGATTGGCAAGAGAACAAGGGCAAAAAAGGCAAGAGAGAGCTCTGGAGGTGGACGCTTTTCCGGAGATCTAAAGATGTGAGTTATCTCAGCTTTGGGTCCATATCTCAAATAAAGGTCAACAGGTTGTGGAGGAGCGCGGGAAGCCTTCTCAGGTGGTTCTGGGAGATCTAAATCAATATTGCCCAGCTCCAATAAATAAGAATTCTCCTGTAAGCAACAAGAATTATAATTAAAGAAAAAAAATCACGCAAAACCAAAATGTTAGTACAACATGTGGCCCCCCGGCCCCCGCCACCCCAAAGAAAACACAAAACAAGTGAATAAACAAAATACAAGAATTCAAGGAGGGAAAGGCAGTGTTTACCATGACAGCATCCCCAACTGTAAGTTGAATATCATATCTACCCGAAAGATAGAAAAACTTATCAACCAGTCCGAGAAAATCCTAGAAGAAAAAATGCAAAATATATAAGGAAACAACTTCATCTAACCACAGACGTTAGGTAATTATCTTAGTGAATTCACGATTAAGTTTTCACTTTTCAGTTCACTTTGAACAGAATGCATTGCAATTAATAATTATAGCGTCCCTAATCAGTATATCTGTGAGTTGCTCAACTGATAAAGTTCGTTAGATCCCAACAAGCGACTCTATGTCTATGGGTTTCATTCGAGTAAAATATGTAAAAAGGAATGTAATATGTGATCGCCTGGAGGGACTTAACTAGCATTATCTCAAACAGTTTCCCAGAGTTCCCCAAGACAAAGATGTGCTCAACTTGGGTCTCATGTCTCAACTTTAGAAAAGCCTGCAAGGAAGCAGAGTTTCAACAACTTAACGTAGGAGGGACATTACTAAAGAAGCAAAGCAAAAGCAGAATACAAACTTGATGTGGTTGAAAGGGGTTCCCAAAAGGAGTGGTCAATTGGAAGGACAAACGAAGCTTTTGTAGATGATTTGCTGATAAAGAAAGAGCCGTCTCTCCAGGTAAATCTAGCCTGGAGAAAAAGCATAGCATGATGCAGATATTAATCTGTTGAAGTCGACTTTGTAATGAATACAGCATCAATAAAAGGAAATGGGACAATTTAAAAGATCAGTGAGTCATATTTGTGCATAGAAGCACTCTTCTCACACCTAACTGCCTAAGTATTACAAGTGACATTAAAGTTCAGAGAAAGTTATTAGATTTGAAACTATAACGAAATCGGCAATTGAGCACGTCACATTCCAGGGAAATCGGCAAAGCACAATAGCAGAGAATTAATGAGGCTAGGGACTGGATAGAATTGCGGAGGAAAAGAAACAAATAAATCCAGTTTCATTACAAAGATAGCAGCTTACTTCTTCTGAGTATCTACGCTCCCAAGATCACTGTCCAGTACTGAAATTTCTGCATTGTCAACTTTGATAACTCCTGTGACATATATTGGCACTTTCGTTCGGCCCCCAGTGGCATAAATATTCTTGTTCTCTGAATCATGTAGCACAATCTACCAAGCAGGATGGAAAAGAAAGAAAAGAAAAAAGAGATTTCAAATAGAAAGGAGATGAACATCAGGCTCATTTGGTACATGAGCTAGCGTGGAGGGAAAAAATGCAAATGTTAAATTCGATTACCTCAAATACAAAATGGTATTTGCCCACATCAACACTCTTTAGTACCGCATCCAATAAATGGGCATCATTTTCTGAATCAAATTTGAGTTCCTGCGTCAAGGAAATGACAAGATCATAAAGACACAACTCAGACAACTGACGCCATATACCATCTGAGCGAAATCAAAACAGTCCAGGGCCCAGGCAGCACCTGGCTCTCGATTATAGAAGCATCTTTTGAACCGGAATTGAAAGCTTGTATGAGTTTTACAGACAGAGGTGGTGCTTTAGATCCCAATACAGTAGTCACCCTAACCTGATAAGCCCGAAGTTATCAATATGAGAATTAAATAGCAGCACATAAGCTAAGAATGAAAGTCATAAACAGTACTAAAAAAGTTAAATAAATAATAAACACAACAAAGATGAAAACTGATATAGCAATAACCTAAACCGATATACCAACTGACTGCAACAAACACTTGCAATCGATCCATTAAGGAAAGATGAAAGAGTAGGTCTTGGGAAGATACATTTTCTGCTGAGTTATCAAGGATTCAAGAGGTAGATCGACACCTGACAGCTTAGAGCTACAAGTCCCTACACGGAATTCAAGTACCTATGAGAAGGACCAACCCACAGGATGCTGCTCGCTTTGTGGGCTTACCAGATAAGACAACCGATCCACATACCAAGACACCTGGAAATGACCCTTTTTTTCCTCTTCTGGTGTGTGGTGTGGTGGGGGGTCGGGTTTACTGCAGCTAACATCAGGGCTGTTCAAAACAACTAATTTTTTTCCAGTCCCCTGTTGATATGATTTGACGTTTGCAAATGTGTGGTTGTGGTTTCCCCGTAAATGCTCATATATTACTTCAGATCAATCAATATTATGATAATGAAAGCGCAAAGAAAAGTGAATTTCTATAGCCAATTCATCACCTACCAGGCCACAAACAGAAATAATATTGGTATTGATGAAGTATTCACAAATAAATATCTAAGACATGCAGTAAGGAAGGAGATCAAAATAGATAATATACCAATAGCCAATGTTACATTGACTGATTGACAAATACGTTGATACCAATTACGTAATACAGGACCTCCCTTAAGGTTTTCATTTAATGCCATGAGCCCCTGAGATTTAATAAATGACAAGACCTCTCGTGTCAGAGTTTCCCTGATAATAATGTTGACAGAAAGTGGGATTTACCATCTCACTGAGATCTTAAAAACGCTTTACCCTCACGTAAGGTTCGGTCATCCGTGTAATTTAGCACCTTAATCAATAAAGAGAGACGAAAATAAACAGAGATGAATACCTTGAGCTGGTCTTTTCTAGTCAGAGAAAGCACGGTAGCTGGAAGAGATAAAATCAGTGGAATGGAAACCCTGCAACGGAGTAAATGTGCTTCAGAAATTATACGACGAAGTATAAAAACATATGAAGCTTAGTAGTAGGTAGTAAATTCCAGGACGACAGCGCAAATCATTTCAACTAGTAGTTATGGAAACCAATATCGATACTATTTGTTTTAGCAATATAAGTTGCATTTCCAAAAGCAATAATCAGAGATATCCACTGAAGGCCAAGATAGAAATCCTTCAAGTAGTTACCTATTACTTTCCAAGCAAGCTAATGCCTCAATTTGACTATAAAAGCCTTTGGCACTATCAGGAATTCCAATGGCAAGAAAAAAATTTCCCAAACCCAATATTTTGTCCCCTGGCAACTGAAAATTCAAAGTAAAAGCTTTAGACTGTATGCCAGTAAGTCCATTATATGTGAAGTCTAACAAATGCACTGAATAGACTCCAAATGAGCAAGGGTCCACGCACATTTATACTTCCAGAAGTAGCTGAAGCAACAGCTGTCAGCCCTCGAACTACAAGCGAAGTAACTGAAAGAGGACCCTGATATTCACGCGCATCAGCAACTTTCTCATCAAAGTAGTAGGCCCCGTCATCTGCAGTAGACAGCAGGTTACATTCAGATTAAAACCAAACTTAGAAAAATCAAATATGGCTTTAAATCAACATTCATGATTAGTAAATGAAACGTTCCGTGAAGTGATGAGATGAGATGAGATGATTTATATGCTCTTGAGTAGATTGTTCAGTGCATGAAGTCCAAATTACGACACACTACAGTCTGAGCAAGCAAACCTTATAACTAATGGACAACCACAAATCCAACGAACATCATTGAAGTTGCATGATAACAAATCACGAACAAAAAGCAACAAATAAACATACCATACTTCTCAATACTGTCAAAGAGCTTCACTATATCATTTGTTAGAGTTCGGATCTGAAAGTAATAAGAATTGTCAGTTTTAAACATGAAACCAAAAAAATCGCGTAAACTTTTTGAGGTAGATAAATGAGATTCCAGCACGAAAATAGGAGACAAGTACGGATCTAGACAAGTACAGAGGTAGATAAACGAGAAAAGAATGGATTAGTTGAAAATGGCAGCTTCAGTGGATATTTTGAGGTGTACACTTCAATCCATCCACCATCGCAATGGGGTATCCCTTCCCCTTCCCCTTCCCCTTCTCATTCTCCCTTCAATGTCACACATGCAACATAGTGGTAACGTAGTTCGAATGCAGACTAGCAGGCCGTAAAGGCAGTATTTACGAAAGCGAGTAAACCACCCTCCATAGCCCACAGGGGTGCCTTGTTTACCCTCTTGACTTTTAGATCCATATTCCCAGTACAGTCTCAGCTGATGTGGATGTCATACAGCGGGAAACCTTTGGAGGAATATATTGCGGATGTTCGGAGGATTACTTCAACTATCCTAGGCACTTCTTAGCATAATCCGGATTCCATTGATCATACATTTATCATGGAGTTGCAAGATAGGTAAGATATCCTTAATGAGGAGTTGCAAGGCATGCCGCATAATAGCTACAAATGAATGATTTGTATTCCAGAAATAATTAAAGCATTTAAGAGTATTAGCAACTCCAGGAAAAGGCTTCTAAAATCAGAAATAAGATGATTATGATTTCTTCCTGAACCTTTTTCTCACGCTCATTCCATTAGGAAATAAGCTCTGTTATGCTGAATCTAGAAATCCCTGAAGCCAGTTTCTTTCTTCTCAAAAGAACTGTTTGATAACAACTTAATTGCGAGACAGAAGCAAATCCATTTTTCGAAAATATCCAAATACAATTCCCAAAAGGACTGGAATAATGACTACATATAGAACCCAAAGAAGTAGGGGAAAAAACCTTTGCCAGGGACAAGGCAAGAAGTCCACATCCTTTCTGGATTTTCAAAAGGCTTAGAGCCAAGCTGATTACCCTACCAGTACCCAAGACTAATAGGGTAAACAGGTGCACCGATGCTAAAGATGATGCCCTAATAAATTCCAGTATGACTATTAGAAGATAACTTTCAATAATTCTTCTCATTGCAAAGCCTAGGAGCAACATTATAACCCACATATACACACAATCAATCTCTTCCCTTTTTTCCAGGAAGACTGGATGTTAAGAAATCCTTAATGAATATAGTTTTCAAGTCCAAAAATTGCTCTAACAAATACTAAGCAATTTCCATATGAAACCCCATGGACACCAATATAATGATGATAAGCTAAGCCTTGTGATAAAACACACAGTCAAACCATTCTAGAGAAACGGACAAGAATTCAACACTTCAGGTAAGCATGACTTTACTACCATCACATGACAAATTAAAAGCAAACAAACTGTTCGGTAAGCATCAATGCAACAACCCAAAGGACAATATTTTAGAACATCGGAAAATCAAAAGGCCAAAGTGCCATGTCTTTTCCTTTCATAAATTCAACAGGACCAAAATGCTGCTCTGATGTTTACAACAACCATGTTTTCCCAAGCATAAACTTGAGACAAATTCAACTCACCAGAGACTGATCAATCTCAGAACTTGCTAACGAGACAACTCCAGCAAGTGTTTGAAGCGCTGCTCCTGCAACGGTTTGAGTTTAAAAAACTCAATGCCAGAAACTAACTAGGTACCAAATAACCAATACCAAATACTGAAATAAGAAGGTTAAGTAACCCAGGAAAACATCATAGGCAACACACTCAGAAGAACATGATAATCATACACATTGGAGGAAGATCATTACCAGCAGCAGAAGTACTCGATGATGCAGGGTCGTTAGAGCTATAGCGCCACCTACCATCACTTTGGCTGAGCGCCTACCAATAGCTTTGAAAATAAATTCAATATACACAAAAGACGTTCGCACTGTAGGAAAGACATGGAATGTTTATACAAATACATGCACAAGCGCACATCCCACAACTAGAACACGAAAGATATCCAATATTTGCCCCTCTGCAATTGATAGTTGATACCAACCTTTATGGATTGAAAAATTCCATCAGCATCGACTAGAAGCACATCAATTTCAGAAGTTAGGTCCTGCATAAAAAATCAGTATTGTAGAATGAAAACAATGGTTAGGAGTCATATTAAAATCCTCATGGAGATAACAGAATTAAAAAAGGCTCCATGAACGATAAAGAAAAGAGTTAAGTTATTTAACAGCCAAAGGATATCTACCATATCTTAAAAAACAATGGAAAAGAAAGTCCGCTCAAAAGCTACATGAACGATGTTGGAAATTGATAAATCGTTGCAGTGTACTACCTTAAGAAGCCTCAAACTTCCAATAGAGTAGTAGAAGTCGAGCAATGAATTTGCATCATTTACATAGGCTTTTAGTCTTGAAGCAATGGCCTTAAGGAGGAATAAGACAAAAATCAACATAATCTATTATCAGCATCTAATATTGAAAATTACCCAAACAAGTGAATGTTACACTGTATTAAACTTATCAGTGCAAAAGCATAAAGTTACCGCGTAAACTTCCTCATTAATCTCGCATTTTAGTAGCCTATTAACCCCCAGCGCATAGAAGGTATCCCATGAATTTGAAGACGAAGACCGAAGAGTCTCCACCACAAAGGGGCAAGTGGAATCCCTTATATTAAGCTCTTTCCCAATTCCAAGAATCTCAAATGTTCTTAAAGCTTCATATGCTTCTTTCAAGCTGTAAACGTATGACATGACAATAGTTACTTTCAAATGCTGTTAAAAGGAGCAACGAAAACCAGGTACCAAACAAGTGTATTAAGATCAGTTCACTAAACACAGAATCAAGGACAACCACATTCGGCTTAAAATACAAAGTCACGAAGAACCATGAAATCAAACAAAAATAGAAAGAAAGATAGTTAGGGTGCGTTTGGCCTAAATTAGTTTGTCTTAAAGACAGTTCAAATTATATACAGATCTTTTCTTTAGCTTTTTGTCAAATTGTTTAGGAACAACCATTTGTCTCGACGAGAGGGTGTGAGAAGGTGTAAAAAACTAAAGCAGAGTTGCAAAATAATTCAGACAAGACACCCTAAACAACAATAACAACAGAACCTATCTAGTCCCAAATCATTGGAGGAATGGGCGGGGAGAATTGGATAGAGACCTAACATTTGGCAATATATGCACAAAGTGACTGCCGACTGAAACAGTGGCCCCCTATACCTCCGAGAACTGAGGAGCCAAAAGGACGTTTTGCTACGTAACCATGCCCAAATCAAAGCCGAAAGACATCAGAGAGGTAGTTCTATAAACACAAAAGGGGAGAAGAAGAAAAAAACAGTGTTTCAAACTTTTTCCGTAAACCTTTTTCTGCTTTTTGTTCGTCAGTGTCCACTTTTTAAACTCTTCGCGTCAAGATTTCGTTCGTAATTTTCTACTTTCTAACAATTCTCGTCGTCCAGGCAAACGATTATTCTAAAAACTTCAACGTGAATTGAACGAAAATTTAGGAAAGACAAACAAAAAATAGGCCAAGCGGGGCCTAAAACGCGGGGTTGGTGGCGTAATACGACCTTCCAAAGGATCCATCGACCGGAGTGAAGAGCTCTAATGCGGCAGATCGGTGCGCATCCGAGATCGGATGGAATACGGCAGCTTCGCAGACCAATGTGATGCATAGAATCAGAACCAGGAATCCCAAGTTTCTGGCCATCCCTGGTTCAAAGAGAAAGCAAGAGAGAACATCATCACTTTGAGACTATCGAATTTCGGACCCTAGAAATTACATCTCGACGCGAGACTGTGCGGAGATCTTCGGAGAGTAGCTTACCGAGATGGAGGCTTCCGAGTCTCTGCGCCACAACGACTAGTGCTTCGACTCTTCTTTGTGACTGTGAGTGTCACTGGCTATGAATTGGGTAGGCATATATGATGACCCAACCGAGAGCAAGTAGCTTTCTTTCTTTTTTTTCCTTTATTCAAATTTTTTTCGTATTTGATAGTTTTGCGTCAAATTTTTTTTTGGAGATTATTGCATCTCCGTGACGAGAGGAATCTAAAAAGTAAAAAATTAGCTTATTGGCTTATTTAGTCTTTATTCAAAAAAATTAGGTTTCGATTGAATTTTTTTACTTTTTAGATTGCTCTCGTCATAGAGATGCAATAATCTCCAAAAAAAAATTGACGCAAAACTAATAAATACGAAAAAAAATTGAATAAGAACAAAAAAATAAGCCGCTTGACTTATTTAGCCGAACGGGGCCTAAATTCTGTCCGGATGAGGCGGAAACGTCGCTTTTTTGGGTCCCATAGTACATTTGTTTCAATAATTTGAACGGTTCATCTTATAAAGTCCGCAAAGTGATATATCCACATAAAAACTCAATTTGATCGGGCATCGATAGATACGTCAAATATTGAATTATAGTTTACAAAATGGATGGACTAATTCTGTCAATAGTTTTTAAAGTTAAATTGTTCACGACCATCCATTTTGTAGATCAAAATTCAACTTTGACAAACCAATCGATATCCGAACAGACTAATTTTTAGCGTGTGCATATTATTTTGCGGCCCCTACAGGATAAACGGTTCAAATTACGAAAATAAATGCATAGTAGGGCCCACAAATAGGTGACGGAAATTATGTGATTTCCGGGAAAGAACTTTTTCTCCACCCAAGAATATAGTTACGATTGTTTTTTTGTTTTCAACGCGGTAACTTTCATTCATAATAAATAATAAAAACAGTACATCAAAAAATACAATTATCTTCCTCATGTATCCAATAACCAATCAAGAGATCTAGTTTTTCAAATACGAATATCAAAACCTCACAAACCAAGAGGTTGTCAAAGTGTGTGCAACTACATTCGCCGATTCATGAATAAAGAGAAAATCACAAATCCTAAACCGATCAACTTCATAGCTAATATCTTCGATAACGACTCCACTTCCGTAGAGCAAGATTACACAATGATGGTAAGTCAATCAAACCAATCTGATTCGCCATCGGACCACTTCCGCCCCTGCCTTGCTTCATCAAAAGACCATTATCACCACATTTATCGAAACTTGAAATAGCATCTTGATGTTTAAGTAGAAGCCAAATGAAAAGAAAAAACAAAAAAAAATCTCCCTGATCTGCGATTGAGAAAGGAAAACCCTCATAAGAAAGGAGGGATTATTTGAAAACGATAAAAAATCATCAACGGGAAGGAAGGAAAACACTCATTAAGGCTCAGTTCGGATGGTAGAAACCTTGAGGAGGAATAGGAATGTGATGCCACATTTTCAGGATTTCCATGTTTGGGAGAGACATAAATAGGATTGTGATTCCTGACATCCAACTAAGAATCACATTACAAGATTGAGTGAATCTGATCACTCCCTTACCCCATAGAAATCTTAGAGTTCTGGCTAAATCAATAAGAAAAGTAAATATTAACTTTGATAAATTTCCAAAAAAATTGATTCGTGCATGAGATTACTGAATTAATCCAAACACTGGAACGAAATTACTTCAGGTATTGTATTCCTAGGAGTAATTCTTAGTAATCATATTCTTATTCTCACACAATAAAATTCATAGGAATTTGATTCCTAGTAAGAGCATCCGCAATAGTAATAATCAAAATCAATAACCAAAATGTCTCACGTCAGCATTTGATTATCCATTTAGTCCATAATCAAACTTAACAACCTCTACCTCCACATTGATTATTTTTGCATCCCTAAAAAAAAAAAAAAACCACAATACACAATGCATATTTGTCCAATCGCAAACGAGTTCCAATCACGCACCCGACCACACCAAATTATTCGTCTCAATGAGACGATTCTAATGTGGGGTGTTTTTGAGTTTTGAGTTTGGTTATTGGTAAAAGTTATTAAGTTTGGTTATGGAATGAGTGTAATTTGGTTATTCACTAAAAGACTTGTAACTTTGCTTATTACAATGTGGGATGTTTTTTTAGCATTATTGTTAAATTTGTTTATCCACACCCATTTGCTTATTACAATGGGGATGCTCTAATCACATTTTTATTCCTACTGAAGATTCTGATTGTCACGCCCTCGATTTTCAACATAAATAAATAATTCATTTTAAATAAAAAGTCTCTCACATACAATAGATAGTACCCAAAAGAGTCTTTCGCCTGTTTAAATTACAAGTCGAAGTCCCCAAGTTTAGAGAATTACAACCATGGCACCACGGCCCAAATTTACTTAAGTACAGTACAAACAAGTTTTCCTTAAATTTACAAACGGTTCAGTCAAAGAAATTTCAAAGTAAGTTACAAAGCCATCCTTACAAAAGAGTGATCATTACAAGATGATAAAATAACTAATGAAGTCAGCTTCCAAAAATGTCATCCACTCTGAGCACAAGATGTAATGCAAGCTACCGCCTAGCTTTTGAACCTGAAAAGAAGGATTT
>JAOTQK010000005.1:3538714-3577633 GCA_025642025.1 Rhododendron ferrugineum
TAACATATCCACTAATCACACTTGCACTCCCTCCACTTCCAATTCTACCACATCAACCCCAATTCAAATAAACTCAAAAAATTTCCATTTTCCCCAATTTCTAATATTAATAAACCTTTAAAGGATTTTCGAAAATACGGGTCCTTACACCGATCATCCAAATTGAGCCTAAGGTTAAAGGCCTCCCCTCCCACCACTACATTAGTTATGATTCTACTGATACACTTGACAAGTTGAGCATTGACCAACTTGGTTCAATTTTACTATAAATCAATAAATACCCAATAATTGTGGATTTGGAGAATCAAACGAGACCATAACATTCATAGAACCATACCAATTTAATGAACTACGGTGTGGTCTCAGTTTTAAGCCACTATTCACTTAAAAGTGAGATATCATCTCTATAAACGATGTTGACTGCTTAAAATTGTTGGGATAAATTAAATAAAATCTCATATCAAAACCAAGTATATTAACATCACTAACCTCTATCGAGTGACAAATTTTTTTTTTTAAAAATCTGCAATGTACACCAATGCCATGCCATTTGGGCATTCAACCCGCAATGGAGACTAAACGAGTAGAGCTATACTGCGAGAAACATGGACTTAAGATTTCTCCTATGCTCCTGCAAACTTGGGACTCCAAAAGGTCAAAAAGCAGGCAAGAATTATTAACTCATCCATCCAGCAACTTGGCACCCACAAGGCCAGCAAGATTAATGTCCTTATTGAAAAGCATGGCAACTAAAGAAGCCAGACCCAGAAGCTGGGCTTGAAGCGAGTACTTTTTCAGTTCTTGAGGGGAAAAAGGTGAATAAGGGAAAAGAAAGGTAAGTTTCCCAATGGTTTGACTCAAATCCTGGCATGATGTCGTGTAACAGTTTAAGGTAACGCCTTATCCACCAAGCCAGCACCTAGGTCCTGGCAGCAATGCATTGAAATGATACCAACATCCTTGAGCACCGATGTCAACAGGTAAACTAGTGAATACGCAAAAATAAGATTTTACAGGCTCAATCTGGGCATAAATAAGACAATTGACAAACTTGCAACAAATTTAAACGGAAATCTCTGACACTTGGTTCGATTTTAGCACCAACATTTCACAAATGCCTGATACTGATACAGTTCGACAGCTACTAAAAGGAAAACACTTCCACACTATCTGGCATGATCTTGAAAAGCTCCACGTAGTAAGAGTGCTCCGATCAACATGCCACCGAAGGGCTCAGTACTTTGGAGCTGGCTTTTGTGTCGGCAGCAATCCAAACCGCTTCTTTAGGAGAACTCTTTGCCTCGAAAATTTATCATCAGGAGAGAAGCGAGCTACAGTGGGGGGAAAAAGAAGAAAGGAGATCAATTATTGGAGAAACTGGGCTTTGCACTGCATTGTTTTATTGTTCAGTACTTTACGAAGGTAAAAATCATCAATATATCATTAAGTAGCATCGAGACACAAAAAAAACGCCACGCATAAATGAGACGAGAAACCCAAAGAAGAGGAGGTGAAAAAAGAGGGCAAGGATGGGTCATAGATGGCATTGATAGCAGGTAGGTACCGCCAAATAGTCTTACTACCAAACCCAGCAATGAAATGAGTGGATTTGTTACAATACCATGATTAGCGTCAGTTTGATAGACAATCTATGATAATTTCTGGTAATAACCTTAGTGAAAAACCCAAGCGACATACATCAGTTTGATAGACAATCTATGATAATTTCTGGTAATAACCTTAGTGAAAAACCCAAGCCACATACGTGCAATAATCCGATCTGTATTTAGAACAACCCCAGGAAATGTTCTCTGAAATCATATTGATTTACGGTAAGTTGCAAAAGGCAGGATTTTCGCAATAACTTGGTACTGCTTCATTTTCAATGAAGAAACCAATCTACAAAACTTCCCAAACCAGATGAGCTGGATGGAGGTAGTCGGTTTCTTTAAATCTACAAAAGGTTATATACAAGCATCTTGTTGGGTTCAATCACAAGGCATGCTACCAAACCACAAGAGGTTGAGAGAGGGAAAGACCGAGATAGCAATAACTAGCTCGACTCGTTATTACGTTAGTACTCCATCCAAAGGCTCAAAAGAACCGTGAATCTTCAGGAAGTTAACTTCACAGTGCAATGGAAGTAGTAAGATCCACAGTTCCACGCACAATGAATAAAGAGAAAATACCTGGATGAGCAGATTGTGTAGCCAATCCAAGGGGCGATTCTTTCTACACAGAGGAATCAAATCAAATCTCAGTACGCCAATTTAAATATGTAAGAAAAAACAAGCCCAAGCATAAAAAACTGGCCTATAAAAATGCGAGACCTTTTATATAGAGAGGAGGAAGAAGAAAAGCTGTCATCAGCTTAAACCAACCAAGAGATAGCCAACAATACCTTACAAAAATTCAGTGCATTGCAAGCAAAGGCTATGAAAAAGTGCTTTCACAAAAGCCTTAAGGGAGTAATATCCATTACCAATAGAGGAAACTATTTTGAGTCGAGTCAAGAGTGCATTGTTAAGCATGACGATAACAAAATTACAAGTTTTTGGGACAACAATGAAACTGCACTCCATTTTCAAAGATTAACATAAGAGTTCATCACCAATTTCCAGGATCTGGACACAAGCTAACCAAACAATTTCACAATGTTTTACACAACTCTTCAAGGCTGGCAGAAGATATTCAAGCATCTATGAATAGTAGAAAAAAGTGTATAATATCTGTCAATTGTCATTAGATAGTCATATAAATGCTCTTCTTTCTTTTTGTTCTGTGATCTTTTATTATAGTTCGAATGTATGTCGACAAGGTTAGGCATCCACAATCTAATTGTACTAGGATATGACTGGTTCCAGGCTTCCAGCACATTCTTCAACAAGCAAGACCCAATGAGAGTTACAGATGTTTCTACTAAAAAACCAGCTACTTTCATTTAGGCCATGCTACACGAACCTCTAAAAGCATTCTCTAACAGTTAGGATAGCCATATCAGGGACGGATCCAATAATTTAGACTAGTGGGGGCACCTTGTTAATCATAACAACGAAAGTTTATTTTTCTAGTCAACCACATTTTTTTTTATCAGCAGTCAACCACTTTAAGATCGTACAAAATTAAGGCATGCATTACTAACTACAAAGTTTATAACACATATTTTTAGTTAAATTAGGTAAAAATAAGCACAAAATCTCAAACAAAATTTTTCAAGTTAGTTTTAAATGAACATCGACAAGTTTTAGAATGATCAAGCTAATTCTGTTAATGACTTTATTTTAAGATATTTCTCCCGGACGGTTAAAAATCAAGAAAGAATAGTTCCAAATAGACAAATAGCTCGTGATGCGACAAGTATAAATGCACCATATGATGAAATTCAAGTATAAAACTAATTCTCTATGTGTATTTTTGAGATATATGCAAGTGTGGATGTTTATATATTAGCACACTTTCATAATTATGCTAATATATACAAAAATATAACAATATTATTTTAATCTCGAGTGGGGGCACACGGGGGAGTGGGGGCACATGCTCCCACGTAAATCCATCCCTGAGCCATATCCAATTTGGACTGTGTTTCAACACCACCATTAGGCTTAAACTAACATATACTCCAACTTAGTGACCATCACAGTTGAGCTTTGTAAACTTCTGCTGATATGTTCACATCTATGAAGAAGTCACAAACCACTTCATTGCCAATGACCCCCCAGATGACCAATATTTGAGTATTTATTCTATTTTCCACCGCCTTGATTTTGCACACATCTCACCCTCAAAAACCCCTTATTTCTCAAACCTCAAGCAGCAGAGTGACATAACCAGAACCCGGTTTTATCCCTTCTCAACGAACCAACAAGAAAACAGCTTAAAGAACTAGCAGAACGACAATAGACACAAGGCAGTTCGGAACTCCAATACTGATATGATAAGTGAAAACATCATCAAAGCAACACATGGGAAGAACTAAACCCCAAAAGGGTTTGGCCAAATGCGTATGAGAAAGCAACTAAATGGCTTGCCCCCCAAGAGGTCACAAGTTCGAATCAGGCCAAACATTCCAAAATGTAAGGCCGCTGGAGTTTTGCCCGGTAGTTAACTCCAGGCCCGGAATTAGTCAAAATGTGCGCAAACTAACCCGAACATCAGTTTATTAAAAAAAAACATATGGTAAGAACAAGGCGGGATGGCATACCTTAGTAGTGTACACTTTGTCACCCTTCTCGTTTATGTAAAACTGAAGATACATTCTGTCAAATTGTTCACCTGCTTTAACCACAGATAAACAAATCCACTGTGAAAACGGATTTATCTTATACTATATTCAAAACAAACACCACAATTCCTAGCAAGAACTCCTGCTTCCTTTGGTCTACATCTACTTGTTTAAATGAAAACGGAGGATTACAAGATGAAATGAAGACGAACGGCGAGAAAACCCCAAGAAGCTTACCAGAGAGAGCCGATTCTTCTCGTCTTTGGAAATCCTAAAACCCACGAGCAAAAACCCTAGTTAAGGAGGGACGAGTCCATATTTACGTTACTGTCCGACTAAGGAGTAAAAGGACAGGGATTTTCGACGTAATTACTGTCCAATGAGAGGGGCAGAATTGTCTAACGAGATATACTAGTACTCTTTTTTTTTTTATCCGAAGATATACTAGTAGGAGTACTTTTTTTTTTTTGATAAGCAAAAAGGGCAGGAGGGGGCGACCGGCGTAGCAACCCCCTTGGGCGTGACCATAGGGGCTCCCAACCCGCTGTGGAATGTCCGGTTCGAGCCATAGCTACTGTCCGTGAGAACAGACCGTCACCACAGCACCACCTAGGCGCACAACTGGCCAAGGGCCCTCCACTAGTAGGAGTACTTGAAAGCCAAAAAATTAGTACTAGTGAATTTTGATAACTTGGAAATTAGCTACAAATAATTTTCCGACCAATATAAGTTGAGGTGTAACAGTGTTAGTAAGGTGCCGTTCCGCTTTCTCCAAAAAAGAATTTTTAGAAAAAGAAGGTAATTTCAAGCTCAAAAATCATGTGTTTACGCAAATAATTTTCTGACCAATATAAATCTTGTTTGATAGATCTTATTGAGATCTTTTAAACGGTGCAAAAAAAATTAATTTATTATTTATTATATTTGAATTTGAAATTACCATCTTTTTAAAAAAAGAAGGTTTAAAAAGAAAGCGGAACGGAACCTCGTATAATCTACATATGGGCCCATGTTTGGTCATCGGACAATGAAAAATTTGATCATCTATTTTTGCACCACAAGATGGCCATATAAGAATATTATATTATACAAAAAATATGCTATTTGTGTCACGCATCAAAATACAGCCATTTGAATACAAATGCAGTGGGACCGTTCGATGTGTGTAGCCCTCATATCTTCCCTACGAAATACTATATGTGCATCGGATGGCTTAGACACAATCGTGTGTCGGGATGTATGAATTTTGAAATCCACACTCCATAATCTATGTACATAAATTGGTTAAGGATATTGCATCTCATTAGGAAATCAAGAGTTTTAATTATTTACGTATGTGTATGTTTATTATTATCTGAGTTTCTAGTTGACTTTTGTCAAAAAAAAACTTAAGAGGGTGAACATTATTCTCTTTCTTATTAGTTAAAATAGTGTGAATTTCACCATAAAGTGATGTCATGTGTTACCAAAAAGTGTATTGCAGTGGTGAGACCTACACCATTTCAATCAATAAGGGGAAAAGTAATGTTCACCCTCTTTTAAGGAAAGTTAACAAAATTACACTCGTTTTTTTTCCTCCTCCTCCTCCTCCTCAACGGAGGTATTGGAGCATCTCCAACCCGGATGATCCTTTATTTGAGAGGATGGAGATTTACGCCTTCACATATAACTTTTAATCATTAAAATTATATGTTACAAAATTACTATTATTTTGAAAAAGTATGAGGAGCCGTTCCAATTTTGTTTCTTTTTTAAAAAGTTATTTTTCTTCAATTTTCAAATTTAAATATAATGAAAATGAAAAATATTTTTTTAATATTTTTTTTGCACCGTATAAAAGATCTCAATGAGATCTATCAAACATGATCCATATTGGTAGGAAAATTATTTGCGTAAATATATGATTTTTGAGCTTGAAATTACCTTCTTTTTCTAAAAGTTCATTTTTTCAAGAAACCGGAACGGCACCTGAATATTATTATTATCTTTAAAACAAGCCCCGTGTTAAATATACTAGTACAAGAAAACAATCAAGATCGTAAATCCAATTTTTGAAGGAAAAATAAAAAATTGTTTGAGTTTTGAAATAAATAGATAGAGATGAAAACAAAGGGTCTGTGATTGGAGTAAAACATTAGTAGAGTATTAATTAGTACTAGATAGATTGGAGATGCTCTGAATTAGTCTCAACAGCGCCCTTTTAATATTCCTATAAATAGATATAGATAAACATTAAACACTGTCAAACAGTTTTGACATTTGAACAGGGGGAAAAAAAAAATATATACAAATTACTCCCTCCGTCCAAAAATGTTTGTTCGATCCGTAAAACGAAGTGTTAAAAATAATGCAATTTTTTCAAGAAAAAATTCAACTTTTTTCACAAATTAAAAATATTCATTGATATCTAGTAAGTTGTTAATTTTTTTTTGATTTTTTCTTGCAAAAATTGTACTGTATTATTTTTAACATTCTATTTTGTGGACTAGACAAGCATTTTGAGACGGATGGAATAGTAAACAGTTTTGACAATTCGAAACACGCTCCGATCCTTATTTCCCGGAAAAACAAAGGAAAAAACAAAAGGAAAACAAAAACACGCTTCCGTCCCACGTCTCTACAGCACATATTGACAACTACCCACTACCTCCTTCCTTCTCTCTCTCTCTCTCTCTCTCTTATCTATATCTAAACCCCGCGTCCCACCGGCGTCACTCCCACCGGCGTCACTCCCACGTTTCCCCGTTCTCGCACCAAAACCCTATAACCTCATTCCTCACCAAACCAGAACTCCGAACCCCTGACCACCGCGCCCAATGTCGATCGAAGACGACGAAGAATCGCTCGAGCACACTCTCCTCGTCGTCCGCGAGGTCTCCGTCTTCAAGATCCCGCCCCGGTCCACCTCGGGCGGCTACAAGTGCGGCGAGTGGCTCCAGTCCGACAAGATCTGGACCGGCCGCCTCCGCGTCGTCTCTCGCCACGACCGCTGCGAGATCCGCCTCGAGGACCCCAGCGCCGCCTTCGGAGAGGAACTCTTCGCCGCCTGCTTCGTCTACCCCGGCCAGCGCGAGGCCTCCGTCGAGCCCGTGCTCGACTCGTCCAGGTATTTTGTTTTGAGGATCGAGGACGGGAGGGGGAAGCACGCCTTCGTTGGGCTAGGGTTTGGGGAGAGGAACGAGGCGTTTGATTTCAACGTGGCGTTGTCGGATCACGAGAAGTACGTGAAGAGGGAGGGTGAGAAGGAGGAGGAGAGTGAGGATGGGCAGATTGATATTCATCCCGCTGTGAATCATAGACTCAAGGTATAATTCTGCTGGTGTTCTCTGCAGATTTCAAATTGTATGTGTTTAATGTGTGCTAATAGGTCACATAATTCGCAAGCGTGAGAGCGTCTTTCTTTTAAAACTATCTCAAAATACAAAATTCACTAGAGCGAGAATTGTAAGCGCAGAGTGAAGGGCCATTTTATGGATTATTATTTGCGCTAGCACGGCTCGATTCGCTTTTATTGTGGAGCTCGTTGCCCTACTCCACTGAGTCACCATAGCTTTGCCTACGCCACTTGTATCTGAGTTGCTATTGTGTCACCGTGTGCTGGGCCATTTTAAGCCCCCACCGTAACTTGCATATGAATCACTTGAATGGGCTAACATGCATTACTTTGAGTAAGAAATTCATGAAGGGAATGGTTCTAGGTTCCTTCCATATTAAGTTAAAGAGCTGACAGTAATGTAAGCTGTATTGTTGTCATTATGTTTGATTTCTGCCTAATTTTGTACTAGGATTATACGGGCCACATGATTCAAGAGCGTGTGCATGTATTTCACGTATAGGTATACCTTTTAACACATACACATAGAACTTAATTTTCTGGCAAGTAATAAGATCTTCGGTTTGACAGAGGGGACTCTAATCCAAGTTTTACTGAAATATCCCATCCAGGATTGCAGTACTATAATGGTGCTGCACTGTTTCTGGCCATGAACTTGATTGACTTATTTGAAAGAACAAAAATCCTTTCTGGTGGTCTTATTTTTCTCCCCATTTCATGGTTTGGCAGCGATTGTGTTTTTGGAGTTTGATTGGTTGTTTTTCCAAGGGTAAAGATGTGTTAATGATTGGCTTTGTAATGAGAAGTAACCGGATTCTAGAGAGAACTCTACCATGACATGCATATTCCTCGGAATCAAAATATGCATGTCATGGTAGACATGATTTCCTTGGAGTTGGTTATCCAATGCTTGTTGTAAGTAGTAGAGTACACAGTGGGTGATAGAACCAGAAGTGATACCCTTGAAAATGATTGTTTGGGTAATTGTGTTAGATCAGGCGAGTCACATTATAATTGATTGACCGACGATGCTATGTTAATTAAGACTGGCTCCTATTGCAGCCCGTCATTTTGATTTGTCGCCAATGTGTACAAGAGAAGTTCTTCTTATCTTCAGCAGTGACATGCCTGGCGCCTTATCGATACTATTCTTGATTCAGCTAGAGGTTTTCCTATACCAAACGTATTTATTTGTGTGTTGACCCGTGTGATTACAAAGTAAAACAAATTAGATACTCTCATCTGATAATTCGTATAGGCATATTCTGAGACAGCGGTGTTCTATACAATTATTTTTTACTGTGTCAGGGTCAAACTAATGCCTTCAATGCTTCTGGGTGGATCTAACTTTTCAGTTTTTTTTATACAGGAAGGTGAAACCATCCGAATAAATGTGAAGAATAAGTCATCTGCGGGTACTGGCATGCTTTCAGCTGCTGGTTTATCTGGAGGGCTATCTGGAACTGCAAAGCCTAAAGCTCTGAGCCTTTCCCCTCCACCTGTTGGGGGTGGAAAAATAAGGTCTCCTCTACCACCCCCACCTAATGATCCTGTTGCTGCTCGGATGACTTCCACGAGTCATGGTGTTGGTCTCAAGGGGACCAAGGAGAATGTGAGACGATCTACTGATCCTCTTTCAGATCTCTCTCAATTAGAGGTATTTCTCTATTTCCTCTCTGCCATCTGTTCTTAAGTTGTGTTATTTTAATTAACTTTCTGTAAGCTCCACCATCACAGCTCTACCCACCTTCTTCACTTTCCTCTGGTTTTGGGACCACTGTCTTCCTGCATACCTCGCCCGGAATTTTTTTTGCAGACAGATCGTAAACTAGTTCTTCTAGTTGACCTAATTATCTCTGACTTGAGTAGACATATAATAGTTCTGTTTGGTCTAGAAAATCCTTTTCAATCTTGATGCTCGCACTTTAGCCCCTACCCTTGAGGGTACTAATGGTTCATGCACCATCATCACATCTAGTGTAATGCAGAGATTCAGTATGTCGATTAATTTTAGGGAAATTTATAGAAATAGTCCTCCTAGTTTCACCTGAGTTTCATTTTGGTCCTCCAAATATCAATTGTAACTCTTTTGACCTTCAAGTTTGGTTTTTGTACCAAGTTGGTCCAATTGATAACGCTAGTCAGCCAAACTAGATGGAAAAAATCAGATTGAGGGCAAACGTTTTCAATAGGACCATCTTAGTACGAACTGCAACGTCCAAACTACCATCAATTTGATTTTTCTCGTCCAATTTGGCTAACAAAAGTTATCAATTGGACCAATTTGGTACGAAAACCAAACTTGAAGGTCAAAAGAGTTGTAATTGATACTTGGAGGACGAAAATGAAACTCGGGTGAAACTAGGAGGACCATTTCTATAAATTTCCCTTAATTTTAAGTATCCCAGTATTTTTGAACCTTCAGTGTTGCACTAGGTGCAAACAAATGTCATATATGCTATCTTTGCCTGATAAGTTGAAATTTTTGTTGGCCAAACTACTGGCTTACTGCTATCCGAAGGATCAATGGAGTCTCATGTTTACTCATTGATGCGAGTTATTTTTTACCATCTTTTTGACCCAGAAGAGCTTCTCGCGTTTCTCATTTTTGTTTTCTGAAATCTGCAGAGGAACCTTCCTTCTACAGCCGGATCAGCATCAACAAAGACTAGTGCAGCTGGATGGGCAGCATTTTAATTGTGTGTCATGAATATGATTGAAATCTTTGTTTGCTGTTATGCTGAGAAAGAAAAGAAAATCAAACAAATGAAAGAGAATTCAAGGTACCAAATCCTCGATTTTTGGAAATGATGTATCCTGGAATGTGTTGATATGCTTCTTTTAATTTGATTGAACTTCTGAGTGTTATCTAAAATGTAACAGAATAAATTATTTCCCTCATTTTTTTTTGGATGAGCATATTGCTTTCTTTCTGATTTTCAGTTTGACTGATGCAAATTACCACCAACACATCTGGGAAACCCAGTTTGGTTAAATCAGCCTGATTCAAGTATCACGGGTAGTTCTGTGGGTTTGTTTCTTTAACACCATGGTCATTTGGGCTAACAGCTCATTTCTTTCCCCCAATTTGTCTGGCACAAAAACCCTGGAGATGAATTGTATTGCGTGTCGTGCTTAGATCAGAGCTATATTTGGAATCGATTGTGCTTGTAGGTCAATGAATGCCTTTGGTGCCCTTCACTATTTTTCCCCCTATTCTGGTGGTGGTGCAAATCAAGGGGAACCTAATATAATGAGAGATCTTTGAATCTTATTCAAAAGGTCTCACTTTTTATTTTCTTTCACTCGATTTTCATTTCTCAGATTACAAGGGCTATTAAAACAATTTATCTCTGATCTCCTTTACCCTCTTATCCACAAATAAAAGATTTCATTCATTTTGAAACAATTTAACTCTGATCTCCTTCAGCCTCTATCCACAAATAAAAGATTTACAAAATCGGTGAGGCATTTGCCTTAAATTAAATCTGTACAGCATAAGCCATTCACCTATGTTTGTGACGCCTTGATCATATTAGCAGAAAGGCAGTAACAAAACTGAAAAATAGAGAAGGAGCAAAACCCAGAGCAGCGGGCTAGCTCGTGTCCTCATCTTGGAAATTCAACCCACTTACAAAAATCTGCTATCAGCAAAACTGAAGCAGCTCCAGAGCAATCTCCACTCTTCTTTTTTTCATTGGGTTTCCAAAACAATTGGTTCGACATACGCAATAAAGAGAAACAACAGATCACCTACAATTCTGTGGTTTAACACTTCACTGTTGTTGATACTCTGGCTTTAAAACCCAAGAAGACCCATCAGAACCCTTCTCCAGAATGGCTATCTCCTTCAAAAGATTCTTAAACAAGGGCAGATCCTTCGAAGGCACCCTTTCCCTAAAGTGCTCCACAATACTAGCAGAACTACTCCTCCCACTTCTCTGCTGTATAAAGGTACAAATCTGTCGTATCAACACTTCTGGCTGCACCCCAGATAAATTTTTGGTTGACCTAGAAATTGTACCATTTGCATCTCTCTCTCTACCACCAGAACTAGAGCCCACACTGAACTGATGTTCGATCACATCACCAACCGCTCTTTCTTGGGTCTTCCGTATCCTTGCCAGTAATTCAGCCGAGGATAACACTTTCCCAGCAGATGCCCCAGCTGCAATTCCATTGCTGGATGATTCTTCCATGGGTTTGGAATTGGTGGTCAATTGGGAATTTACGGTTGAGCCAAACTTCCGGGGCAAAGAGGAGGGTGCGCCAGCGGCTCCTGCTTTTCCGGTCCAGGTTGGAACGGATATGCTTTCCCGGCGTCGAAGCATTCGTGACTGGCGTAGTGCTTCTGCTGCTCTCTGAGCGACTTGGGAAGCTTGCTCTTCGAGTCTTATCTTCTCTTCGTCATGGGCGTTCATAATTGCATCATGGTTCATAGCACTCTGAAGCAAAAGGATGAGAATGAAGAGTGAGGTGAAGCAGTGACAATGTGCAAGGCATGTTAAGGCTACTGAAGTAGAATTTATGGGATAACCAGTCACTTGTCTAATTTGCACTTTTGGAGAGTTAGGAAGAGGATAAAACTTCAATAGCTGATAGGAAACAATACTTAAAAGTGATTTCTAAGTCTTGAAGAGGCACACATGAGACACCAAATAAAGCAAAGTGGACAAAAAGCCGAACATTCAATTATCAAACAAGAGCAAGCCCGATAATATGGTCCAGTTTCCAACAATTATGAACTCTCCAAAGTAGCAGAGACTGAGTGATGTAAATGTCTATTCCTCTGAAAGACCGCAAATTAGTAAAAAATCTGCTTGTTTTCAATCTCCAAACTAACTCGAGTAAACTCACTCGCGTGACGGTGGGTGAAGTAAATCACTCTTTCACGGAATGATAGATCATTCAGTAAAGGGCAAAAGCTACCTTCATTTGAAGGCATTTTATAGAAAACTCAAAACTTACATGAATTCCTTGAGCGTCAAAAAGACACCGAAGAATATTCGCATCTTCATCAACTTCGCCATCACTAAGAACAGCTTTTCCTTTACCCTTCCTTTTGGATGGTCCAATCTCCGGATCATTCCCTTTTTCAACTGCATCAGCAGCAGCATTTGCTGTTGGTATTTTCACAGATTTCTGCTTATCTTGGTCACCGTTCTGAGCCCCAACAACATTTACATCTCCAGATAATTGACTGAAAATGTTGGATGTTTCCGTAGACCCACTTTCTTCATCATCATTCAATGTAAAGAGATCCTTCATATCTCGGGATTTGAAGAACCGTCTCTGCTGTGGATTCTGCAATATTTTATTGGTAAGAAAGTGTTTGTAAATCTGTCGGTGATACACCTTCTCTTCAATCGTTCCACGAGTGATAAGCCTATAAACCGTTACATCTTTGGTCTGACCAATACGCCAAGCACGCTCCCTAGCCTGTCATAAGCAATAAGTCACCTAAATATACTAATGGTGTTTTCAGAGGCAAGCTAAAAAAAAATCGGGAATAGAACTGAAGCAGTTTTTGCTTAAAAATAAGGAAATGTCACTATTGATGCAGTGAACATAAAAGATCTATAACAAAACGTCAAAACCTTCATAGTTACCATTACGGAGGTAAATCTACAGAACAACCAGTATGTTCATCTTCAAGAAAAATTAGGAGAATGAACTAAACTAATTACCGAAATGAATCAAACACAGACCCACCTGCATGTCAGTAGAAGGGTTCCAGTCAGGATCAAAGATGATCACCCTGTTTGCGCCCGTTAAATTTGTACCCAAACCACCGACTTTTGTTGTTAAGATGAAGATAAAAACATCATCCGAGTCGTTAAATTCATCTATCAACGCCATTCTATATTTTACAGGAGTTATACCATCCATTCTCCGGTAAGTGTAGCCACCAGAATCCAAAAAACTTTCAAGAATATCAAGCATTTGTTGAGTTTGGGTGAAAAGAAGAACACGGTGACCCTGTTCCCTCCACACTTCCAGCACTTGGGCAACAACTTTCATTTTCCCACTGCGTTCAGGGTTCCCGTAATCGGGATTCCGGAAAGAATGTTCTCTCTCAAGCAGATCAGGGTGGTTGCAAATTTTACGCATCACGTCAATTCCATAAAGAGAGTTTCTGCTTCCATCAAAGATCTGTTCTACATCAGAGCTAGCAAGAAATGCTCTGTACACAGATCGCTGCTCTGGAGTCAGGCTACAAAAGAGGACATGTTCAGTCTTCTTTGTAAGTTGTGCATTCACATCAGCCTTCATTCTCCGGAGGAGGTAAGGCATGACCAAGTCACGCAAAACCACAGCACATCTGCACAATGTCAAATTTAATAGGAGTGATTTACGATGGGAGGGGTTGGCATATTGAAAAGGTGAGAAATGAGACAGTAATCAATCTAACAACCTACATGGCTACATCCAAGAAATCATCTCTTCAACTTAGACAATGAACTATCTTGTGCTGTTGAACGTTTTGTGAAAGGTGCTACTTAAACTGTTTTAAGTACTTTTGGGATGTTATTTAGGTTAAAAATAAAACACTCTTTTTGCTCTATGTTGTCACTTTTACCTGCTGGAGGAGGAATGGGCCCCTAATTTACCGGTTATTTCCCAATGTCAATTGAATTCAGATATTTTCATAGTTCTTAATGAATTTGAGTAAAGCACAAATTACTGAACAATTTCAAATACAGCGGATCAAGTACAAGAAATTTCAAATAGAATCTAGACTTCAGAGATCCTTTGATGCACACCTGTAAGCTGTGGATACTTGCAAGGGTGAAGCGTTAGCATAGCCACCAACAGATATGGGAACTGCAAATTCAGACTCAAATACAGGCAGGACCCCCAACTTTCCAGGGAAAACAAAATCAAACAATGACCACAATTCAGCAAGCTTGTTCTGAATTGGTGCACCAGTCATTATTATGCGATGAACTGTCTGCAGCTGTTTGCAAACTAAAGTAACTTCGGCATTTGGATTCCGAATACGGTGTCCTTCATCTAGTACTGCATAACCCCATTCAATGTCAAGGAGTTTTCCCCCTAGCAAACGTAGTTGCTCATAAGTGGTAATCAGCAACCCCGATCGTGATCTCAGAACACGATTTATCAAGGAATCCCATTTCTTTCTCTTTTTTGACCGCAAATTTTGTTCACTATCACTGTCAACTACATCTTCACTTTCATAGTCACTTTCACAAGATTCGGATCGCTTCTTTCTAACAGTTGGATCCTGAGCAGAATCGTGAAGTAACTCCACATGAAAGTTTGGATACCACTTTTGCGCTTCCCTCTTCCATTGACGCAAGAGTGTAACAGGGCAAACAATTATGCTCGGTTTGTACAAATTACTGAAGTGCAATGCTCCAAGAAAAGATAAGACCTGGATTGTTTTACCAAGGCCCATCTCATCTCCAATGATCCCACCAGCTCTTTGGCAATGGAGTTCCCATAACCATTGTACCCCCACCTTTTGGTAGTCAAAAAGTTTGCTGAAAACGCTTTCAGGGATTTTCAGCCCGTCTTCAAGTGTCACGAAAGGAGGTTCACTACCATCCACATCTTCACCATTCTCTTGGTCTTCTTGTTCATAACTGGAGGTTGCCACATCACCATTTGCATTTGCATCTTTGGTAAAATAAACAAGTTCAATACCACATCCTATTCCCAGATATAAACTATACATAAACGAAAATGGAACACATACACTGCATCTATAGAAGCATCACAATCTTCCCTGACATTAATACACATTTGTATAACATGGCCTTCAAACGACACATTTATTGCCAAAGAACAACAAAAAAATATAACAGAACCGAAAGAGATATATGCAAGAAAATTATAGGCAGTGCAAGCTTAGAAAGAAGTTTGTGCATGCATTTGTTTGGAGTCAGTCTGTCAGAACCAAAATACACGAGGTTATTGGGAAATATTCAAGTTCGTGAACAAGTAACATTTTTTGGGTGACGAAATACTTTTTGTAATGTAAGTTAACTGACAAGGGGTTTATGTAGCCTATTTACCAACTCGGACCAATACTAGTCCTTTTGCCCATTTTGTCAGAGTAACATATGCCCACATTAGCATCTCCAACTACGTCTAAAGTGGCTAGGATACGATAGAAATGATTCTCAGGACTCAGGATACAATAGGGACTGCAGGGAATTGTTGTAACAACCTGAAACTGACCCCACTTCCAGAAGCATTTCCTCAAAGAAAACAGAAGCCCATTCTCTAAAACCCAACCATAAAGCAACCTTCAGATACTATGATGGTCTTGAGGTGAATATACATATGATATCTAGATTATGTCCATAAGTGCGGATAGTCATCACCCAATGAAGTTATAGGAGTTGAGTAAAATCTAATGCAGAAGTAAAAACAAAAGGCCATCCAAGAACAAACACCAGCAACATCTCAGGACTTGACCAACTCCTATAAAAGTCATAACAATGATTAGGAGTTGAAAAGAATGAGATATATGTACAGTTCAGCTAAAGAACTTGTAGAATTGCCCAAACATACCGGATTGGTCCAGATCATCTCCCTCATTAGAAGCCAACTTTCTCCATTTCTTTCCAGGCAATGGTCTTTTCCTTTTCCTTAATGTGCCTTTGTTCGTATCAGTCTCCTTTTCAGGTGATCGAGGAACCTTCAAAGGTGTTCTTAGTCGTTGAAAAGGATGAGTGGGTGCTTCAAGTTTTGGCAAGGATTCTGAATTGAGAAGCTTAGTTGTGGGACGAGCTTGCACAGCCTCTGACATAGACTGCACAGCTCTAGCTATACTGGTGGAAGCAAGATCATCACTCTTGTTATCCTCTTCACTTACATTGTGCCTGTTAGATGGCCCAGCTGTTTGAATGCGACGCTCAAAACCCTTAAGCTTGTGAAAGGGGGTTAAAATTCCTTTCCTCACTAACTCATCCCTTTCCTGACCCAAAAAAAAATTTCACAGTTCATCATCATATTTCCAACATAATTTGTACGCTCTTGAGTAACTTTAAACATCCAGTTACAATAGCAATAGACTTTAACTTTTGTCAAAGGATATTAACATAAAATCAACCGCTTAAACCCCTTCTACCAACTACTAGATCTCCTGTTTATCCAACTTAGTATAATGGGCAAAAAAAACCATGTATTACTCACTGTTTCAATAAATCCAGCAGATGCTGAATTTAACACTGCGTCAAAATCTCCATCTTCATCAAATGAAACTATTTTCTGACGCTTTTTTGAATTCTTGCTTGGCTTCTGAACTTGTTTCAACCTTGATTTCAGCCTTGGTTCTTCTTTAACAATATCTTGTATCACTCTATCATGCTTATTGAGCTTGGAAAGGCCATTCTTGCACAAGTTTGAGATTTCTTTCTCAAGCTGACCCTTAGTTTTCTTCAGGCTTCTCAGTCTCTCAGTTGCCAATGCCTGCTGGAGGGTTAAATTATTATGCGAAACCTGGACAGCACTCTTATCATCCTCCTCATCTTCTTTTCCCCTGCCATCATCGCCATCAGAGACGTGATTTTCAATACTTGCAAAGTTCTTGACCTGTTCAACACTAGATGCAACAGCGTCTATTTCTATTTTAACAGCCCTTAATTTGCTATATAGTTCTGCATGGTTGGTGGACGGCAATTCATTGTTTTCTGAACCGCCAAGAAGTTCCTCCCCCCTGCTTCCTCCAGGTTCACTACTGTCCCCAGCATTATTTCTTGCCTGCCATCGGATACAGCTATCATCAGATTGCAATTCAAAAAATTAGAAAATGCTGACAACAAATGGGCAGTAGAGCACAGCCGTGGCCTCCTTTGGACCATGAGATTTATATATTAGTCTCCAGATGTTAAGTATTCAGGTGTATCTCCTACCTATCCTAGAGGAAAGGTGCAAGGTCCAACATAAAAACCATGAGCAATATACACAATCGGTAATAGCACGCAAGTGAGATAGCTTAAACAATTTCAGCAAGTTATACATGGATATGATGCCATCTTCATTCTTTCGAGTACATACAAGACTATCAAAATGTGAGCAAAAGCATGTCTACAAATATACCGCCCTACTAGTTATACACATTTCTGACAGTGTTTAGCAAATCATAATCGTTAGGAGGCCAATAACATGTAATGTCTAAATCTATCAACCTAGAAAAAATGATCAAGGACCTCAGCATTGCCGGCACAGCCAGAAACATATGGAAGATCACTTCTTTGATGACTAGAATACTTATATCCAGCAAGAATCAATTCATAACTTGTGGAAACAGCTGCAGGTATTCTCTCTCTCTCTCATGCATGCTTGCTCGAAGACTTCTGCAATCACATAAACCTATTGTGATAGAGAATTCTGACAAAACTGAGTGAGCCTGTGCATTTATAGCTTTTTTGGGGGCAATAGTGACAGGCTAAACAACAGGTATGAATCCAAACCACACCAAGAAGCTTTGCCATCTAAGCTAGCTCCCGATAATGCCTTGAACACAATCTAGAGGCTATGATATCATACTGAACAACAAGAAATTAGGCTACTGTCAATATCTACCTTTCAGCAGGAAATGTAATCAAGACCTTACCCAATGAAAAGGCGAAAAGTGATTAGTAGGAAATTAACAAATGAGTATGGTATACAGTAGCAACCTTTTCTAATATATGGCGTTCAATATCTTCCGGGTTTGCAGATGTGACACCCAAGCTGCTTAGCAGAACTCTATCCTCCTCTTCTTCTTCCATTTATTGCCACGTCCTTAGTCAAGAGTCACCTGTACAACTTTAAGCATATAAACTTCTAACCATGACTTTAGCAGCTCAACATATATGCTTATAATGTTCCACTAAAACCAGTAAACTGTCCCAATTTAAGCACCGGCTGCCACTGAAAAGCCACGCAAGTAACAAGCATAATGCAGTGTCTGTCACCCAAAGAACCCAAATTAGTTGTGACGAAACAGAAATTATAATGCCTTGTTCTCTTCCCTTCTCAACATATATGCTTATAATGTTCCACTAAAACCAGTAAACTGTCCCAATTTAAGCACTGGCTGCCACTGAAAAGCCACGCAAGTAACAAGCATAATGCAGTGTCACCCAAAGAACCCAAATTAGTTGTGACGAAACAGAAATTATAATGCCTTGTTCTCTTCCCTTCTCAAAAAGAATTTTTCAAAAAATTCCACCTAGATTCTCCCTGCTTCCAACATTTCTCTCTCTATCTCTCTCCACTTATTACCCCTACTATTTTTCAAAAAAAAATTCAAAACACAATCCAAACCCAGCATAATAGCCATTCAAGCGATTTAAATGGAACATTACGCACTCTCTGCCAGTCCAGTTTGCTAAAAGAATCAGCTTTGCCATTAGGATTTATTCATCAGTGAGAACGACCTCTTGGATTATCTCCATCTGGATATAATTGCATCTTCTCTGGTTGTCCTCTTGAAGTACAACCGCCATTAAACTATTTTTTTTCCTTCACCATGCCATTAAACTATTTATACCACAACTATCAGGTAGATTAGTCACATAATCCTACGGTAGCATCCTCCCATCCCACTCTCAATCCTCACTCTGCGTTACACTCTCAATCCCTGCTCTCGCGAATTTAGAATGTTTTTGAAAAACTTTCACGCTCGTGCACGCACATTACATGACTTAGGGTATGCGCTCTTATTTCAGGTACATTACTCGTATCGTTAACGTATAAATTTCAACTATTTCACTAAATTCTACTGCATTCACTCATCAACTTAAACCAAATAGCTAATGACAGTTCAAATAACTAAGAATGGGGATATAACATCGACATAGATACATACGTACCCGGTGTATGTATATATCTGTGTACCAACCAACCGATCGAACCGGCGACCAATAAATCCCGATTTCCCACCGAATTTTGCGATTCTAGTCTTCAACAGAAATTCAATCCTCAGAAACCCTAGATTCAACGAACGAGCAATTCCTGAGTCGACTCCCTCCCGATTTATTTCTAGGCTTTTATCTCGGTCGACGATCGTAGTTAGGGGTAGCTTGCGTAGGAAGGGCCTCGAAGTCGACGATTCTTTCTAATTTCTAACGTGAGCAGGGGCTCACGCTCGATATCCTGCGCCTCATCTGTTTTCGATTCCTTTTATGTTTGGCGGGGACAAACAACCCTTGCCGCCCACATGCGATTTGTGCACGTGGCATCATCCCGACCGATAGAAGGTCTATAGTGTCATTTAAAGCCTGGTTTTACAGTATTTCGCTTTTAAGAATTTATCTTGGATATTTTTATAAATATTTTTAAAAAAAGTTTTTTCGATTCGTCTTGACGAGATAAATCAATAATTTATAAAAATTGGGCGCAAAACTAACAAACGCGATAAAATTTTGAATAATGACAAAACAAGAAAAAATTCAAAAATCTTAGCGAAACTTAACCTTGGCCTTTTTGCGAGAAAATTTCCGACTAATAAGGTTTCAGTGTTATCATTAGAGGTTTTTTTCTTTTATTCCCATCCACATTTTTTCTATTTCGCCCTTAAACTATGTGAACAAAATTTTTGTCCATTCAACTTTTCGATTTGTATTCTATTTTTCGTTCAAAACTGGACGAGATTTTACCTACAAATTGGACAAAATGTATTGCAATCAAAAAGTTGAGGGGCAAAATTGTTGTTTACATAGTTTAGGGACAGAATAGACAAAATGTGTATAGTTTAGGGGATAAAAGCAAAAATTAACTCTTATCATTATATCATGTTGATCCAAATTTGAAGACTTCTGTCAGTGTGTGATGAGGACTAAACTACCCTTTTTTAGCTTGAATTCGAATTTATTTGGGAACGATGATTTATAATTTGGATATAGTAAATGAGCATGCTTTTTATCTAAATCAATGATATTTTCTAAAAAAAAATTGATAATAATTGCATATGTCATTCCATTATCTATATAATCTTCCACGAGTTGTTCTCTCAAAAATATTATCCAATTAATTTTGGTTTAACTTGGCAGGTAGTTTTTTTTTTTTTTTTAAAGTAATAAAAAAGATGAAGGAAAGGGAGGGCAACCAACATAATTACCACTCATGAACTAACCATAAGGACTTCGGCATAACGATAGATCGTAATAGGGAAAATTATTCAGTGCCCGATCCCTTTATCCATCATACACCGTACATTGTTGTGGAATCCAAAACCGAATATGTGGATCCCATGTCAATGTGTGTTAAATGAGGAATTTAAGACAACGTGCAACCATACTAGGAACCGTAAATACTCTCTTCAAGAGTAGACCCAAAGACAGTCTTTTTCTATGCCTGTATCTTTGTCTTCCCTTCTAACTGTGAGTCGTATCAGACACTGTGGGTTTGTTGTAGGTGGAGTTCAGTTTAGTTAGTTGCCATGTTCCCATCCAGTGAGGGAATGTCATCATGCTTTTGAATTGAGAAATAAGCTATGCTATTGCATTTGGTTTCCGTTCAAATGGACATTGAATGGCCCCAATAATGCCCCATTCCTAAGGGACGTGGACGTCGACTGGTGTTTCGGTTTCTTAAAAAATGAACTTTTAGAAAAAGAAAGTAATTTCAAGCTCAAAAATCATGTGTTTACGTAAATAATTTTCCTACAAATATGGATCTTGTTTGATAGATCTCATTGAGATATTTTAAACGGTGCAAAAAAAATAAAAAATTTATTTTTATTATATTTGAGCTTGAAATTACATTCTTTTTAAAAAAGAAAGTTTAAAAAGAAAGCGGAACGACACCTAACTCGACCCTTATTTTTCTTTCCTTTCTCCTTTTTCTCTGATACTACTTGGGACCCATCCCTTATAATTGCCGGAGTTCGCCGAATTGGATATGATTAACTTATTAGTATAACTCTAGAAACCGGAGACCCTTTAGTGCACCCGGCACTACAGGCAGGGTTTTCGGGTCCGTAATATCCCAACCGATAATAATAATTAGACGCGAATTAACATTATATAGATCATTTTTTTCCACCAAAGTCAAAACTTCTAACAATGAAACGTGGCCCCATTTTGTGTTAAAATGCATTGAATCCACATGAATTTATACTATAAATTGTAAGGCTGTGCTTGGACCAGCAACGCAAGAGTCATTCATTTTGCACAAACAATATCCATTGAGTTTAAAGTTGTAAACGTTCCATACATGAAAAAGTCAAAAGTTAGCCCAGCCGACATACAATTTTTTAAATTTTTTTTGGTTAACAAATCAGCAAAAAAAATGAAAATTTGTAGCTGTCATTTATTTATTTTTTATAATTCAGGTGTCCAGAGCAGTTTACACACACCTCGACTAATTATCAATTATGGGAGATCAATTGCTCCGCCTAAGGCCGGAACAAAGCTGTATTATGCGATTTTGGCCTTTTTTTGGATTGGAACTTGGCTGCTTATTGCTTAGTGCTTACGGATGGTTTTGTATATTGACTGAAAACAGAAAGTGTAAGTTATGGCGCCGGTTCTTCGAAATAAAAAATATATATATTATGGTGCCCGGCAACTAATTAATTGTGATATGATCTGATCCTCCAAGTCACAAGAACGAATATTAGTTCAGAATTTTAACGAAATTGTTGTTATTTGCACGAATTTAAAAGTATGTGTAAAACTCTTGGATTATTTTTAAATGACTGTCGAAATTAAAACCCTTGGATTAATTTTATCTAATGAGGCACTATAGTAATTCCAGGGGTCGGTGAGATTGAGTGGGTTTAAGAAGAGCACGCAAAAAATTCGAGGTATGAGAAATTAAAGAATACATTCAAATATTCCCTACGCAGTAAAATACCATAATTTTTTTAAAAAAATGCTCTGAAAAATAAAATGTGATCTCTTTTTCGGAGGTAATCATGTGTCAGTCAAACTATATCTTGTTTATTTGGATTCGCGAATTAAACTAGGCTAGGTACTATAAACTTGTGCGGAAAAAGTTCATGCAAGATTTTGATCCAGTTTTAAATGCGTCATTCTCGAAAACTTGATTGATTTGCGCGTAAATTGACTCGAAACCCGAAGTCATAAAGAAGAACAAGTCATCGGAATAATTAATATTTTTTTTTATCACAGTCATCGATATAATTAGTATGTAAATATTTTGCACCCTTTAACTTTATTTAGAAATCCGCCCGCAGTTGAAAAATTCAACAAGCGGGTCCCTTTTATCTGTCCTAATTTCTGAACAGGTAATATGGGGGAAATTTCTATCCTCCAAATCACCGAATACAACAAAATTTTAAATTCCACCACAATTAAAAATATTTAGAAAAGTAAAGCCTAATACATATTTTATCTTCATCACTCATACTTTATTATATTTATTTATGCTAAGTACGTTACCAAATTTAGCCCTTGTGACCCACTTGTCGAGAATAGGATTTTAGGTGGCTAATGAAGAAGAGTAGATAAAGGGTGAATATGTTAGGAGGCAAATCAGTTAAGAAGGGAATTACCTTATAAGGGGATAAGAGTGAATAATGTAAAGATTACTCAATTAGCCTCATTAAATCATTGTATTGTGTTGTATTGAGAATACAAGATAGGTTTAAGGGATTAATAGGTCTTTTTCTCCACCCCTGATTCAGTAATTCTCTTTGACGCCTCCAAATGAAATGATTACTGTTGGTAAGAAAAATAAAATAAAATGACCATCCATCCATCCATATTAAGGAAATGTTATTTCATTTATAATACGCAATATAGTAGTTTTGAACGCTTCTGATGTCGAGATAACAACACAAACATTCAAAATAAATTGGAGATTTTTAGTATAATTTAGTTTTAATGAACCAAGCATTATCTTTAATTATATTAGACTTTGTCCATCAAGATGAATATTCGTTTTAAAATAAATTAAAACAAAACTAAAAAAAAAAAGAAAAAAAAAAGGAAGGGGTCAAACCTAGCATGGGCAACCTATATATAAAAGCGAAATTAGGCCCCTATTGTTTTTTTTTGATGCAGGCCCCTATTGTTCATTATTGTTTTTCAGAGATTACGGGAAACCTATATAAAACGGTAGAGTATTGGGAAGCACGTAAGTAAATAAGCGGGACGGAACAGGCAAGACCGGAGGAGAGAGAGAAACAAGAGAGAGAGAGAGAGAGAGAGAGAGAGAGAAGATCCATCCTCTGCCTGCGAGCGAGAATGGCGGATTAACTGTCCGTTCGTCCCTTCTGTGTCCCATTCTCTCCATCCGTTAGTCACAATTTCGCAACATACATTAACACACAACACAATCCTTGTTCGTCTGCACGTTTCAGCCTTCCCTGGATCGAATCGTTGTCTCTCCTCGTCGCCACAGTTACACGGTAATCCGGATTCCGTGGCTGTCGTTTCTTTGGTTCTTCGATTCTAGGGTTTCGTTATTAAATGCAGATTCTTTTGATTTCTCGTATTGTACATGGATTTTGTGAATCGTATCGTGCTTGGATTTCGTGAATAGGATTGCATTCTGATCCGTTGACTCTTGTGGTTGGATTCTAAAGCTTGTATTTATTCCTAAGCTTCTCGAGAAATCTGAGTAAATTTAGCTATTATTGTCTCTCTCGATGTTTTTCATTTCAAATAAGTGATCTGTGGGTAAATTATTATTTTTATTTCGTCTCTCCTTTCATGCTATATTCGTACAGACACGGGATTTTTTTTTTTTTTTGGTCAAACGGAATTTCTCAGACACGGGATTTAGAAATTCGTGTGAAACTCTGGATTTATGAACTTTCTGAGGGAATAAAGATGATTAATGGTTACCATTATTGATTTTCATTGACATATTTGTGTTTTTGTTTGTATATTCTGAATTTGATAAGATTTGAAGATATCTGTTGGGTGAAAATTATGTAAGTTTGGCTATTATTGCAGATTGAGGGAGTTTGAGTATGTTTACATTTGGGGAATTGTTGTGAAAGTGCTAAAGGAAGATACCCATTGGTGGACGGCATGTGTAGGGCATACTAGATTTACGCAGATGATTGAATGTTGTTGAGGTAGCTTCTGAGTGATGGATTCTGCTAGGAGCTGGTTTCAGAAGTTTCAGCCGCGAGATCGAGTGAGGCCTTCGCCTAAGAACAAGGAATCCCCTTCCATGGGAAGAGAAGATTCAAAGCCGATATCGGCTGAAGAAGCATCAAATATTACAAAGCAGAAAGTTGCAGCGGCCAAGCAGTATATAGAGAATCATTACAAGGAGCAGATGAAGAACCTGCAGGAAAGGAAGGAGCGGTATGTCACTCTGAAGAAAGCTTATGTTCCTCTTCTTTTACATGGTTTACGGCAAATATAAAGGCTGTCCTAGGGTTTGTACTCCATCATCCCTAACTTTCCAACTGGACAAAGCCTCACTAGCCGAGGCACGACATATTGAAATTTGAACCTCATTCCTCAAGAGGTGCCACATCTCTTGGTACTAGTCAATGCAGTTCTCCTTTGGGAGGAACCGGCCCCTCTCCTAGTCGTGATGTTCACCTGTTGACTTTGTCGAAGACACTGATAAATTTCATGTCAGATGTTTGTTAAATGCATCAAGGGTATTTGTATGAATTCCGTATATTCCCTGTTCTTTTTGTCTCATGCGCATTTGTATTTGACATACATTTGTCCAGGTTTCATAATTTGGCAAATAGATATCGCCCCGAGGTTTATGATCATTGTAATCACTCTTAAAAAGCTGCTGATATAGTAGAGCTTCTTTATTGACAAGATCCAAAAGCCGCATTCATGGTGCTAAGAGTGCAATATCATGTCTAAACCTCCCTTTTTTTTACCTCGTGCAGACGAAATTTACTGGAGAAGAAGTTGGCTGATGCTGATGTCTCTGAGGAAGATCAAAGCAACCTCCTAAAATTCTTGGAGAAGAAAGAAACTGAATACATGCGTCTTCAGAGGCATAAAATGGGTGCTGACGATTTTGAGTTACTGACTATGATTGGAAAGGGTGCATTTGGGGAGGTACATATTTTTCAGCCATTCATGATTTGCTCTATTGTTCTAATTCCTATTTGTTGCGGGGTATGATATCCTGTAATATGTCCTTATAGGACTCCCTTAGAGTTTGGCATTCACCCCCACTAGGAACAGTCTCTGTTTGTTTCAGAATTTGAGTAACAACAGTTTGTGTTGAGAGAGACAGGACTTGAAAAAATTACAATGTGGACTGTTACCACATCATTTTATTTTTTTCCTTTTTCTGTTTCCCTCCTTTCTTTTTGAGATTTTGAACAGTGGTTTTGAGAATAGATGTATTTTGCATGCAATGTTTGCTTTCTTGGTTTTGTTACTGATGTGTTGTAATTCATCATTGACCTACTTTATTTTCTTTATTTGGGTTTTTCCTGGTGCAGGTTAGAGTTTGTAGAGAAAAGACAACAGGTCAAGTATATGCAATGAAAAAGCTTAAGAAATCAGAGATGCTTCGTAGAGGCCAGGTACGGTAATATACTGTCTTGCAGATTTTGGTATTGTGGTCTGTTCACTAGATTATTGGTACTTAGCTTATTATTTCTTTCAGGTTGAGCATGTGAAAGCTGAAAGAAATCTGCTTGCGGAGGTGGATAGCAATTGCATTGTCAAACTATACTGTTCTTTCCAAGATGAAGAGTTTTTGTATCTGATCATGGAATACCTACCTGGTGGAGATATGATGACTTTGCTTATGAGAAAGGATACATTGACTGAAGATGAGGCCAGGTTTTACATTGCGGAAACAGTTTTGGCGATTGAATCCATTCATAAGCATAACTACATCCATAGGTTCGTAGCTAGCAGTGTTCGATGCATAAATGTTATTTGTAAAAAGTTTTATTGTGATTGCTACTTTCAGATTAGCTGATTCCTTCTTTTCGCCTGCTGCAGAGACATTAAGCCTGATAACTTGCTGCTGGATAGATATGGTCACTTGAGACTATCAGATTTCGGACTATGTAAACCCTTAGATTGCAGCACTCTCGAAGAGAAGGATTTTTCAGGGGCGGACAGTTTTAATGGAACTTCACAAAATGGTGAACGTCCTTTAGCACCAAAGCGCACTCAGCAAGAGCAATTGCAGCATTGGCAGAAAAACAGGAGGACACTTGTAAGCTCATATCATTACTTGAATGCGTTTTCCGTTTCTTCTCGTCTTTTGTTTATTCTCTTGCTCAGTTATGGGAGTATTTGTTAAGATAAAGTTAACATTTTGTTGGAGTTATGGTTTCTTTTTTCGGTCATCTAGAGGAAATAGTCTTGGGCTCAATTATGTCATTCACTTCTAAACAATAAATAACAAATTTAGAAGGAAGACCATTTTGTTTGGTCTGTGTTATTCTAATTGAAACTTTGAAAAGATTTGATGGTGGCTTCCACTAGGTTCTGTTTGTTTATTCTGTTCAACTTATGTTAGTGTGACATGGCAGGCTTATTCTACTGTTGGTACACCTGATTACATTGCTCCAGAAGTTTTGCTGAAGAAAGGTTATGCAATGGAATGTGATTGGTTAGTGGTTTATTCATATTTATTGCGGGACCTTTGGATGTCTGTTGGTTACAAATCATTTTATTGTGCTCTCCATTGCATTTTTGAAAAGTGATTGTTCCTGGCATAATCAAATTTTATTTCATGTATTTATGAGTTTAGGCTTTATGAAACTAGGTTTAGACTTCTAGTAGACTTATGATTGGTGCTTTTTTAGGTGGTCGCTTGGTGCTATTATGTATGAAATGCTCGTGGGATATCCTCCTTTTTATTCTGATGATCCTATGTCAACATGTAGAAAGGTAAAATTGCAGATGCTGAATTATATCTTTATCCAATATCAGGTGGATCTACTAACGCCATGCTCCTTACAATTTTGTTTGCTTTTGTGGTTTATATGCTCCGGGGGGTTTAATACTACCATTATGACAAGAAAGATGTAGCATTCAAAGGATGTTGAATAGTTTCATGGCCAAATCAGCTCCTTTTAGTGGCATTCAGGATAATAAACCATCCAGGATTCTAGATACTTTATGTCCTCAAGTAGTCCCAGATACTTGATCAATCATTACAGATCTGCTCCTACTGCAATGCTCTGTTAAACTGACTGTTGTTATTTGTTCATCCTGCAGCCTAGTGGGCCTCGTATTTTCTTTGTCGATATTTATATGTTAATGCTTGTTCACATGAAGTACTTGATAATACATGGTAGAACTGTTCTCTTAATTTCTTTTCTTTGTAAGGTTTTTCCTTCTCTCACTTGTGCAGATAGTTAACTGGAGAACACATCTAAAGTTTCCTGACGAAGCAAAGTTATCTCCCGAAGCAAAAGATCTTATTAGTAAATTACTGTGCAATGTCAACCAGAGACTGGGCTCAAAAGGCGCTTATGAAATAAAGGTGTAGTATGGTGTGTCCTGTTCTATGTTCTTCTCTATCTGTTCTGCTAGTGGATTGCAATAATAGGAATTAGATGGTTGCTTCTTTTATTCTAGGCTCATCCCTGGTTCAAAAGTGTTGATTGGGATAGGATATACCAAATGGAGGCTGCATTCCTTCCTGAGGTCAAAGATGAGTTGGATACTCAAAACTTTGAGAAGTTTGATGAGGTTGGTAGTTTTTCCCCTCAACCCTAATTCTTTTGTTGGATTTGTAGAGGTGACGTGTTGAGGCGCCCTTTGTCACCCTTGATGAGTGTCTTATTCTGTTATTTTTTGGGTCTGCAGTCCGATAGCCAATCTCAAAGTTCATCCAGAGCAGGTCCATGGAGAAAGGTAAGCCTGTTGGCTGCAACTGTTTGGAGCTTAAACTGAGATACGTGGTTTTCATAGATTCTTATGTGTTTGTAGGACTTCAAATCATCTTTGGTTTCAAGTTTCAACATATAATGATTCCTTGTTGGGTTGTCTTCGTTCCTAAGCTAAAATGGCGAAAATATGAGCTTCTTTTTGTATCAGTCAACAAAGTACATTTACTGGGGAATCAAAACAGCTGTTTGATGTAAGCAGTATTTGATACCCGGAGGTTTGAAGCTTGTGTTGAAATTATTGACGCTTTGAGCAATGACAATAGTGACTGCATTCGACTATAATTATAGCTTTGGAGAAGCTTATGGAGAGGGAAAAAAAAAAGGAGAGGAAGAGGTAAAGCTGCACAGGATTGACTCATAAGCTAGCCTATGTAGGCAAACCCAATTTGTTGGGACGGACTTGCTTTCTTTTTTTGTTGTTGTTTTGTTAAATAAAGCAAATTAAATATCGTGACATTGAACATACGATCTTTCAGTGATTGTTCCGAAGAGAGAGTAATCGATTGTTGATGAAGGCATGAACAATAGTCTAGAAATCAATTTGGTTTTATGCTTGTGAGATGCACATTTTTAATAGCAATTAACTTACATCATGGAGCTGCATCAAATCCTTCTGTTTTGAAGACTTTTGGATGAACTTATTGGACCTTTTGAGAGGTAACCTCTAGGAGTTTATCTTCTGATGTTATGGTTGATAGTTAACCCAGTATAGAAAATGTTTGAGGTCGGGAAGGATTAAGACATAAATGGCACTTTGTAGATATCATAATTGGAACTGCGAAGAATTAAAACTTGAGGGCCAATAGATCCAGGAGTGGTTGTTTTCAATTCCTGGATCAGCGTTTAAGGAATGGGAGTTTGATGAGGATGCGACAATAAGATTGGAGCAAGGGGATGTAATGGCAAAATGGAAGGCTTTTGTAATCTGTAGGATTATTTTCAAGTCCAGGAGGCAAATTTTTAAGACTATTATGAGGTATGTTTTGCTATACAAAGTATTGGGTTGTTCAGAAACGACATGTACATAAAGGCATGTGGTAGTTGTTATGAAGATGTTGAGAGTGGTGAATGGAATAATAGAATGATAGACTAAGAACTGAATAATTCACTGGAAGTAAGAAAGTTCAGGAATATATATGGAAGCAATAAGGCCAGCTACATTGTACAGCTATTTAAAAGTTGGGCAGTTAAGATGTGCATGACGAGTTTACTAGCATGCAAATGTTGAGTTAGTGATTGAGCTTACTAGAAATTTTGAACATGCCATCTATAAGTAGTTGTTTGCTTGTAAATACACGGGCAAGTGCATTTGCGGGGGAATTTCCTCTTCAATGCCTATTATTCATCAATTGTGTTATTGAGGTTTCATTTTATTGCTGACTATTTATTCATATCCTTATGTTGCTGTTAACATTTTTTCTTTTTTGTGTCCTCATGTATTGTTTCTCTCTCATTTTTTCTCCTCCTTCCTGCAGATGCTCTCATCCAAGGACATCAACTTTGTAGGGTACACGTATAAGAACTTTGAAATTGTCAATGATTATCAAGTGCCTGGGATGGGTCTCTCTCTCTCTCTCTCTCTCTCTGTGTGTGTCGTTTTTCACGCACAGTAGATATGATACGTTTTTAAGTGTGTAGTGTGAACTTACAGCCTTGTAAGGTGGAGATCGGACGTTGTCAATGAATAGCTATTGGGCCTTTTTTGATGACCTTAGTCTCCTCCTTTTGGGTAGTGTGGGATATTTATGTGTGCATGCGTACCACATCTTAACGGATTTCCGTCCCCCTCCCCCGACTTGATGCACCCATTGTCAAGTTTCTTGATAAAAATTTTTCCTATCAGGAAAAAAAGGAAGGGTGACCTCTCCTTCCTTTTGTTTGGAAAGACGAGTAGTGATAAAGGGGAGGGAGGTGTAGAGCCAAATATGGCAACATGCATGGGAGAACTTTCTTCTTTAAAAAATTTAATGGCTATCATGCATGTTGGCCATTGTCTTGTCTTGTTGATATTTTAGTATGCTCAAGAATCTTTGATATCATAGATTGCATTTGGGGGACGAGATTTCCAAATTTTCCCTTATTCTCGTTCCCAGTGAGGTCCAGGTTACGGCCACTGCTAATTGGTTGAAATTCCATTACTTAAGGTCCAATATACCGGCCATTGGGTTCACCTAAAGAGGTTTTCGGTCCTTATAAATTTCCTCTGATATATATATTTTTATCATAGTCTTGTGTCATCAAATGGTCCAACTGCAGTGGTGCATCATCATGCCTCGTTTGTGCAGTCTTCTCTTTTTCTTATCTGGGATGAGGTTTGGAAAGTAATATTGACCATCAGTGCTACTATGGATTGAAGTGGCAACGTAACTTTCAATATTTCTATGTTGTAAAGATGGACTATATCCATTTGACCATTCATTAGTCTATTTTTGCTCTTAGTTGTTTGTACCAGTGCGATCTTATTTTGTTACTGATCTTTTCATTGACTTGGTTTCTATTTTATTCCCCTTTGCAGCTGAATTGAAGAAGAAAAACACCAAGCCAAAGAGGCCAACCATCAAGACACTCTTTGGTAGGCTTTCATCTTCATCCCCCCATCTTTATTTTCTTGAGAGCTTGTTTTTCTTCTTCACCAGTCAATTTTGTTATGCCATTGCTCGTTTCCATACAACCTCAACATCTCGTGATCTGATGTTTCAATACACAATATAGATGCCAATCAAATAAAGTTACATTCAAATATAGGTGCAACCAAATAGCATAGCCTGTGCTCCTGGCATTGCTGCTATAGCTTAGTTTTGCATCTCTCATTTCTTCGGGTTTTCACTTCTTGCAGAGGAAGAGTCGGATACACCAGACTCAGATGCTAGTGAAACGTCTCAAGGGAGCTTTTCGAACCACCTGCCTCAACGAGCCTTTTCTGAGAAACGGAAAGAGCCTGCTTATGAGAAACGGAAAGATTCTGTCTGACATTGCTGATCCCTCCATACCTTCTGATGGAATCAACTTTCATGAGTAAATTTTGCCCTCGATTACGCTTGTACGTGTGGATTAGAGACTAATTTGGCAGGAACATGAGTCTGATTGGGACACGTACAGAGAAGTGCTGGCTTTTGGCCGTACTTGTTTGCGTGAATCGAGATCCTTTTAACTGACTTTGGTTTTGTTCGTTTTTTTGCAAGAAAGAACGGAAAAATCAAACCACCGATTCATTTGATTTGTAATTTGTTTTGTAACCTTTATTTTTTCCTGTTGTAAAATGCTGTATACGGAAAAAAAGATCTTACACTCATGCCCAAATGTAGCATGTTGTCACTTTGATTTATAGAAGTTAACTTCCTTTAGTAGTAACTGCGATCGATCATGATGTTTGAGGGGAGTTTAAAAAAGAAGAAAGAAAAAAAAAAAGCTGCTGTTTTTGCTCATTGTTGTGGTTGTGTCTGCTCCATACTCCTGATGAATGGTATTGGTAGGGTAGTTCAGCTCATTATTTTGTCGTTGACAACTCTTTTGCTGATTATATATGGGTTTGGGAAAATCTTGTGTCATTGCATCTGTTGGTGCATAAATGTTATTTGCTGGATGCTGTGGTTGCAAATAATGGGTAGCTGTTCTTGTTCTCATCATCCACCTTCCTCTAGTTTTGACATCTTGAAGTTGATGATTGGACAAATTTACAGTGACCCCAAATTTTTTTTTACTGGTGTGCGTGTTGACACTGTGATCTCAGAGGTGTAACCGTGTAAGTCTCTTTACATGCTTGCATGCTCTCACTCGATCGAACCCCGAGAATCTTGCTCTTCCTCCGCCATAGATTCGCCTTCAGGTTTTATGAGTCATTTACATGGAAAACCAGTGAATCTTAGTAACTGTAAAAATCACTATCAAATTGAGGCGTTTAACAAGTATGGTAGTAACCTGAAAATTACTCTTCTTGTTAAAGTTGTAGACAGGTGTGTCCATGAAAGGTAAGTAGAATTGGGCTGTTTCAAGTTGACCAGGTCACTCCCAATTACAGTAATTACTCCTCCAGACACATTTCAGCCCATGACAGATAAGTCTATATAGACTAGTTGGCTGACCAAAACAACAGGTCTAAATTTGGACCACCCACTTCCAAACTCCTTGCTGATTTCTTGAGATTGGAAATTTACAAGTAAGCAAAGACAAAAGTTGAATGATTTTTTTAGAAAAGCTTCAACGACCAAAAAAACTAGTATCCCACGCGGTAAACCACGGATGAGTCTTTCTTTTTTTTCCCTTTGGAAAAAAACAAACCATGGATGAGTCCAATCCGACTGTTTATCTCGATAATCGACAGTTCGGATCTCAATTCGAACAATAGACAGTTTAAATTTTTATGCGCTCAGATTAGATACGAGCCGTCTGTGCCGAGATGAACAGCCTTGTCGGCCGCTCGGCACTACTGCCAAGCACCCCCGCTTTGTAACATCTCCCAGTCACTTTTAATTTGTCTCCAGAGAATTGAGGAAGATACTTCTGATTTGTTTTTTTTAAATAACACGATTTTCTATAAGGCCAGTGATATTGCCACACCCCTGCAGTGTATTTTTGCACCAAAAAATACACTGCAGGGATGTGACAATAACAAAAAAAAGTATGGCAATATCATTTCCCTTCTATAAAATACAAAGACTACGAAAATAGAATGAGTAAAAAAAACTTTCAAAGACAAATACTCCGTAATAAAAATGGGGCTCATTTTTTTTTTGTTTTTTTAGAAACGTCACTCTTTTCAGAAATAATAATAATACAGTAATACAGTACTCCTAATAATGTGAATCTATCTCTATATACATACTCATGTCATGTAGAGAGAGAAAATTGCATACACGTTGAGAGAGAAATTAGAGAGGGAAAAAAAGGTTAGGCCCGCGGCAGAGAGAGAGAGAGAGAGAGAGAGAGGGAGAGAGAAGGTGCCGCTTAACCCCTCATAATTAACCCCCCCCAAAACAGGAATTAAATCGCCACCTGCTTTGCCCTTAACCATTACGCACCTCGTTTTCCTTTACTTTTTTTTTCCTTTCCTTTCCAATCAATCATCTCTCTCTCTCTCTCTCTCCTCACACCTTTTTTACTTTCCCTTTTTCACCCAAAACATAATCGTCTTTTTCACTCTGATCTCTCTCGGATATCCGCTTGTTTGTCCCCCCCTCTAAATCCGTCATTATTTGTTTTTATTTTTATGTATAATATATATTCAAATATCCGTGCATGTATATTCTGCAGAATCATTTCCTTCGATGATTGATGTCCGCCCATATTCTTTTGGATTAGGTTTCCATTCCAAAAATTTAGGGTTTGCGCAACTTCTTCGATCGTTGTCGGTGTTCTATCACTTTGTGTTTAATGGGCTTTTTTGATCCGCTGGAGTGTTAATTTGGCAAATTTTGATAGATTTTTTTGGGGGTTTTTGAATTGTTTGGTTAAAAAACTGAATAAACAAGCTTGATTAGATAATGGATCATGTTATTGGTGGAAAGTTTAAGCTGGGGAGGAAAATTGGCAGTGGGTCTTTTGGAGAGCTTTATTTAGGTAAAATGCTGCCCTAGCTTTGTGTTTCATAGTAACTTCTAATCTTCTTTAGTTTGAATTGTTTTCTGATTTCTTTGTGGGGTATAATGTCTTTTGCTTCAATTGTGTAGGTGTTAATGTACAAACTGGAGAGGAAGTGGCTATCAAGCTGGTATTCTGCTCTCTCTCTCTCTCTCTCTCTGTACTGATTAATTGGTTGTAAAGGTTTTGCAGTTTTTGTTTGAATTGGATGTTTCTCGAGTTGTGTTAGTAAATTCTGCAATTTGTGTGGCTCTGAGTATGTTCTTATCATAGAGTCTTTAAAGTTGGCTCACACGACTGAGAGGATACTGAAACTTGCTTATGTTTGTTTTTCTCTTTGACTACATGCTTGTGTAATTCTGCCTATGATGTGAAAAGCTCATGAAGAAAAATGATATTGTTGACATTACTTGGTTTAAGCTTTTACCTCGATTCCATTCGCAAATTGATGCTTTTTTTGTTAATCACATCGATCTTTTAAACTTAGTAAATTGTTGGCTTTGCGACTTCGGTTTGATTTAGATCCTTGGTTGCTTGAGGAGTTCTTCTGTTGTGAACCTTTAGTACCTGGAAAACTAAATCGTAGAACACTTTCTTCGTTTGAGTTCGGGATGAGGAAGTAGCAAAGGCTCTTTAAGTTGTGAATGAGCTCCCATATGAGTTGGAGTGAACCCTTGCACCACTGGCCTACTTTGGATATCATTACATTGTTCTCTGCTCACTACGTTCTAAACTAGTTTCCCTTATCAAGTGTTGTATCGTTGACTTTTTTGAACTTTATATAGTGGTTCTCAACCTTATTTAGTTCTACGGTTTCTATTCCAGGAATCTGTCAAGACGAAGCATCCTCAACTTCATTATGAGTCCAAAATTTATACAATTCTCGTAGGAGGAAGTAACTATCTCTCTCTTTCTCTCTCTCTCTCTCTCTCTCTCTCTCTCTCTGTGGACCATGTATTACTTGATGTTGGCTCAATAACTAATTAATTTTCCTAGGAGGAGCTATTTTGAAGTTACAAAACAAAGGAAAAAACATTGGGTTCGATGGGTAGTAATTTTTTCATTTATCTTGATATCTTGTAAAACACAGTGAATCACCTTTGTAGATGTCTAGCGAGTGGATGGAAGCTATGTAGCTAAACATATTTTGCTTTTGCTTTTTGCAATTTCTTTTTTTGTTTAAGCTGATTTGTGAGCTACATTCTGAAATTGTCATATACGCATCTCTAATTCTTGGTAATGTTCACATCAGAGTGAGCTGAGCGCAATTGATTGGGTCTCAACTCTCAAGGCTTGGTTCTAATCAGAGTGACCTTAGGACTAAATCTGCTTCGGTCTTAACATTTTTTTTGTTGAATTCCTCCTCTCCTTGCTTAACTCCATGATTTAATTTCCTTTTTCACCTGCCTATTTTCTCAGAGTTTTGACCTTTTTTCTATGTAGCGGGAATTTCCAACCTCAAATGGTTTGGGGTAGAGGGTGAGTACAATGTCATGGTCATTGATCTTCTAGGGCCAAGCTTGGAAGACCTCTTCAACTACTGCAACAGGAAGTTCACATTGAAAACAGTTTTAATGCTTGCAGATCAATTGGTAATTACATGCAGCAAATATGTCAACAAACGTGAATTGAACTGCCAAGTCACACTAATAATTCACTTGTTTGGTACGGCTTTAGATTAACAGAGTGGAATATGTGCATTCAAGAGGTTTCCTTCACCGTGACATAAAGCCTGACAACTTTTTAATGGGCCTAGGGCGCAAAGCAAATCAGGTAAATTTGTGATGTATAATTTGTATTTTTGCAATCTGTGGGACATGTCCTGCTCGGTATTTGCAGTTACTCCTTTTCTTTGTTCCATTTTTGTTTTGGCAATATGTACTATCTGATCCTAGAATGCAGTGGTTAATATGCAATAACACTAGTTACTGGTCAGTTGTGAGACACCTTCTGGCTTCTAATTGTAGACCGAATGCACAATCAGAACCCTGGTGTTTAGTAACCCCTTATTTTGTTTCCACGAGTAATGCCTATTAGTTTTGCCTTCACTTTTTCATAGAAGATAACTTACTGCGGTACAAAAACATCATATTATCACAAAAGAAGACTTAGACTTGTAAATTTCTTAAAAGTCGCTAGATCTATAATGGATTAGAATAAAACCACAAACACTACATTAGCTTAAAGAGGTAACCTTTTCTCAAACAAATAACAAAAGGGAAGGGGAGACTCATTTGGAATTAACCTTTGGTCTACTCCAGAGAAGAAGCTTCTCCTCTGCCTGACAAGTTCGTAGATGAACTGTATAGTGGATTTGAGAGAGATGCATTCAAAGTGGATGCATCACGATCACAATAATCTTGAGTTTGCTACCAAGTCTGAGACACTGAGGGAGTGGGGATTCATGTATAGTTGGTCTTGTGTGGAATATACTGAATTGTAGTCTATAATAGTTTGCAGTTGTATATGATATAGAGCATGTGTGCGATATTCTTTAGGGGTATTATGGTCATTCCAATTCCATACTCCCTCCGTCCCGAAATGTTACACTTTCATGCTTTTTATTGTCTCATATAATTTGTCCATTTTGAATATTCAAAAGCAAAATACAGTAAACTTTCCATTTTACCCTTTTCTTTTGGGCCCAAAATTTCAAATTCAAATCTTCAAGTAGTCAAAGTACACTGGAAGGGTAAGATTGGACAGGTGTTTGCACAATACAATAATATTTCTTCCTTAAAAGTTAGAACTCCCAAAAGTGTGTAACATTTCGGGACGGAGGGAGTATATAGCAACAGTCTGCTGTTATCCTTCCTTAACAATACCACCACTTCTTTATTGCAGGTATATGTCATTGACTTTGGCCTCGCAAAAAAGTACAGGGATCTTCAGACTCATAAGCACATACCTTACAGGTGAAGAATCCATATAGTCTCACAGTTGATGATTTGATGTATTTTCTATCCTTTGAGACTATTCCAACATGTTGAATTTTAAGTAGTATCACTTTTCAGATTTTTTATAATGCTAAAGCTGGCTTGGTTAGCACCCATGCATCACTGCAGATAGGAGCATATACATGCAAAGTGCATGTTTGCAGCTTCAAAGAGTTTCTTATTGCACTTTTAGGTATTTTGGGAGGGCAAGGCTGTCCCCTTAGCTGGGGAAACAATGTTGTACATAGTTCTGCATCCCATTCTACACTCACACTTAATAACTTACAGGGACCCATTGAGAGGGTTGGTTAGTACTTAGAGATGGGTATGACTGATTAGCCATCTTGTTTGGCATCAGTTCGACACAGATATACTCTGTTGTGTGTAGTTAGAGATCCAGTAAGATATGTTTTCACTCTCGTTATTGCTGTAAGATTTCCTCATGGTGAAAGAGTTCCCCTTGGAAGGATTTTCTTGTCCTTTTTTTTCAACCTTTTAGTTGTAAAGGGGAATTTTGTGTCCTTTTTTTTCTTCGTTTTATTGTGTTTCCCATTACAAGCTTGCTTGTATGATGTAATTGATCTCAACTTCAATCAAAGCAACAAGGGATTACAGTGTTCACATCATGCAGTCTATGCAAGTCCTCTTTCCCAATAATTTGCTAGAGATTAATTGGTTTTTCTTATCCTTGACCAACTTTGTTTTGCACATTTTTTTTTTCTGCATTTGTTTTTTTCCTCTCTTTTTATTCTGAGTTGTACCTTTGTATAGTTTTTGACCTTATTTTTTTGGTTTATTTACCCCAAGTTCTGTTCTTTGCAGAGAAAATAAAAATCTCACAGGCACAGCTCGCTATGCTAGTGTTAACACACACCTTGGAGTGGGTGAGTGGTTTACTGTCTCATTCTGTGCCACTGCTACCAATTAACTTTAGGAGATACTAGATAGGTTGTCACAACTTTGGATACATACATGTACGTTTCATCTAATTGTCCTTAACTTTGCTGGCAGAACAAAGCAGAAGGGATGATCTGGAATCTCTTGGTTACGTGCTTATGTATTTCCTAAGAGGAAGGTTGAACTTAACTGGAGCTATCTCTATATGATTTTTCTTGGGCGTTATCTTGTTGAATCTTTAGAACAGCTTTGTTTCATTGCTTTGCCCTAAATTTGTTGCATATGGTTCCTTTGCGCCAGTCTTCCTTGGCAAGGGCTGAAAGCTGGAACCAAAAAGCAGAAATATGACAAGATCAGTGAAAAGAAGATGTTAACACCGATAGAGGTATTGCGTCTATCAACTGTAAATTTTGAATTCTTAAGTTTAGGGATAAGTTAAACTCGTTTTCAGAAATAAGTGTTGCTTATCAGTTTTGATTGAATGCTAGAGATGTCAAAATTGACGCTCTGACCTAAGACAGTTTCCTAGCTAAATAATTGTGTTTTTTATTGCTCGGCAATAGCTAAATAATTGTTGACGAGCCCAAATATGCTCTGTGCCCATTTAGGGATGGATTGGGCTTCATGCCCATTTTAACATCTTGGCAGGTCCTAGACACACTTGAGAGTCAAGTTTGTGAGTTACAAACATGGGTTATTAATCAAAATTGAAATAGTTTGAGTATGAAAGCGTTGCTGGACAGATAGGCTGCCATAGTAATTTAATCTTGCTCTCATCTTACAAATGATTAATTACGTTGCTCGATCCAGGTTGAACTAAGTTTAGTTACTCTGCTTGGCTGGTCCTACCTTGGCCTGTGTTTGGGCTTGTAGAACACCCTGATTCAGTGGTTGGATGGAATTGTTGGACATCTTGCTTTACTTATATTTGCCGGATAACATTTTGCTTGATCGCTTGTGTTCAATAGGTACTTTGTAAATCATATCCATCGGAGTTCATATCATATTTTCACTATTGCCGATCGTTACGATTTGAAGACAAACCAGATTACTCGTATTTGAAGAGGCTTTTCCGCGACTTATTTATTCGAGAAGGTAAATAAGAACTGAAAATGTAATAGCCTATGGATGTGTTTATGATTTGCTTTCAATTCTTCTTTCACCCCCC
>JAOTQK010000005.1:3577733-3594053 GCA_025642025.1 Rhododendron ferrugineum
CCCGCTACCCACCAAGTCACGATGAGCATCTAAAGCTTCTAGATCTAGTGTATATTATAGACTTGTTTTTCATTTTGGTCTTGCTACTGCTGCAGGTTATCAGTTCGATTATGTGTTCGATTGGACCATCTTGAAGTATCCTCAGATTGGTGCCAGTTCTAGAGGACGGGTAAGTGCTTGTAAATGTGATGGATGGATTACTTTTCTCGCCATGCTGTTTTTTAATTTTTTTTGGGGGGGTTAAGTAATGGTACTTAATTCCATGTAGATTCCCAGCGGGAGTGGAGGCCTAAATCCTGGACCATCTGCCGAGAGACCAGAAAGGACCTCAGGTATTCTCTCTAACCCGAACTTGAATTGGTAATGGAAATGATGATGCCAAAACTTAAATAGTGTTGCTTCCACAGCACATTCAGTGCTTTTGTAATAAAGAATGTTCAAATTGGAGTGGAGGCAACAAATCCTCTTGTGGCGTAGCACTTGCTTTGGCCTATTAACGATTGAACACATGCTGCATCTGGGATTTAATTTTCTGGGTTGGGGGTTCAGCTTATGGGAAGAGCCAAGTTCACATGCCCTACCTTAATTCCAAAGAAGACTGATAGTTCTGATGGATTGTCGTGCTTGACCTTTGTGTTTTATCTGTTTTATCCAGTAGGGCAAGAGATTAGAGAGAAATTCTCAGGTGCAGTTGAAGTATTTTCTAGAAAACATGCTTCAACTTCTGGTCGGCATGGTGACCACTCCAAAAACAGGACTTCAGAGGATGTGCCTTCATCTAAGGATGTGGTAATGTTTATTTCTTAGGGAAATTTATGCATTAAGTTTTTGTGGCTTTAATTCTTTTTTGGACCTGCCTTGCCCTTTCGATCTCCAGTATGGGTGATGTTCAAAAAAAAATGTATTAGTGATTTCATTGGTTATGTTTCTGTATTAATCACTTTCATGGTTTTTTTTCCCACCATCTAATCAATTTGAGATGAAGTTTGAGCCTGGCTTCATTTTCAGCACTGGTAGTTACTATTCCATCATTTTTGTCTCTCCAAATAGTTCTTGATTCTCTGTTGATTAAATTTAATGGCTGGGTGGTATGCATTATAGTTGATCATATGACTCCTCGCTCCAGGATGTATCATGTATACTCTTAAGTCTTAAGTCATGATGAGGAAAATGTCTGACAGATAAAACCTTACTATTGTCTCATGCATGCAATGATTAGAATCTCGATGTTTAGTCAGACTAATTAATCAAATCTACTCTCAGTATCAATCTTTATTCAAGTCATGCAAAGAGATGAAGCATTAAGGTTCCCTGCCTGCACTTGAGATCGTAAAAGTAATACACGTGCATTTTACAGGAATTTGATTCAGACAGAGGCCGAACTTCTCGAAATGGAAGCTCCTCGAAACGGGCCATCTCCGCCAGCAGACCAACCTCCTCCACCGAACCCAGTGAAGTGCGCTCTAGCCGGCTGGCTTCAAGTGGGGGCCGCGTGTCCACCGCACAAAGAATCCAACCGGGAGTAGATCCAAAATCATCATCTTTTACACGTACCTCAATCATGAAGGGGACCCGGGACGACCCTCTTCGCAGCTTCGAGCTTCTCTCAATAAGGAAGTAAATGGGGTGGGTAATTGTCCATTAAAAATTACCACTCTTGTGTCAAGTGGATGAAAACCACTCTATTTGTTGAGTCTATAGCAGTATCTCAATCTTGTACATTGGAAAGCCTTGGCATTTTTACTTGCAAAATTTGTTGTCCACTTTTCTTTTCTTTTTCCTTCCCTCTTTCAGTGTGCCGCATTTTATAAGGTTGAGTTTACATGGTCGGAAATTTCTGTCATGTATGAAGACTTGGTGGCTGTGATTTATACTGCTGCCGTTGATGTACCATGAAATATCCTTTTAAGTCGTAAACATGGGGATTTAATGCCAGCGTCGATCTTGAGCTTCCTTTTGTTGAGCTGATGGTTCTTGAGTACAATTGAACTTTTAACATTGTAACTGAAATGAATCGTGCTATGGACTTTGGATTCGGCTCTTGCTCATAACGCCCCTTGCTGGATTCAACTCTTGCTGGTAAATACCCTCATTTGGGCGTGAATCTAGCTCGTTTTGCCAAGGATTTACCTCCAGTGTGAAATTCCATAGAATTCTCGTGGATTAATTCGTTAATATTAATCGAACCAGTCTTGCAAAGCGAAAGAGATTTCAGGCAAGTCTTGCAAAGGAAGAGAGATGTCCAGTCATTCTCATTTAGTAGTTACGATGACTAGAAGAGTATAGCAGTTGGCAGCAACATCAAAACATCGGTTTGCAAATAAAAACATTCAGTATCGACAGGAGGAGGTTCACCGACACGGATGATTAACTTTATAATCATTCTTATTTTGAGCAAATACAAACTAACTTCAATATTCTTTTATATAGTATAATATATACAATCTTCAGATGAGCATTAATAGGCTGAGAGTTGCACATTTTCTCGAGAATAGATTCATGAAAATTCGATCGGATACAAGGATTGGGAGGATAAAAAATGTAAGCTCAGTCGGAAAAGATATGTGCAGCGTACAACCTTAGAACCAATTGAAGGAATGAGCCCCAATCATAAACTTCCGCAGAAAACAAGGTCCTCCAATCTTTAGCTCAAGGATTTCTAAGGGCTGCCAACCTCTTCTCCAGCTCATCAACGCTGGAACTGCAGGGAAGAGAGGATGCCGTAAAGAAAAAGACAGCCAGAAACATAATTATGGCTGCGAGTCAAATAACTGATCAGAACTTGATACCAACAAGTGCATCAATCTCCATTGCCAAAATTAAGTAAATTGCAAAAATCGGATAGGAATTCCCAGTATTCACACTCGCATTAAACCGCAAATATGTCACCTTCCTCTTTAAAACACGAAACGAACTCGGACCACGGATTTTCACCCAATTATATTATGATTGCTCCAAATTGCAAGTTATACAAGACAATTCCTGTGATCCAGTTTCCATATGTTACTGTTGCTGTATCATGCAATGGACTCGCCAAAGTTGCAAATTTCTCTTTTCATAGTTTATGGAGAGGAAAAATGGGGAGGGGCTGAGGTATAGGGCGAAGAACAGTAATGTACCTGCTAGCACCCTCAGCTGTCTTCCCTGCAATTCTTCCTTTCGGTGCTGCTGATAACTGCCCAGATATCAAGTTAAACTTAAATCCACATGATACATAAAAGTAGCATCAATTGAAAAGATAAATTCAAAAAAGATTCCTAGAAATGCAGACCTGTGAGGCAACATCAACTCCAATTTCATCAAGGACCTGGAAAGAGAAAAATAAATAGTTAAAGATTACAGTTTCTTTGAATTTTAACAGGGAAAAGAATAGTGCCATCAGTTCCATGTTTCAAATCCACTAGTCAATTTTATTTTTATTTTTTTTAACAAATCCACTAGTCAATGACGTCCAATACTTAATTAACTAGACCGTGCTCAAACAAAAGTATGGGAAACATCAACACTGTCTATAGTGATGTTATGCCAAAAGTTGCTTAGAGCTATATACGCGAAATATCAGCACCCACTATAATTACCCTTTAAAAGTCACCAGGCTTCGTTAGAAGACAGTTATTCTTCGTAGATACATATATATACACATGCATTCATTAGAATGAATGCAATCTGGAGCAGTGAGATTAATGAGCTGCTGAGAAGTCCTTATTTTACCCCCTTGATAAATATGAAACTCAAAACAAAACTATTCCAGCATCCACATCGAAAAAGTAAGTTCACACAAAATTAGGGCACTAATTTATCAAGTGCACCTGATTTGTCAGATCTTCCGTTTCCTCTTCAGCTTCATCATCATCCAAAGCATCATCAATGGCGTCTGACATCATCTCAGTCTGCAACATCAAGTGCTAAAAGTTAGATTACACAACTATGCAACTTAAGAAGTGAGCTTGATCAACATTCCATAAAACATTCAAAAACAAAATGCACAATCTTACAGTCATATCCATCTGTGCTGATTGCCTCTGGAATTCTTGCATCACCTTCGCTTGCTTTGCAGGTTCCATTTGCTGTACATAAGACAGATCCCTTATAGTAAGTATTGAAGAAGGAAAAGAGATGAACAAAACTACAAGTTTTTGTTTTTCATTCCCCATGTTCATTAACTAAATCAAAAGTCAGAAAGATACTCTGTCAGACTAATTAAATCGAGGATCCATTCTTTCAAGTTAACACAGCTGAACAGACTCCAGTGAGTTCAATTTTGTTCACCCTCCTTGAAAGAGGATAAACATTACCCTCCCTCTTATTGGTTAAAATGGTGTGGATCTCACCTCAAAGTGATGTCATGCTAACCATGCAATACACTTTTTGGTAAGCATGACATCACTTTATGGTGAGACCCATGTCATTTCAACCAATAGGAAGGAGGGTAATAATCACCCTCTTAAGTGGAGGGTGAGCAAAACTAAACTCAATCATACATGCATGGTTAATGAATGGTAGAAGAGTTTTTTAAGGTAATACTAGCTAACCTTACTCATAGATGCCATCGCTTTGGTGGCCCCTTTTATGCCCACAGCAACTGATGATTGGGCAGATATTGCCTGCAAAAGGCGATACACTTGCTAAGAGAACTTGGATAAGAGGAAAACGGTGCAATGCAAAACCGAAGGAACCTGACAAGTAAAACACAGTGGTTATGAGATTTCACCTGGGTGTGAGTTGCTATACCTCTCATCTGAGCTCGGCTACCTTGCAGCTTGGCTATCTGTTGCCTAAGCCTGATTAGCTGGCGTGCTAAAGTTTTAGTTGCTGCCTGCACAATACAGATACAAAGAAAATAACATGACAAATCTGAATAAATTAACGAGTGCAACTAACTAAGATGGTTATTTGTTATTGATATGGAAGTTATGAAACAATGGCTGCTTCAACCAGAATATATGCCAGCAAAGAAAAAAGGCTAATGGACAACAAAGAGAAACCCAGCCAGTACGAGTCCCATCAATAACTGGAGCTTAGATTTCCTCTTTTTTTTAAGTAAGCCCTCAAAATATTAGCGAAACATGGATACGAAATGTACCTCATTTCCTGTTTTAGCAGTTCTCTTTATCTCGGCAACAAGCTTCTTTTCCTGTCTCAACAACAACTAATATTAGAAAGGTCAAAAACCAAAACATACAAAAGAAGCATCATCCAAGAACTCTGAACATACTTCCAATTGCAAGGTGGTGATTTCCCTCTCAATACCTAAATCAAGACAAAAGTCCAACAAATCATTAAGCCGAAAATAAAGTCTGCCATGCCGACAAATAAATGTGACGCTTCATGCTGAGAGCAGCAACAAGTGAACATATCTATTCAACAGTTTCTACAATCACACCACCTCAATGCCATTAAACCAAATAATGAAATTCCCCACACTGAAAGTGTAACTATTTTCTGAAAAAAGCCATTCGAAAACAACCCCAAGAATCCCTTGTATTCAATTATACAACTTCTATGTCCGTGACTGATCAAGTAATCAACAGAGTAGCTATGTAGGAGATAGCAACTAGCCTACATAGAAATTAGAATCTTCACTTATACATGAAGATTTACAAGATTTACTATGAAGCACGGATTCAAAACGAGTAATCTTCACTTATACATGAAGATTTACAAGATTTACTATGAAGAACCGACTTCGAAACGAGTAAATGAAACGCAAGTTCTAGCACACGAGCAATAATCATAAAATTCATTATGAAGCATCTACATAATGGAATTTCAAATCATATCAAGTTGACCAAAAAGTCAAATTTTGATGCTCATCGATATGATGACGAAAACTGAAGAGGAAATTCGACTTCTTAGGATTCATGAAATTCAACACAACAAAAGTAAGAACAATACCTCTGGTTGCATTGGACATTTCTCGCTTACTCTCTCGAAGCGCCTCTACAATAGACCCCCAACAAAAAAAAAATGAGAATCACAACATTTTCGCCTCCAAGTCCAAACTAACCACACTAATTGATCAATTTTGAACCAAATCGAAAAACATGAGCAATTGACCGGAGAATCACATACAAAGAATCCAAATTTGACGTGAATTTGAAAACCAGAGAGCAAAATTAGGGCTCAAACCTTTGGCTGTGGGCTTTTTGGCGAAGATGTCCATGGCTTCGATTCAATGGTGGCACGGATGTTCCGAAAAGTTAATGCGGAATTTTGCAGAATTATATATATGTATAGATTTTTATATACGGAGGGGTAGACAGCTGCCTCGAAGGTTTAAGGAAGGAGCAGCTCTATGTTTTGGACTATTCGCAACTCCGTATTTTTTCCTTTAATTCACTACATTTCGGTAAATAGTTGTTGAAAATTATACATAATATTTCGGTAAATAAATGTTGAAAACAAGACTATATTTCAGTAACTATAAGTCGAAAATATGTTCAACTTTCGGTAAACAACTGCCGAACATACATTTTCGGTAAATTGCTGTTGAAACAAAGATTATATTTCGATAATTGGATGCTGAAAATGTATTTCAATTTCGGTAACTAACTGTTGAGTATACTTGGAAATTTTTAACGGATTAAGAGAGAAAATACGAGATTACGAATAGCCACGCCCTATGTTTTTCATTTTCCAATTTTTCATGAATGAATGAATTACATTTACCTCCTCTCAAATTAAGTATAACGAGCCCCAAAGTTTCAAATTGTTACACTTGATGTCCCAAGAGTTAGTTCGGTTGGTTGGTGGGTTTGTCTCATGCGCAATTGACCAGGGTTTGATTCTTAGGATTAGGTCGTAAGAAAGTAATTTCTTGTGAATCCCCTAGTTCCAGTGTGACCAGATGGGGATTAATCGAGATACGCATAAGCTGACTCGGACATCGCTAACCTTCAAACCAGAAAAAGAAAAAACAGGCATCACATGTCGAGATTTGAGAGAACGAATAACTAAAAATACAAATTGAGAGAATGAAAATATTACTAGTAGACTAGTAGTAGGGGTGAAATCGGTTCGATGCAATCAAACTAGTTCATTCGGTTTGGACTTTGGAGTTTTTGAAACCAAAACCAAACCAAACAAGTTCGGTTATGGTTTATCCAGTTTGGTCCAATTTACTAGATTTATTTGAATTTGGGCCAACAATAAAGTGCAATGAGTCGACAAATATACAGTAATAACTCATTAGAGCATCTCCACTCTTTACTCAAATCTTGACTCAAACTCAAATTTGAGTAAAAATTATCAATGTGTGATCTTAGAATGTTGTTACTTTTTTGTTCAGAATTCAACAATCAAACCATTTTACTCATTATCAGATCATTAATTCAGAAATCAAATCAACAGAGAAATAAGACCGGCTCTCATCGATTCAGTGTTTGTTTTTGCCGGCTTCTTCACCAGCATCGATGGAATGTTTGGGTAAGTCGATAGGATTTCTTCATTTCGATTGAATCAGACTGCTATCCTTCAGAATTTAGCAAAGATATAATTGTTCAGACAAATAAGCAACTTATTTTTTGTCCTTATTCAAATTTTTTTCGTATTACTTGGCTTATTCGCATTTTTTTGGGGATTATTGCATCCTTATGACGAGAGGAATCTAAAAAGTAAAAAATTTTGATCAAAATCCAATTTTGACTTTTTGGCGGGAAAGCCAATAAGCCACTTTAGTGAGACTCAATTTTGGTGGGAAAGCCAATGACTTTTTTAGCCGAACAAGCCCAAAAATCCCTGCAATCAAAGAGAAGAGGGACATTCCCCTTTATGTCATTGTACTCAATCTTGCCAAATGGTTGAGTACCATTATTAACATTTTCTATGAAGCAATGGTTGCAAGAGAGTATTTGGAAAAATGCTTGTGATTCTTCTTTCTTTTCTTTTTTTGAACTATCATCTATCACAATCATAGTTGTTAAAAACCTACAATACACGATACGTATCCTACGATTTGTATCGTCTTTTCCGGGGAACGAAACGTATCCCACCATGTATCCTTTTTGTATAAAAATCCTACGATACGACTGCGTATCATACGATTTATATACGCGTATCCTAATTCTATTCGTATCCTACGATTACTTATTCAGAAAAAGTCGGACCTTATTTCAAGAAGCGGAACCCCAAATGCATTAATTTAAGTCATTTGTAGGACTTGTATAAAAAAAAGAACCATACTTCGATGTTATTTTGTCTAACTTTTCTTTTCCTAACAAAGGGAACATAAAGCCTTAATGTAATAGGCCCTAATTGAGAGACTTGGAATTTTGCATCTTAATTTTTTTTAAATGTAAGCATAATTTGTTAGTGTTATTAGGTGTATCTACTTTTTAATTGTATGTTAATTATGATTAACATTGTCGAAGCATAAACTAAATTTAATATTTTGACAAAGCTCCAATTGACAAAACCCAAATATGATAGATATTATCGAAAAAAATATAAATATCTAGTTTTAGAAACTCTAAAATATCTAGCTCTAGAAACTAGAATATCGTATCTAGCTCTAGAAGCTCTAGAATATCGTTGTGAAACATCAAGAGTTTTTTTGTGAGAATTAGTCACCTGTGTAATTCTAGAATTATCTCAAAGTTTTGTATGAAAATATCTTTGTACTAGAGTCTTGTATGGAGTAGTATAAATAGGGATGTGTTCTAACCATTTTGTACCAAGCCAAACAAAGTGTAATAAAAATACTCTCATTCTCTACTCTTGTCTTTTGTATTCTCCCTCTTCTAAAAATATAGTCCAATTAAACAATAGAAACTCTTACTCTTCCAGTAACTGTATCTCAAGATACATGATACGTTCCTTGATAAGAACTATATAATTGAAAAAAATGATACACGATACGTATCCTCATTTGAAAACACTGATCACAATATCTAGCACTCAAGCTCCCCAAAGACATCTTGTTGGGCTGGCATCCTTATCCATAGGTCGTCGTTGGTTGGATTATTATTAAGAGAAATGTAGTTTTATAGGATGATTGATTTTTTGTTTGGACAAAAAGGAGGAAATTTCAAATAGTACTTACTTTTCATGTGTTATGAGATTGGAAATAACCAATTTCATGTATGTGGGCGAGATTAGAGAGGGCACAAATTAGTATCTGAAAAAATGATTCAATTTGACACCGGGGGAGACGCCGGAGTGTGCTCGTAATCCTCTCCTCCCGTTTCCTCTTCTAAAACAATCTCAACCGTTAGATCCGCTCACGTCCCTTCCTCTTTCTAATCTACAGACATTTTTTAAGAAAAATAATGGGTATAGTGAGAGAAAAACGAATAATAATGGGTACATTTTTTAAGAATAATGGATTTCACCTAGCCTATAAATAGGACGCCGAGAGAGGAGCAGACATAGAGATAGAGAGAGAAAACGAAAAATGAAAATGGTACTGATCAAACCCATTCTCGCTTTTTATCCAGAAACGTCGTTCCTTAGACAGTTTTCACGGGCATTCCTCCACCCCCGCCATTCTCCACCTCCTCCGGTCTCCTCCGACCTTCCTCCACCTCAACCTCTCCTCCGTCCAAACTCCACCACCCAGCTCCCTCCACCTCCGCCGGAATGTGGCGCTCTGGAGCTCTCCCTCTCTGCCACCGGAGACTCCAGGGTCACGGCAACAGAGCCCGAATCCAAAGAAGCCAGGTGTCTCTCTCTCCCTCTTATTCTTCCTCTATATTTTCTCTCTTTTCCGTTCCGTTTTTGTTCTTGACTCAGACTGTTTTGTTTGGTTTGCTTTAGAGTTTTGTTTTATTTTTTAATCTACTTTGTTTTTTAGGGTTTAATACTGTTTTTTTTTTTTCCATCTTTATAGTTTCAAAAACATCAAGGTTGAAGAAGAGTGTGAATAAAAGGTTCCGATTGAAGGCCCAAAAGAATCTGAAGAATGAAAAAATATCAAAAAATCAAAGCTGCCATTGACCATTGACCACATACAGTACCTTATTGAGATCAAGTTTGGTGAGAAGGGCCCCGGAATGGATGGGAGCAGACCCGAAAGTCCCGACAACTCCGGAGAAGTTGAGGGCAAGCGTAAGCAGCTCGAGGGGCAGAAGAGTGATTCGGAAAAGAAGATTGCGCTGTATGAGTACCGAATCGAGTTCAGGACGTCGCCCCGCCGCCACCCAAACCCTAAAAGAATCGCCGAAAATGAGTTTTCGTAGGCTTTACGGATAAAAAAAAACATAGAGGATTTTTTTGTTTTTGAACAAGATAGAGTTTGGATTATCCCTTTTTTCCTCGTACGAGGGTGGTTGCGTTTTCATGTATGAGAAAAATGCATTGATTTGCGAAATGAATATACGGACTTTTTTTCCAGCTTTGGTTTTATTAAGAATTCATCATTTGAATGAAGGCCCACTGGAATGTGAGGCCCAACGTAGTAATATTAGTAAGGACTAAGGACAATGACTGTTGCACTCCTCAACTACCTTTTTGGAGTGTATATGGTAATTTATGGAGAGCGAAAATTAATTTCTAGTAATAATTGAACCAGTTGCAATTTTATAGTGGCAAAAGAATTTTTTTCCTACAGCATTTACTGGTGATGCAGGTTGCATGTCCCGGGCTGCTTGTGCTCACCTAATTGACTACTCTCTTTAGCCCCTTTTGCAACCTTTTCTACGCATACACGTGAGGTGAGATAATCCCAAGAGTCATAACCAAGAAGAATCAAACCTAAGATCTTATAAGGATTGCTCATGTTAGGGTGTTCATCCATCAATCAAAGGGGTTTTGTGGGAGTTCTTGTTGGGTTGCTTCCATCCCAAGTCCCAACAGCATGTTCAATGAACGGAATGATCTCAGGCAACCGCGGAGGTAATATATTTTCTCTCTAACAAAATTATGTTCCACATTGAAGTCTATATTGATGATTCTGTACTTTATAGAGCTCAATCCTCTTTTTCTTTTCCTTGATTCCACCAGTTTCTCTTAGTTATGGTCTTAGAAAATATATATATGCGTCGCTTGGTTGTGGTTGTTTGAAGCAATGGCATATTTCCAATGTCCTAATTTGGCACGACATATGACGATTGTCAGTGAATTTAGGGCCTTGACAGGTAATAAGCAAGGTGCTAAGAAGTCGCAAGTAGAAGGAAACAGTTAGAGAGTAGTTCTGCAGATTCTTGTCCTTTATTGTATCGTAGAGGTGACAAATTAAACCCAATCCCATTAGATAACCCAAACTCATTCATTAAAAAATAGACCCAACTTAGTCCACTTATTAGTTGGGTCAGAATGGGTCCAGCCCATCTAACCCATTTATTAATTGGATTTAATTGGGTTTTAATTGGATCAACTTAAATGACCCAATAAATCATGAGTATAATTTGTATCGTAAAGTCAATACCATTAAGTGTGGAAGGAATTTCGAATCCTGCATACAACTTTCAAGCTTTCAGGGAAATACTTTTTACTTACTATACATGGAAATCCATGTATGTTTGTGCATATAGAAATGGATAAATAAACCCTCAGTTTGTGCCTGCACTAAACGTATCGACTAAGTTTATAACTACTGTTAATATTCTGTTGGGTTGTAACTTTGTATCTGTGGCGGAATGGCTCGGTGGAGGACCGAGGGGTCAGACGTAACTTGAGTTGGACCCAGTGGGTTCACCCCAAACGGTTCGGCGATACTGTTCGGTGGTTTGTGATATATGATCCGTGGGTTCACCCCACATGGTTTGGCGGTACCGTTCGGTGGTTAACGATCTGTGGTCCGCCGAACGGGGTTTGGCACTCTAGTGGAAGAATCAGTCCGGTCGCCGGTCGTTACGATGCGGATCGGCAGAACTTCGCCGAACTAGGTCACAGCCTTGGGGTTGGGCTCGCCGAGCCTTATGGTCGGTGGAACTGACAGCTGCCGACCCACCTGCGCCTTCTGACTTGTAGAGGAAGTCAAGAGAGAGGGGCACGGGTGTTTATCTTGCTCCTAACCTCCCTCACCTGTAGGAGCGGAATGCGGGAGATAGAGTTTATCCACGATGGGAGAGCCTATCCGGAGCCGGAGAATGCGGACTTGCACCGAGCGCGTGTCGGGTGCGCGTGGGCTGATCACCGCGTTCCCTCTGCCTATAAAAGGAGGACTCCCCTACAAGAAGAATTAATTGATACTAAACCCTAAACCCTAATTACTTTTCCGAGAGCTTCCCTCCTCCATATACTGACTAGAGCGTCGGAGTGCCTACCCCGGACCACCACGCTCCGGGCTTAGGCGCTAACGCGGTTGTTTCGTGTGCAGGGCAGACCCATATCCGTGCAAACCCAAGCAACCCAAACCACAATGTCTGATCGGAGAAAGTCTGCCACCACAGTATCAATAGAAAGTTGTAAATAAAACCGCATGCAGTGTGTAGTGACCATATAGACTAAACTTATTAATTGATCTTCCTAGGGATCAGTATGAAGCGTGGAAGGGTGAATGTCAAAAGATGGTACCCTGTATCGGTAATGTGAAGTTCATTATGGGACCAATAATGGCGGATACTAACCAAATGATGAAGGATCTGTTAATTCAGGGGATGACAAAGGAGCCACTTCTAATATTGAAACTGTTTTTACCAAGAAAGTGACGCAGTGGAAGCGTAGCTTGCATCAAGTTGGTTTGTAATGGATGCAGTGAAGTGTTGTTATAACATTTGTTTCTGATGTTGTGGTACTCTTTTAATTCCTCTCTTCCCCTCTTGCTTATTGGAGTGTGCTCAGTTTTTTGCTTCCAAAGGTGTTACTACAAGTTATCTGGAAGTTTATTTGGGGTGACATTTGCCATGGCCATGGTCCATGGCACATTGTGTTTTATTGTACTTTCCAATCATCAGTTTGGGGATGATTTTCTTTGTGAATGACTTCAATCCTACATTTTAACGTGAAGTGGTAGGACGTGGGCTGCAGGTTTGAATGTCATACACACTGACCGTGCTCTCGTCTTCTATGAAAGTGAAGCTAATAAGCAGGCAAAACTTTGGAATGTTCTTGCTGTTTATGCTTGGGTTGACAATGCTATTGGTTATGTTCAAGGTGACAATTAAAGTGGTTCTTTGTTGGTTTAGGTATCTTCACTTGTTTCCTGAGCTTTTGCTTTTGTTTTCTTTTTCAACAGGAATGAATTCTTTTTCAACAGGAATGAATGATATTTGCTCTCCAATGGTTATTCTCATGGAAAACGAAGCAGATGCCTTTTGGTGCTTTGAGAGGGCAATGCGTAGACTGGTATGTGTTCTTTGTTATCATCAACGGTGGCATTGCTATTAGAACTAATAGTGGGACGTGATTGCCTATCAATTAAATGCTTCTGGCCATAAGAATTGATCTATTCTAGTTATAAGTAGCCATTTGAGCTTGTTAGGTTTGAGTATTCAGTGATGTTGATAAGTATTACTGATAACGAGGGGTATGACTGCGTACTTTGTTTTAATAGGTAGGAGTAGGGTTTCGTCGCGTTCAATCTGCCAACAGCTTGAGTGCAACCTTTTTCTTTACTTGTCAAGTCAAAATGCCTTGCACCTTCTACTTTGTGGTCGATACACGGTTGCTAATTAAATAGTAACTACCAGATGTTGAAGATTCTTATTGTTCTTTTTTCTCTTTTTGATCGGATTCTTTTGTTCTTTGGGAAAAAAAAATACTAGTGTACCTTGATTTTGCATGATTACTGAAGTAGGTTACCCAACCTGTTTCTCAAGATAGCATTACTTGATTCCGTTGATTTCCTTTTAAATAAGAGTATCTATTTTGACTCTCATCCTCAATGCTTGTCATTTTCAGACTAATTTTCTTTAGTTCAAGACTCATTTCCCTGCTTTTGTTTGAAAGAGAGAAAATTTCAGGTCCAGTGCAACCAGTAGAACTTTGGTAGCCTTATTGTGTCAATAGAAGTAGGGCACTTGGAAACTAAGAGTAGAGAATATATATCACGTTACATCAGTCAGTAGAACTCTGATTAGCCAGTATGAGCTCAAATAAGTACATAATCTGAAATGTACTCTGGCATTTGGCTTAAGTTCCCAGACCATTAAAACGTGCCTTAGTTCAAACTTCTGCTCTTGATTGGCAGAGGAACTAGATGGTGGGCAGTATCTGTTTGCACTTCGTATGCTGATGGTACTTTTCTGGAGAGAGTCGTCATACTTTTCCGGAGATTTGTAGATGCATTGTACCTTTGGGAGGTAAGGTAAATCTTTTTATTTCTTTATTATTATTCCAGTAAATAAACTTTCTTCGGGTTATGGAAGATCCGTAATTCTGAGAGCCTTGAGAAGAGATCAAACCCACGATTTTCAGTGTGCTGTCTGTTGGGAGTCTTTTTGCCTTTATGTTGACACGAGTTATATTTTCAGGTGATGTGGTCAATGGAATATGATCCTCACACTTATTCACTACATCAGGTGCCCGAGGTCTAGATCAGATGTGGGTCCAGATAAGAATGTTGTATCCAGAATGGATACTAAGCAGTTGAAACTGTATGGGAAATCCGAGAGAAAAATTATAAAAAGACTGGACAGGGGGATCGAAAGAGCACTCTTGTAGTTTTCCTCGTTGAAAGTGTCGTCGAGGCCAAGAACAAACGACTTCTGAAAGAGGCTAAAGGTCCAGACAATGTTGTCAAGGTCGCCATCCCACTTACCTCTTTTTTCTCTTAGCCTCTATATTGAGGTTCAACTCTATTATTTTTTCCGATGCATCAAATTTTTTAAGTAGTAGCACCTATTTACACCATGGCAAGTGTACAAGACAACATAGAGATCTGTCTCCTCTGTGTTTTCTTATGTGTAATATACATTGAGATGATATATATATATATATATATATATATATATATATATATATGTACCACGGCAACTATATAAGCGAAATAAAATCAGTTGGATCAGAAGGGAATTTTCTCTGCTGACTTATAAAGGAAAACAGAGACAGAATTTGCTCTGCTGCCCAGCCTGGCTTGTGGTGAAAAGCTCTTTCGACTTTTGTTGATGAATGGAATGGATGTCTTTCTCCCAGTATGCGGATGAGGTGGCCGCTAAGGTCCCATTTTCTCAGGCATTTTTACGATCAGCACAAATGGCCTGAACAAATAACTGTGTCAAAATCCTATAAAACACGTTCTCATCTAAAATGAGGTAGCAACCTACGAGAAATTTTTCAATACAACGGTTATTTGTGATGCCTCTCATGTGCGGCGAGACCTACACATACATGGTACCCACACCATCCGAGGGAGCGTTACACCATCCGAGGGAGCGTTACAAATAGCAATTGTATCCGGGGGTGGTGGAATTCGCAACCTAGGGCCTCACCTTTTCAAATGCCTGTGATTTCTATGATCAAATTGGATGGCATAACAAATAAGATTGGGACGAAATTTCCAAGACGAAGTGTTGATATTCATTGGTCAATCTTACCGGTGAAAGGGAGTTATCAGGGACCTTAATAGTTTGCAATTAGAGTGTTTCAAAAAGGTAGATCACAGTAGTACCATCACTTATCGATTAATACTGAAGTATTTTTAATGTTGCAGTTTCACTTTTCGTTGTCGTTGGAATTTCAAATCGTTGGTATGTCTCATTAAACCATAAGGTCGCTACTGGAGTATTAAACAGCATAAAAAATTTTTGAAAGGAAAAGAAAGGTAAAAATTTATGAAAAAATTAATATATATTTTTCTCTAAAGACGAAAAAATAATTTATTTTGTTTTGTCTAAATTATCGTCTTATATGAATTTTTTTCAACATCGGTTCATATTTTTATACTCTTTTTATTATTCTCATCAAGATGAATAATTAATCTACAAAATTATGATGAAAAACTTAATAATACTGTAATTACCAAAAAAGCACTGGACCAAAAAAAAAGTTGCTTCTACTGTAGAAGAATGAAGCCTAAACATATTCACAACAGAATAATACAGAACTCAAAAAAAACTGCTTTTCTATGGCGTTTTATTTAATTCCCTTTAAACATTTCATTTTTGTTCATTTTCTATGAGCCACGCGTCGAGTACCAAGTGGGTTTCGTGAGGATACGTATAGTGGGCCTACGAAAGATCGTTTCCCGAATTGAGTAAAGCACGCGAATTCCGTCTGCAGGCGTTTCATTCCCCAGCCCCCAGGCCCCCAGCTCACTTTTGTGGGACCCAGTGTTGTCTTTTTGTATGAATGAATGAATTATATATGAATGTCAACGAGCTTATCCTCCTCCTCTATAAGAAGAGGGAGTTCGGTCGATTTTTTTGCTTGCCAACTTTTTCCAATTTGGACGATTTCCACCCTTGAGTTGGAGAAGTGCGTTCTGGGGATGTTGGGCTAATT
>JAOTQK010000005.1:3594911-3610897 GCA_025642025.1 Rhododendron ferrugineum
GTGAATATGGTTAGTCATATTTATGTTTTTGTGTAAACTTAGTATTTGTGAATGTGGAGTTAAGAGCAATATGAAGCAAGTGAGTTTGTGGGGTTGGTGATTCGCATGTGCTTGACGGGTCGGATCTCTCGCCCTTTGGAAATTTGTCCTATATATGCATGTGCTTGACATTATCCGTAACTGTTTTCGGTAGGTAATTAACGTCACACGTGACACAGCTGAAGCTTGGTGTGTACGTGACCGAACGGAGTGGTCGCTTATTTCCTTTCATTCGATAATTGCACTGATTTTTGTTGTGAATTAAAACATACTAATTTTGGAACGAAGTATAAGGGTTACAAACACACATATTTTTTCAAATAAGACCATAGTGTTAAGTGTCAACATAATGCAAGTATAAAGCGCACTTGGTCATTTTAAATCATCTTCTAGTTCTTACGGTAATTATGGGAAACTACAGGGGCAAACAAAGTGTATATATCCACCCACCCTGACTCTCTCTCTCGAACTGAAATTATCACAGGTGACAGAAAATAAGGAATGAAAGAAAAAACAGAAGAAAAGGAGGAGATGACAAATTGTATATAGCTAGCTAGCTAGGCTAGCTTTGTGTTAGGATTCCGAACAAGCTGTAAATTTGTTGATTTTTTGCCTGATATCATCGAAGCCATGCCATATGTAGTAAGCAATTTAATATTGCGGCTATGAAACAAAAATCAAGAGACAGATATAGCAATAAGTCCAGACATGAAACGTGAACATGCAGTTGCATGTGTGTCTATGATTCTATATGAAGAGAGAGAGAGAGAGAGAGAGAGAGAGAGAGAGAGAGAGAGAGAGAGAGAGAGGTACAAGTAAACACACTGAAACGAGAAGAGTGGCAGCTGGGGTTTGGAAAAAAGAGATCGAGATGCAATATCAGATACCAGATGGAGGGTCAAAAAGCAAATGGTAAGGAATCCCATTATCCCGGCCAGGCCTTTAAGCTGAAAACAGACAAAAACAATCACTCCCTCTTTTTCTCTGAAATTTCCAGAGGGAGGGAGAGTGAGAGAGATGGGTGCTATCGAGAACCTGTGAGGTTAATTTTCCGATTAAACATGGCAGTGGAGCTATACATGCACGAAATTGAAGGAGAGAGTGGGAATGATTACATTACATTACACTCACTCACTTACGTGTCATGTGACATGTATCATTAGTACTACTTAATTCTCATATTTTGTATCCCCTCGTCCCGACATAAATGACTTGCCTACATGATTGAGTAAATACTTACGAAAAAATTAATTATATATATACTAAATTTATGGTCCATGTTCCCGCGTTTTTTGCGGCATGTGTTAAGAGCAATAAGCAGTAAGCTCATGTCTAGATGCATGAGGAAATCATCCTTCTTCTTTTTTTTTATTTTTATATAGCTTCTTTCAGCTTTAATTTGTTCATCTTTCTTTTTAGGATTGTGCTTAGATTATTTTCCGTGTTTTTTGGATGTAAATTCTCTGTGAGTGTCAGATGGCTCTCTGGGCGCTCTACTAATAATGTAACGCATGTATTGGCTTTTTTCAAGTTTTTTTCTGGATATTTAAAGTTTTTTTCTGGATATTTTAAAAAATACTTGACCAAATTCATAATTTTTTTATTTTTTCGATTCCTCTCTTTGAAACAAACAATAATACATAAAAAAAAAAAAAAATTGGCTCAAAACTAGTAAATAGGTTAGCGAAAACGCTCCACTTAATAGAATAGAACAGTGATTTAGTACTTACTATATATTTGTTAGGACACAAAATGAATATAATTGGTCAAATTGCTCATTTAAGGGCGAGTCCCTTAAATTAATCATGTCTTTTTCTTCTTCGCTTTTTGTATTTTTATATTTGTATCAAACTTTGTGAGGTTAATCTTTGATCTTGATGAGAGAAAATTACGAAAATTTTAATTTCTTCACTAAAAACGTTTTCCCACGATTTGTTTATCCCGCATAGGCCCAACGATAAAATCCAACCCCATTTTCCAAGAACCTCAAGCCCAGTCCGATTAAAGAGGTTTTCCATGATATGTTATGTTATGATGTTATAGCCGAGCCCAACACTCGAGAGGAAAGCCCAAGAAGACCCTGTTGATATTTTCCATACCTATTGACAAGTTTAATTGGTAATCCTAAAATCCTAGTCCCAGAAAAAGCTAAACCAAGTTTGAATCGTAATCCAACCAAACATGTTCTCAATTTTACGAAGTTGAGAAACATGTTTGTTGCAGCTGCGGGATTATGAGATCTTTATTCCTTTTTTTCGAGAATTTTTTGTGTTGCGGAATTCTAAAAGCTACTAGATAATTTTATATGTTGTTTTTTCCATTGAAAAACAAGAAGTAGTACAATGTGAGGAATGGATCCCAAGTTGTCAAAATAAACTTAAAAAGAATTAGCTACAAATTAAGTGTTTTAAGCTCATGAGATGAGATGGGTATGCTTTAAGGAATTTTGTCAAGGATGCTTTCATATGCCTTGGAACAACAGCAGTAGATATCAGGTGAAAACAAGTAGTGTAGATATCGGGTGCAATGGTGATGCCACAACCGAGCTACAGGGAGCTCAAAATGCGACGGGTGATGTGGTGGGAGATAAGTACATTTGACGTTACTCTATGCCATTTGGGGCTTCTTATTGATAGGTGACTAGGCAACACATAGTTATATTAGGACTTATATAGAAAAGGATCCCTTCGCTCTGCTAATTTGTTAGAGATTTACTTGGTTCTGAGTCTTCTGACTATTCTTTCAAACGTCCTTCTGTGTTGATTGGGCAACAACTGTTTTATGTTTTCATGAACTCGTTTGCTGCATTGTCGACTTTGTTCTACAGAGGTCTCAGGATTGACATAGTCGCGTAGGCCACCCATAATTTGTCTTTCTATCAAATTCTATGACAGTACGTTGTTGAGGAGGGAGAGAGTTCTGCATGCGTGTTTTCAAATTAAACACTGGACAAGATTATCGTGCCCTTGTGTTAATGGATGATTATTTGAATCAGGTTCGTGGTTTCTACTATTTGTTTTTGATGTCTAGACTCCAATTTTTACGATAGGTCAACTTTTGTTGACAAAGTGCACCTAGAGTGTGACGTCTCTGCATACCTGGATGGACGTTTCTGAAAACGATTATAAATGTGTCGGTTTTGGTGGTTTATGCAGTTAGATAGATTTAGGAAATGGAAGTGCACTAATGATACTTTCTTGGTCGTGATGTGTAATTCTAGATTAAGCGTGCTGTGACAAGAATGCCAGCAATAAAGGAAGACGATCTTCTAGTTTAGTAGTGGTTCAAAACTTATGTTTTCACTTCCAAGCTGGAAACGAGTATCAGACACGAAGAGCTCGTGAGTAGAGATGTAGAGCCCGGTGTCTTCCAAAATGGCAATGAGGCCTACAGGAATGGGACTGGAAACAGTGATGAAAAGAAGGCAATGAGGCTTTTAGGTGTTACGGGCTTTGTCCCGTATGACTGTTTATCCAACCTTGATTGGATTTCCTTTCCCCTTTCTTGAGGTACCCTTATCAAGATCCCTCTAATAAAACGTTAATTTTGCCGATTAAAAAAGAAGGCGGCAATAAGTAATAAGTGAACAAAGTGAGTTTTCTAATGTAGCCTCTCTCGAAAGATTCCGAGTATCCAACTCAAGCAAAAGATCAAAGCAAACCGCATTAGGCCAAGCAAACCTCTTTCGAATGATTCCGAGACCCAACAAAACGCTATTCCTTTTCTACTCAATAACTTAGAAAGGGAAAAAGACAAACGAATATTTAATAGAAACTCTGGTTCACACAAAACCATTCAAATTTCAGATTTTTCTACAGGACTTTCTTTGCCTCGAATCAACTTCACTAATTCCTTCAGATCATCAGACATAGCACAACTTACCGAGTGTGCTTTAAGGATACCCGGAGTTCTTGATCTGGCAATAGTTGTTGGCAATACAAGAATCTGCACAAAAATGACCAAAAAAAACTTGCCAGCCATTAGTCACCGATACGGTAATTACAGGGATGTCATAAGAACACAAAAAATGGTAAGAATGACGCAGACAAAACAATCTGGCTTTTTCTTGATCCCACCAAAAGAACAAAAAAAATCCATAAGATGAACAATTGAGGATATAATAAGTTGGCCTTTGTTGAAAACTAAGAACAAAAACGGAGAGGGGTCCACCTTGTGGTTTCCAAAACTGAACTTCATGAAATCCTCATTACAAGTCTCTACCATACTGACCAAGCTCTCCAGGCCCTCAACAGACTTATTATTGAAAGTGACGAGAACCTACATTGCGATAAGCAAAAGAGATCTAAGCAAACTAGCGTCAAATGTATCTATTCATTAGTTTGACTTTTGTATTGAAAGTGGCACAAATTCCCAAACCTGATTCTCCCCTAGAAACTCTGTATCATACCCAGCATTAATTTCATCTTTAAGCACCTGACAAACACATTCACACCCAAATTTAAATACAATAGACCAACGTATTCATGCTTTGCTTAACCTAGCGCCAAAACCCTAAACACAATTAAGGATGAGCAAATATTTAGGTTAGCACCACTGTGCCACTAAGGCTACCTAATAAGCATAATAATTGATAATTAGAGTCCCAAATAGTTCTTATGTAGTGCTTGATTGGATAATATAATTCTCTTTTGGATCATGCACACACAATTGTTGATTATGTAGAAAAGATGATTATTGCCAATGTATCATCAAAGCTATCAGCAAAGTTGTCAGCGGACTCAGCACATAACCCATATGGTTTGCATGACCGACATGCTGGCTAGCCTAAAGAAGCAATGAACAACCATAGTGATGAAGATTTGCAGTTGAGCGAAGTAAAATCTGTCAATATTGCTAAGACTAAACCCCATGTTTTTCGGGGGCAACAAATGTTAACATTGAGTTTGTCATTTCACATAAGTTTGATGGAGCCAATGGGGTGATGAAAAGTTCGGCATTTTGGGCCTTCTCATTGATTGTTCTAAAATATCGATTTGAAAGGTTGAAACTCTAGTGCTCCTCAACTTTCATATTTAGACACTACAAAACTCGAGGTCGAGTCTTTTCCAACCAAGGGAGAATGAGGGGGACAATAAAAAACAATAAATTGCTAGATGAGGGTATTTTGGTAATTGCAGAGACTCTAATCAAGAGTATCATTGTTCGTTCCAGGATTGGTGGATCTAGATGCATTAAACACATGTTAGTAGGTTCAATGTATGCATTATATCTAGATTCTAGGTTCATTCAATATCTTATTAAATGTGTTCATTGATTAAGTTCATTTCATTTAGACTTCTAGGAATTCGAAAGGCCATTGTTTGGCCTATAAATTTGCATGTAATCTTTCTTTCCAATACAGAGTCGATTAATAAATTGAGTTTTACAAGGCTGAGGCCATTGTGATTGGGTTTTGGGTTGCGGTCTTTCCTTGCAGAAACCGCCTAACCCTTCGAGGGTGAAGCACCTCTATCTCTCTCTACCTCTTCTCATTCTTTCCTTAATTCTTCTTTGCGCACTTATCCAAGTAATATTCTAATTTCCCCACCCAAAATCCACCACGATTCTAGTTGTATGAGGCAATACTGCTTGTTCAATTTTAACTTAAACAGATTATCACATTTTTGTTAACTGGTTAGTGTCTAATCGCTTTAGAGTTGTCTCCTTTTGCTACAAAACAGCAGTCCTTGTGGGTTCAGCCTCCCTCCCGCCAAAATGCATTTCAATACAATTCGTGAATAAAATAAAATATCAAACGCATGAGAACAATATTATGAAATGAACAGAAGGTGTGACCTGACAAAGCACAACAGGCTCTTCGTATAACGCCTTGGAGAAAAGTGTGTCTTCGTCTGGCGTCTCATTTTCATCATTCCAATAATCCTATGGTAAGAAGTTTAATAAACGCAAGAAAAGAAAGCACGACAGTTAGGAACATACCATACAAATAATTTAAAAAAAAAGCCTGATTAATGCAACAATATGCTATTCTATTTTTTTTTTTATCAAAAGATCTACCACGAGATATCTAAGTGAACTACTCACCTCGACTTGCAAATAGGGAAAAGAAAGAGTGGTGAAAACAAATCCTCCAATAATGTAATACCGAAGAGGCCTCCCAATTATGTTGGCTGGGACGGATTGTTTGTGTGTTGCGAGTTCTATGATGAATTCACGTATCTCTGAACCTCGGCGCACTTTAATAACAATAGAATCACCACTATATTTTTTACCAATAAGATAACTGAATTCTATCCGCCGTCCTCTCAAAAATGGAACTGAAAATTAATTTCAAAGTAGAGCATAAATTTAAAGATGGTGTTTTGAGGATCAAATCTTGCATAAAGTAAAAGGATAGAAAGAACAAAAGATTTACCGGTTCCATCATTATTAATGTTAATTCCATCAATGCTGAGAATAACATCATATGGTTTTAGAATCATAGATTCTGGATAGTTAGGCTTGACTTCTGTAATAAGGAGCCTTGTTGATCATGTTCCATCTTCATTAGCACGTGCAAATCGGGATTTTCCATCTTTTGCCACCTGATGCCAAGTAGTGGGAATCCTGTCGTTTGAAGATACGAATGGGATGTTTAGATTGTTAAGATTTTGAAAACCCAAACACACAATTTAAGGGAAGAAACATAAAAATAAGGTGTAGCGGTGCTGGCATTAGATACAAATAGTTAGATGAGATTAATAAATCCTTAGTGTTAGTTACAGTAGACCTTCATATATATGCCTTCTCAAAAAGCAAGCGCCAACTTGATCGTCTTCCCCGGGGATCCTAGATGAGGGAACCTAGGGGAGCCGCTGACTCCAACTACGGTCTGTGTAAACACCATATAAAGGATTAAACTGGTTCAATTGAAGAGAATCTTTCTATGGTTAGATTCATATCATGTCAAACACGAGGAGGCTTCGTAAGATCTAGTAGAAGAAATGAAATAGATAAAGGTTTTTCTATTTCACTTGTTTAATTCAAGACTTAAAATATTTACCCGCACCCAATCTAATATGAATTCACACATTTCTTTCCTTTTTTAGCCCCCATGTCGCCAAGAATTCATTTTGATTGAACCGGCTAGTTTCGAATGTTAACTCTGGGGCATGTTTTGTTTCACATTTCAGCGCCAAAATACTTTAGCTAAGAAAGAGAGTATCCCAAACTCTTTGAGAGTACCACAATTTGCAACCTCTATGAGAGAGCAGGAAAAAAAACATGCTTTTCCCGCATTGGTACTTAACCACATAAGTGGTTCCTCCATTTTACTCAATCGAAGTTGTTAAAGCATCCAACTCAATTTTAATGGGCAATGACTAGAAAGGCTGCCCAGGCTCATATACTACTTTTGGAGGAGATAATTAACCAATGTGGGACAAATTTGAACACTCCTACGATGTGCAACCCCCGACACGCACATGGAGAGGTAAACAAACGATCCATAACACTTGGATCACAACAAACAACAGTGCACTTACGACACAAACAAGGGAGAACAAATTCTTCAAAACCCCAGTTCTAATGCCATGTTAAAGCATTCAACTCAAAACTAATTTGGCAATGAGTGTAGAAGCTGCCCAAGCTCATATTCTAGTTTTGGAGGAGATAATTAACCGACGTAGGACAAACTCTAATAGAAGTTTTATTCACCCCTATAGATGTACGAGCCTTTTTTTGTTTGGTTTAAAAGTTCTTTAAATTATATATTACAGCTTAACATAGGGCTACTTTGAATTTAACTTTTGCTTCAATTTTATTTCTACTTATCACGTCTATACGAACTCAAACCGTAGACCCTTTTCTTTTTTTGTCTAGGTGCAGATAGTCCACATCTTCACAAACATGTATATTTCACCAAGCCAATCTATGAGACAGTGCCCAAACATGTATACAAGAATACATGAGTTAATACTCCCACTTCCCTTTATTTGAGATTTCCAAAAGGTGCTGGTTGGCGGAGAGATCTGAAGGGATCCGATGTTCCCACCCTTCCCGGTCGGTTGCAGAGGAGAGAAAGGATGCCCTTCGCATCTTCCCCCCATTGCCTAGCCCAAGGCTCTATCTGTTTTCCAGTGGTCGGCGATGTGGGACAATTGATGCAATTTTTTCACTACGACAGAAGATAGAATACATTCGGGTTGCCCATACCAGTATATGCTCCATTCTTGTCATAGTCTTGAATGAAGTGGTTAATACCTTCAGCAGGTATAAAATCACTTTTGTTGTCTTTGGACTGAAGTTTCAATCCTACACATTTGCCTCTTTCATCAAAAACAGGTCCACTGCACATCGCCCCCTTCGAGCCTACATTGAGCTGTTAAACGCAAGCAAAGTATTTTGATTTGGTGAACCAAAAACAAACCGATATACAGTTGCAAAGAACAATGCAGTCGCTTTGGGGTCCCCAATTTTGACCAAAAAATGGAAGCCCCACATAGGCATAACCCTTATCCTTGACAAAATAGTAACATATCATTTCTCTTGGGCCTCAATCGATATCAAGAATACCAAAATCTACCTAATGTTTGTAATTGATAATAAAAATCTATTAACCATCAGGGCTAGCCCAATGGTTAGAATATCATTCCCCAATTAGAGGTCAGGAGTTAGATTGCTGTACCCTCCAATGTACCAATAAAAACATAATAAAAGCCAATAGACATAAGTTTTACGAAGTGTAAAAATAAATAACCAATACAAGTGCTCAATTAATTGGAAGGATCATTAATGGATGCTATCAAATGCAAGCATTACCCGGAAAACTTATTATAGTCATTATAATTGCCTTTCGGAGCATAACTTTTCAAAGTTGAAATTGAACAAATCATAGCTTACCCTAACAATGATCCTTTTTTTAAAGTTTCATCATTTTAAATTTTGTTGTGTAGCCCAAAAAGTTTAGGGTCATCCTTATAGGATTGGCAGATTCGGTTTGACAAGTTTGATACAAGTCCTATCTAATATGGTTGAGTATCAATCAAACATGTTGCCAATTACCTTGTTCCTCTAAGAGCTTTAGGGGCTTATGGCGATTTGTCTTTATTCAAATTTTTTTCGCATTTGTTAGTTTTGCGTCAAACTTTCTTGGATTATTGTTTTGTCTTGTCAAGAAGAATCGAAAAAGTAAAAAATCCACTTTTACCCTAAATCTTTTGAAATATCCAGATAAAGCCTAAAAAGCCGGCTTCTTGGACTTTATCTGGATATTTCAAAAAATATTAGGGTAAAAGTAAATTTTCTTTACTTTTCCGACTTCTCTTGTCGAGACAAATCAATAAGCCATAAAAGTTTGGCCCAAACTAAAAAATACAGCCCCTAAAGCTCTTAGAGGAACAAGTATATATAGTTAAATTAATAATAACCCCTCGATGTATTGACAACGAATGATAATATGCATGTGTTCGTCGCAGCTGCACTAATGGTACAGTTGCTTAGTAAAAAGCAGAATTTTCTTTTGAACATCATGAAAGAAAAATTCAAAAAGCATTTTATAGAAGTAGCCTTTTCATCTTTTTTAGAAGAAGTTTTCGGTATTCAACCCAAAAGCGTAAAGAAGAAACTGTGCAAAAAGAATAGCAAAGTTTCGAAAACCGGACAGTTCGAACAGAATTGAAGCATGACATCATAACAATGACACAAACCTAATAAAAATAGCAAAGTTTTCATCCTCCTCGTAACAGTGTTTACTCTTTGAAATCTGCTTGGGAAGCAATTAGAGTGTCGAATGGTACTCAGGACTGGTGTAACATTGTTTGGTTTCCCAAAAATGTCAATAGATGGGCATTCATCTTATGGACGGCCATGCAAGGTAAACTTGCTTCAAAGGATAGACTGTGAAATGGAGTGTGGTGGACAATGCCACTTGTGTTTTGTGCAGCAATGGGGCTCTTGAGTCCCATAATCATTTATTCTTCGACTGTCCTTATTCAGGTGTTGTTTGGAGGGTGATTTCAGGAAAGAATCATATTCACAGAGGTCCTCTCAATTGGGAAGATGAAAAGAAATGGTTTCTGTTGCATTCTAAGGGGAAGACTATTAAGAAATCTATACTTAAATTATCCCTGGCAGCTACTGTCTGGTATTTGGTGCGATAGGAATATGAGAATCTTTCAACAATAGATGAAGGAGGCTACTGTATTGGGCTCCAAGATTTGTAACAATATCAGAGATGCCATGATTGCTTGGAGAAATATCAAAGCTACGCAGAACAGGATAATGTGCAGGACTTGGGGAGTTCCTTCCCCAAGATTGAGGCCTTTTGCTGTAGTAGATTAAGTTTTGGTTTATGTTCCTTTTGTTGATAGGTGCCTGGTTGTATAGATTTTTTTTTTTTTCCTGTTTAGTGACTCCTGAACTTATGTCTTAGGGAATTAGCTGAGACAGTTTTGGTTTTGTGTCCTGTTTTGGACCTTGCTGTATCTTGTAAAAAAAGAAAAAGATAACAAAGACTACAGCTATTAAATGCAGTTACATAAATAACTTGTCTCCTTTGTTGTTTATAATTTGTTATTTAAGAGGTGCTTTAAATGCAGTTGTTCAGTTCCCAACCAAGACTTCCCAAGTTTTCGACGGGTTGGGGATGACGACCATATGGAGGATTAGTGACCTGATTACAGTTTGGGAACCTCTCCAATATTCTTTCTTAAAATGATTAAAAAATAATAATACCTAACGAGGACTCTAGACACCTATTCATAGACTCAAAGACCCTACTAAACTAGAGGATGCTAAAATGACAAAATAGATGCTGTAAATTTACTGCACCTAAATTCCACATCAAATAAGCACCAAACAAGTGAGGCTTTCTTGTTATATAAAAGCACTCCCCAAACTCTTACAATCCCACATCCGCTAGAGAAGTTAAAAACTTGCCTGGACACTCTAGTTCCATAATAATTTAAGCGGTGGTGTAGATTTATATCTACTGCAAAAAGACAAAAGTCCAGTTCTTTTGACCCACGACCGGTTTGATAGGTTTGCCAAGTCAACCGGCATTTTCTTCTATGGTTTATCACGCAACACTTTTGGATATAAAAACATTGGACTGTAGCACAGCTTCCGATACAGGAAAATCATAAACTGCAACACTTACACTGTAATAAACACTGCTTAGGTGCTAAGAAGCACGGACACAAGGAAGTGCCGATCAAACTTATTTCTTAGGCATTGACATCAAAGAAGTGCCGGACACGTTACGAAAAGAGTGTCAAACAAGTGTCTGAATTAAATTTTTATTCCCTAATTGAGGACACGAAAAAAAAAGAGAGTATTCGACACATGTCCGAGGAGTGTCGGTGTCACTCACATGTCGGACAAAGACATACCATCTTCTTTTTAAGTGTTTGTGCTTCTTAGCTTAGGTGTAGTGTATATGATATCAATAAGCAGTCAGATTTGAAAGGAATGCAATTCATTTGCTTAATTGTAGTTTCTAGGCTCTGTGTCCAACCTAAACCAATGTAATAATGTGCAATTTCTTCTCTCCAAAATTTGCATAATGATAGTCCTACATTAGAGGTTTCCCAATAGTTTTCTACATGGATTGCTAATACGCAGATTTTAGCATGAAGTTTTATTTCCTTCTTAAGTGGTAAGGTAAAACAACTGGTAAGTCCGGTATATCTTTGCTGCCATTTTGGAATAAGTTTAACTATTAACCAAAATTCCATTAAATCCATTGTTTCTGCATCTTTGATGATGGACCCACATTTTGCATTTTTATAGGTTTAAGAAAATAGGCGGGGGGAAGTATTTGTACCATACTACCATTAAAGTAACAATTTTACACCACGACACCATAAACACAATTTTTACAACAAAAACGACGCAATCTATAAGCAAAGTATAATAAATTAATAATAGCTAACCATATAACTACTAAACCATTGGGGATTTTCATGTAATTGATGCAGTGGAAAAAGGAGATTTCTAAACTCCTGAAAAAGAAAAAGGAATCGACTATATGATTAATAGTACTTCGCGGACGTTTTCCCATTACTATACCTGAAAAGCCAGAAGTTTGGTGCCCCAAAATAAATAGCGTGTCATGCCCAATCTCAACACACGAGCAGTCATCAGAGGCACATAATCTCTATCTTCTCGAGAGAGAGCAATGATCGCTTTATCCCCGGGTGATGGCATATCCCCAAACTCCATTGGCTTAACTCCCTTCCAGAATTCATCATCATTGACTGTAAGAAGTGCTGCATGCAAAATCACCCCATACAATATCACCCAATTGTTTTGTGCAAAAAAATGATCAAAAGTCCATGAACAAGGATCTTATCCAGCCTATCTTTATTATTTGTAAGCCAAGAACGGCAGCGGTTTGAAAGTCCCTCTGCTTTTCTAAGAGTTGCTTCTTCTTTTAAGATGAACCTGCCCTTATTTGCTGCAAACATTGAGATCTAATATCTTGTATTGTGTAAGATCTCTAGCACTCCAAACGAAAACATCCAACACCAACAACCACTAGACCAAATAGATTATTTGACGGTCCACTTTTTCTGAACTGGCTAAATCCTACTTTCTTTTCTTGTCATATCATTTGGGTAGAGACTATATGCAGGAATCACGAGAATAATTATTTAAACTTGAGGATCAAACATGTAAGGACTGAGAAAGCCCGACATATAACCACAAATCAAACACAAATAAGATACAAACCACTAACGAAAGCCCATAGCTGGAGATACGTAATAAAATCCCTACCCTAGAAGAAATTGACCTTCTAATGTCCCAGCTACTACACAAAGCAGAACTAACCCAGTCGTTCATATTACCTTTTCAATAGGGATACTTAAACGCAGGGGTATATAAGTGCAAAGCAGATCGATATAGTAAAAGCAGAGCATCTAATCAAGGGCTATAAAAGTCAAATTGGTTTACTTCAACATTCATAGGTAAAAAAAGAACTATTTTTTGCCTAAATCTCATATTTTTTTGCCAGATTTAATGATACAAAGAGTAGTGCATTAAATGACGCAGAGAGAAAGCAAAGTAAATCAAATCAAGACCACACTCAAAGAGTAGTGCATTAAATGACGCAGAGAGAAAGCAAAGTAAATCATACCAAGACCACACTCAGGTGCTATAGCAAGCATTGTAGCTGTATACAATGTATGACAGTTGTCTTTCATGAGCTTCAATACAGTGTGGTGATCCACTGAATGAGCAGTAGTTAACACTCTTCTCCCACTCATGATTAACCCATAAGCATAAGACTGATGTTCCTGTTCCCTTCTCCACGGGGATGAGAAATCTGGTTCCGCCATAGTGCAAACAACCATGACAAGTGCATCTAATTGTGGCTGGAAAAAGACCAGTAATTAGCATACACTTACTTTTGTGGTGTTCCGCATGATCATCACTAATGATCTACCTTATCTAACAAGGATGCAAGAAGAATGAAATAGAAATGGAAGAGAATGTTACGGAGTATTATCCTTTCACAACTTTAGTCAGAGAAAAAAGAATTATTCGTTGAGTTTATTTCGTTTTTCTTTTTGCATAACCAACCTTAATGGAGCATGGCTGCAAGTAAATTCTTTTTTAAGAGCTGAAACTATGAGTAAATAACGAGAATACAGTGATACTACATCGGACATCACCAATCAATAGGAAGTTTAATCATAGTACAGAGTGCACCACATGGTATCGTGATTTTTTATTGGCAACTTTTTATTGGCAACGGCCAATAGGCACTAGGTAACCATGGTGTCACTGTCAAACTCAGTATCAAATCGTTACCTGTCATCGGTTTGGATTCTGGAATGTCTATAAAACCAGTTTTTTTTCGAATCTTAGTATCTTTAAGTAGTCTATTCTTGGGGTAAAAAGCTTTGTAACTTCTATCAGAATTACCATAAAATCCAAATTGACTATACCTGCAAATTTTCAAACAAACGCAAATAAAAAAAAGAAACTCTTTATTGTCTTCTCATAAACGATTCGCTTTTTACTTACTCTCTTCATTCCTAGTTTTGAGATCATGACCATGGACTAAGTTATTGGGGTGCCAACAGGGGAAAAAATAAATAGAAGAACCCCCGATTATTGAGCTGGTCATTCACGTTAGTCTGATTTCAACCAAATAAAAAGGGAGGGTGTGTGTGTGTGTGTGAGAGAGAGAGAGAGAGAGAGAGTTCCTATTGAATACCTCTGTGATCCACCAGAAATATAGGATGGGTTTTTAATTCGAATTCGGGAAGAAGACTTTAGGGAGATGAGAGGGACGTAGAATTCTTTGGAGAGCAAATTGTCAAGAGTTTGCATTGTCCTATTTGGGCCAGTTTTTGAACCCACTTTGATGATCAAAACAGCTGAGTCTCGGCAAGGGCATGAACCAAGCAGCAATCAATAAACTAAAAAACGTAACTATTCCAATAATCGAACCGAGCCCGCAAAACAGCGACACAGGGTAAGGAACAGGAGAGAGTACGATCTCGATTTTCCGGACGCCTTGATTATATTTCGTTCGCTAGCCAGTAAAGGACGAGCCATACTAGTTGCAAGAGTGAGTGTCAAGCTGTTTTGTCAACCTGATTCTCAAGTGAATGGTCGAATGCTTAAGCAACCCATGCTGTTCTTTTATACTTGTATATATACAATCCATCATGTAAAATTTGTTACCCAAATTTAACTGAAAGTGACAGACGAAAAAAAATTTGACGACTTTCAAGAGAATCGAAACAGTCGATTAAATAAGAGAAAGGAAAGGATCGGGTGTGATAAAGATATGGTGAGAAACGAAATAGACCCAAATAAAGATTCCATATTTTATTTCATCTCCTTTTTTCACCATTCAGGGGGCGGATAATTAATTAATTAATCAAACTTACCATATCCTCCGCCCGGCCGTATTCTTCGAGATCATCATCATCATCTTCTTCTTCATCTTCGTGGTATTCAGCCCAAACTAACGATTTCTTCCCAAGCGAAGAGATATCGTCCCTGACAGAGGCGCGACGAGAGGAGAAAGACCCAGTAATGGTGGTGGCACTATTATGGAGTAGAGTACAATGGTCGACCCAATCATTACATGATGATGATGAAATTGAGAGGAACGATTGAATTCTTTTGGCCACGGGGAATTTGGAGGAAGACGAAGAAACAACAACGGACGGCAACCGGCAGGAGTTTTTGGAATATGTGTTGATTGCCTTGAAATTAAGAAAGAGAGGATTAGCGATCGGAGAAGAAGAAGAAGTAGTAGCCAACAACATCTTCTTCTTGCTGGGATGAAGAAACGACGGACGCCCAAACTGAGAGCATGCCTGTTACTGACAAACTGTACTTGAAAGCCTGCTTTATAGGTTTTGAGAAATTTTTTTAGCGTCGGATGGTACCACGTGGTGCTTGCCGAGCTGTCTGATGTGGATGTGATTTTGGACGGCTCAAATTTAGAGGAAAAAAAAGGAGAGGTGAGAGGAGAGAGAATGTTTTAATCTAAACCATCCAAAAGTGCATCGGACGGCTTGAAAATGCCTAGCGGACACCATATGTGATATACCCGCTCGGCACTGAAAAATTTCTCGTTTTATAGTACTGTATATGCTTAGCCCTAATAATTTTGGGCAAGTGAACTAGTTTAGTCGAAAACCACTTTTAAATTGGTAACTCATCTCCACGGCTGTAAATGAACCGAGCAGCTTACGAGCTTGACTCGTTAAGGCTCGGCTCGGCTCGTTTACTATAGGGGTGTTCAAGAAAACCGTTCGAACCGTAAAACCTGTCTGATCCGGACCGAATCGTCATATTTGGTCCGGTTCTGCGGTTCTATGGTCAGGTTATAGTTCCAAAAAAATAAGAACTGTTAATTTTGGTTCGGTTACTGGTTTTCAATTAATAAATCGTGGTTAGAACCGAACCGGACCGTTTAAAACTAAGATAAATATAGAAATACATATGTGTGTGTAATTAAATATGTATTTGAATTTGGT